>CM066742.1:6038877-6363877 GCA_033961575.1 Aselliscus stoliczkanus | reverse complement strand
TTCTGAGTCCATGTTTGATACAGGATCCCTTCTAATTTTCAAAGTCCCTGCTAATAATCTTTGATTAGTAGGTTTGTTTTTCACTATCATGTTGGCACTTACTACTATTTTTTTAATACACTGTTAGTGGATACATTCTTAATCTCAGTATGAGTTCTTCCAAATAATTCTTGCTAATGGTTCCGTGATCCAAAAATTACTACAAAGCTCAGTTTAAAGTCCATAAAAATGTTTCTGTGCAGGACATTGTTTTGGGTTGTGTGAAAACACTAAGAAATGTGTACAAATACATGAGATACATTTTCTACTTCCAAGAATCCTTTCAGTGGCAAGGAAATATCCAGAATAACTAACGTGGCTTAACAAATAGAACATAAGTATTTTGCCATTTAGCTTGAAAAGAGATAGTTGTGGGCTTAGGTGGTATGTTAAAATACAATTAAGGCTTGAAAGGTAGATTTGAAGGATTCAGACATTTTAGGTTGGGAGGAAATCACGGAAGTGCACTTAGTTGTGAAATAGATGGAGGACATACATCCGTCACTAAGATTGATGCAGAGATAGTTTAAACTCGAACATAATGGTCCTGAGGGGATAATTTGAAATTTAAAAAATAATTTAAAGCAAGAAAACACGGTATGAAGAGTAGAATCAAATATAAGAACAGATAATACATTTGCAAAGGCGTTATCTAATCTCAGATGGAACAGAGAAGGAAGCAAGGGGATTTACAAATAATTGTTAGTAAAGCAGGCCATGTAACAACGTGTATTCCAATTTAATGAAGTTCGATAGACAACTTTAGTTCTCTTACCTTTTTAGATTGTCTGTTTGACCCTTGATAATCATATGAACTTGAAACCTCACTAAATTAGGAGATATACTATACTTCCTTGCTAAGTGTTGTTTCTAAATTCTCTTGCTTCTTTATCTGTTCAGTCTGATTTTATTTATTATATGGAATCGGAAGAACAAAATAAGTGAACAAGACACAAACAGACTCATGGAGAGAGAGAAGAAACAGTTGGTTGGTTGTCTGGTGGCAGTGGGGTTGGGAGGCTGGGTAAAAACGGTGAAGGGATCCCAAAGTACAAACCGGAAGTTACATCATCATTATGGGGATATAAGTACAGCAGAGGGGATATAGTCAATAATATTGTAATAACTATGCATGGTGTCAGGTGGGTACTAGAATAATCAGGGGGATCACTGTGTAAGTTATATAAACGTCTAACCACTGTGCTGTACACCTGAAACCAATTTAAAATAATATTGAATGTCAACTGAAATTGAAAAAAAAAACACCTTTAAATTACCCTTCATATGTAGGAGCTCACTAAAGCTAACTAAGTACAGTATTGGTTCTTGACTTCAAAATACACAAGAAGCCTAAACATTCCCGTTACTGGATTAGCTGGTGAACGCACAAAAATAAGTGAAAGGCTGACCTCTGGAAGCTGGGAATAAGAGTTAGCACATAAAGAGACTATTATTTATGAAGGAAAGTCATATTCTGAAAGAGGTACAAGACTCCTAAAGTGACTCTTTAACTAGTACTGCAGACATGCAGTAGAAATGTATTATGCCATCATTACAAAGGCTAAGCTTGTACACTGAAATTTGTTAGCATTAAGAATTGGTAAAATATATGTAAAGAATTTGACATTAAGCAGCCCACTAAAAATATTAATAAGCAGCAAAGTGTATTCTTGACAGCGTTATAATACATACAAGTAAATGGCGAGAAGATGGAGTATCCTGAGACCTAAAAATGATTGCAAGAATAGCATGAAAAGACTAATGTAAGTGGGAAACGAGATCCTGAAACTTAATTGTGGCAACTTGGGTTAACATTGTGGCCTCTCAGGAGGAACTGGAAGATTTTACCTAGGGTGGTGATAACACCAGACTTGCGTATTGAAAAGAGTAATTAGTTTTAATGGGACATTCATAAGGGATAGTGCAGGAATCAGTAAGAGTGAAGGCAAGACTAAGAGAGTTTAAGTAATGGAGGCAAGAGATAGATGAAGTAAGACTGACAAATAGAGAAGGAGAAAAGCTAACAGATAAGAGATTTTAATAGACACATGTAATCATTGAATATGTGAAAGTGTTTGTCAAAATTATATTTAGTTCATAATTTTGAGGTTGTACGAATTGATGGTACTTTAAAGATTATTCAAAATGTATACAGGGAGAGGGAGCTGTCAGGATAAATGTTTATTCAAGAATAACATTTTAAAGGGCAGACAAAATTAGTGTAAATGGAATCTTAGACCAATTATTGAACGTCATTATGGAAAGAGGAAAGAAACAGATGTTTTGAATGTTTCTTTTTCCTTGAAACATTATGCTCAATTCTGAGATACTTAGCCTGGCGTTTTTAAATTACAGGACCAGTATCTTGTAGGAGAACAAAATATGGAGGTCCTTCAACGCAGAGACCCTGTTTCTTCCAGGAGAAAATACTATATGTCACCAAGGGATGGTGGTTATTCTACTAAAGATAGGTAAAGGAAAATAAAATATGTGAACTGTAATATCATAGTTGATATATTTTGCTCAGTTGAAATTCATCTACTATAAAATTAAACATTGTAGAGTGAACAGTTCAGCAACATTCACAGTTATGCATCAACCACCTCTTACCTCTTTACCAAACATTTTCATTACCCCCAAGTAAAACGATCTTCCGCTTAGTCACTCCCATTTTCTCCCCTGCCCCAGTCACTAGCAAACACTAATATGTGTTGTGTCTATATCAATATTCCTATTTTGGATATATCATACTATTGGAATCAAACAATATGTGACCTTTTGTATCCGACTTCTTTTCATTAGCGTGAATGTTTTTGAGGATCATCAATGTTGTAGCACAAATCAGTATATCACACCTTCAAGGCTGACTAAAGAGTCCACTGTAGGTGTAGTTAACACCATTTGTTTATCCATTTGCCTATTTGGGTTGTTTCCACTATAGAACTGTTGTGAATATTCATGTACAAGTATTTGAGTAGCTGTATTCAATGGTTTGGGGTGTACACTGAGAAGATGGCATTCCTGGGTCATTGGGTCATATTGTAATTCTGTTAACTTTTTTTTTTTGAGGGCAGTGTCACTGGCCCTCATATGTGGGACCCGAACCGGGGCCGCTGGCTTCCCAAGCCAGTGCTTAACCACCGCGCCACTCGGCCAGCCCCTGTTAACTTTTTTAAGGAACCGCTAATGTTTCCCACAGAACATGCACCATTGCTTTCTATCATCAGGGTATATAGGATTCCGATTTCTCTACATCTTCAACACGAGATACTTTCTTTATACATACATATACATATAACACATTGGGGTGATGATATTTAGTAAAATTTCATAGATTTCAAGTGTACAATTCTGTAATACATCATCTACATATCACATTGTGTGTTCACCACCCAGAGTGAGGGGACCTTTATTTTTTTTAAATTATAGCCAACTTATGAGTAAAAGTAGTATTACATTTAGTTTTGATTTGCATTTGTCTGATGACTAACTATATTGAGCACATTTTACATTTTCATGTGCCTGTTAGCTGTATGTCCTTGGAGACAATGTATTCAGGTTGTTTGTTCCTTTGAAATACATTGTCTTTTTGTTATCAGAGATTTTAATAAATTCTTCTGTATGTTTAGAAGGTGCATTTTAAAACATTTGCTGCCTGGTGTGTTTTAAGTTACTCAAGCAGAGATTTTCACAGTTCCCGAGACTACAAGGATTCTGCTGCACAACCTAGAGACTACCGTGATTATAGTCATTCACGTTCTCAGGATGGACGTTCTTCTAGGAGACATAGTTACTATGAAATATTTTATTTCTTATCAAGTTGAAATTCTCAACTTGGACATTTGTTAACACTGTGTGGCTTTTTGTTTTGTTTCATTTTGAATTTAGTGATCGTGATGGCTGTGGTCCTGATAGAGATTATTCTGAACATACAAGGGGAGGCTCTTAACAGAGATTCATATGCAAGTTATGATAAGAGTCCAGTTTTGACTTGTAATTCATAGAGTTATATTTCACAGGCCAGTGCTATTTAATTTTACTTCTAATTCCATGAAGGGAAAACTGTCGTATGGACTTTTGATTATTCTGAAGGTCTTGGAGTCATTATCCTAACAGCTCTTTTAAACTAATAGATTGCTTTTAAGGGTAAATCGGTAGTCTCATTCTTTTTCCTCATTAATTGAAACTTATTTTAAAGAAACAAGGAGTGTTTAAAAGTCTGACTTTCAGAATTTGCAGAAACTGTGATTTGGACATTTACTTTTAAAAAAATTACATAGGCTATAGATATTTTTCTTAAACCTTGTTTTAAATGAACATGAAATCTCTCGACTACTGCAGCATCTTTGCTATCGGGTGGTCGGAAAAATCATGACGCATTTTTGCGATGAAAAACATAGAAAAAATAAGTCATGACTTTTCCGACAACCCAATATCTTCTCAGCACAGGAAAATTACAGCATATCCTTCCAAATACTTAGCACTTTATAGGGTCATGGTATGATGATACCGGAATATTTTGTAATGTAGTTGAAGTTTTGCTATTTGATCATTGACTTTGCAGGGAACTCTCATGGCATACCACCAGCACAAGGGCCTCCTCTGACATATGATGGAAGAAGTCACTATGATGAGTATTACACATGAGACAGATATGGTAAAGGTTATGAAAATTACTCAAGCAGCCGAAATGATACCCCTTTGAGTGGTCGTGAGTATGGTGGCAGATGAGAACGACGTTTTTCACCATTCTGTGGCTAGGGTGTTACTCAGTTCCTTGTGTGTCATATAGTAGCTCAAATTACAGGGCTTCCAGAGGAGGTTGTGTGGGAAGCCAATCTGAAAGAGCAGGCCAAAAGAGATACTAAATTTGACTCAGTTACGTACCAAATTTTCTGTGTGAAGAGAAAATTTAAATGCCATATGTTTCTGTTACTTGCGTACTACCAAAAGAAAAATGTTGGGTTTGGGCAGAGGCATGTATTACTGTACCATCCATGAAATTTTGGATAAGATGAAAGAGTGGAATTACTCAAAGTACTTTCAAAACTGTTCATTTTGATTGAAAAATAAAAGTTAACTGTTTGAATTTAATGTCTGTTTTGTTAAAATTTCCACAGAATGCTATTTTATGTCTGATTTTGCTCCTGACTAAAGCAAGCATAAAAAACATATGGAGGGTAAGTTGCTCAGTTTCTCTAAATTTTCCCTTTGTGTCTCAAACATAAAACTACATACAAAATAAGCAGTCTGTTACATTCACACTGGGAAACTGCATGTTTTCCCTCTTGGAGGGCTAAACAAATCACATATTCCTGTTTGAGAAACTAAACATATAAAAGAAAAGGTTTGAGCTTGTCCAACAAGGCTGCAAAACAGTGCTCACCTCATAACTATAATTTTGTGTGTGTTTATGTCCCTTGAAGGAGTGGTATTAGTAAAAGGAAAAATCACATGTGGAATGATTTAAAAGTTTTAGGAATATAAAATTCATCATCCATTTGCTTATCCAAATTAAGCAGCAGATGACCCATTTTGGAATAATGATAATGAGACCAATTTTCTCCACTAAAACCAAACTGAACCAGTCAGTCTGATGAATATGCTGTATACCTGAAACTAACATAAAATAACGCTGAATGTCAATTATAATGGAAAAAATAAAACTGAGCGAGTTAACTCTCCTGAGTATATCTGTCAATGAAATGAAATTTAGTGTGTGTATAAAATGTATGTATGTATGTATGTATGTATGTACACACACTCGTGTATATGTCTCTGTTACGTCTATGTACATAGGTAGGTATGTACTGGGGCTGCCAAAAAATGTATACACATGACTTCTATTCATCTTTTTTTATTTTAATTGAAGTTTATTGGGGTGAAGATTGTTTGTAAAGTCACAGATGTTGTAGGTGTACAATTCTGTAATACATCATCTATATATCATATTGTGTGTTCACCACCCAGAGCCAGTTCCCTTTCCATCACCATATTGTTGATCCTCTTTACCCTCATCTACCACCCGCTTCCCCTTTCCCATCTGGTAATGCATTCATCTTCTGCAATCAGTATCATTGGGTATTACAATTTAATACATTTATTTCCTTTCTTAAAATGTGTGTGCATTTTAGGCACCCTCTGTGTGTGTATTGTGTATATGTATGCGCATATGTAAAAGTGTCTGTAAATACTGGAAACAAAGTGTTGTGTTTTAGGAAGTACTCATTAAATTTATCTTGGAGTATTTGAAAATCATTGTTACTCAACTGTTTTAATAGAATATGCTCAACTATCTGCAAGTGTTAGGATATTTATCAGTAAATATAGGCAAAGATCATGAATAAGAATACTTTAAAAAACTCGTATTCTTGGAAGCTAGAGTTTATAAAGTTTTATTAATCAAGCCTGCCAAGGGCTGACCGAGTGGCTCAGTTGGTTAAGAGTTCACTCAAGAGTGCTAGGTGAGCTCTGAGCAAAAGTGTTTTGATGCCTAGCCGGAGCTGAGCTGCCGCTGAGCATGACTCAGCTAAAAACACAAACAAAAGGAAACAAGCCTGCCAAACTGAGTTTGCAAAAGTAGCACATGTTTTTGAGGTTTCCTAAGAGTATTCTTTAAAAGGAACTGTGCAAGGGAAATTTAGACTGTGGAATACCAAAGGTGAAAAAGCTTAAAATCTTCCATATCAGATTGAAGCATCAAATGAGTATTGTTTGTTCCTTATCCACTCATCTGTGGATGGGCATTTGGGTTGCCTCCATGTCTTGATATTATAAGGGAATCCTTATACATACACAGTTGGTGGGATGCAAACTGGAGCAGCCAACATGGAAACATGGAAAACAGTTTGGAGGTTCTTTTGAAAACTGAAAATACTATTACCTAATGACTCAGCATCTCAACTTCTAGGTATTAATCTGAAGAAATAGAAATCACTGATTAAAAAGATATATGCACCTCTGTATTCATTACAACACTGTTTAAAATAACCAAGATGGAAGCAAACCAAGGGCCAGTGGATAAATGTTAAACATGCTCATTCATCAAACATGCTCAGAACCTTGGTATCCCTGGGTACACGTTCATCTCCTCACTGCCTGCTCCCTGACAGTCCCTATACTAGACTTGATTTGTGTGTGCCAGTGCAAGACAGTCACTTGTGATATCGGCCTATGATCTGAGCTGTGTTCACGTTCACCAAGGAGAGTGTGTTTGTTCCTAAAATCTGTATCCAACACAGCTTCTTAAAAAACCTGTGTGGGCCGGCCAAGTGATGCGGTGGTTTGGAGTTGGCTTGGGACGCCGGCAGCCCCGGTTCGGATCCTCATGTGAGGGCCATCACACCGCCCTAAAAAAAAAAAACAGAAACAAAGAAAGCCTGTGTGCAGCAGGGATTCCTGGTGGTGTGTAAAGCTCTGACAGTCTCACACCTGGAAATGTGAGTGTACGTGTGTGTTGTGTGTATGTGAGAATGGAGGATGGTTGCAGGCAGGAATCCATCACATCCTCTACAATATCCAGGGTCACCACCTCTGCAACAAGACTGCCTCCAGCTGTCTATCCATGGCCTCTTTCCTGCACCGCCTCCTTCAACCTCGCAGCTGCTGCAGCATGCAGGGTCCCCATGTACTCCATGCAACCTGGAGACCCAAGGGACCCTGCCTCCTGAAGGCCTCCACCCACATCCAAACCACCCAACGATGTCCTGGTCTCCTGACCTTGCCCACACCCCACTTCACTCGCCATATGGCCCTGGCCCCCACGGTGCAGCGCTCAAGGAGCGGGGCCTGGAAGCGCACAAACTCTAGAGCCCACCAGATCACCCGCGAGAATGCTGCCCTGGAGCTGGACTTCTCGGTTTGACCTCCATGCTCCCATAGGCAGGGCGCATGGGCAAGGTGCCCACCACCCCCAGTCCCCAGGGACTCTGCTGGAAGCCTGCCAGAGCCAGGCTCCCTCAGTAGCCCCCATCTGCAACAATCAGAGAGAGGACTTGGGACAGGGGGCCCTGGGCCTTCCTCGCTGAGAACCGCCTATCCCGCTGCCTGGTTCCTGCCTGAGACTCTGCCAGGCTTCTGCCTCAGCCACACCGCAATCCCTCTTCACAATGCGCAGCCCTGCCCTCTCCAGGACCTGGCCTGCAGGCAGCTCAAAGACACTGCCAACGGGGGCCTTTCATGGACGTGGGTGCCACCTGCTGGACACTTGGTGTCAGGCGGCACTTCCCTCTACCAAATCACAGTCTTGTAGCACTCATCACCTTGATCCACAGGGAGATCTCATGAAATAGCCCAGGGGATACGACCTGGCAAGCGCAAGATATCCCTGGAACAGGCATATCTGAGAACTGGGCTGCACACAGTGGCAAGAACTCTGGCTCAAGGATGATGTAGCCTTAATATTTGTGGAGTTGTGGTCCTGTGTTCAAGAGAAAATAAGCCCAACCTTCAAGGCACAATCTGTTGGCAACTCTTTCTCTCTCTCTCTCTCTCTCTCTCTCTCTCTCTCTCTCTCTCTCTCTCTCTCAATGTCTATCTCTCTCTGTCTCTCTCTCTCTACCTATTCATCTCTATCTCAATCTCTATCTGTGTATATCTCTATCTCTATGTCACTGTCTCTCTGTCTCTATCTCTAGCTCTATCTCTTTGTCTCTCTTAAAGTCAGTCTCTCTCTGTCTCTCTCTCTCTGTCTTTCTCTCTCTCTGTCTCTCTCAATCTATCCCGCTGTCTGTGACTCTCATCTATCATGTTCTGTGTCCTTGTCTCCTAATCTGTATGCCTCCCTGTCTGTCTACCTGTCACTCCATATTCTCCCACATTGTGTGTTTCTTGAGTCTGGCAAGGTGTGGCTCTGAAAATAAAGCACCTACTAGAGTGCATTATCAGTCTTCACCACTCAAGTGTCTTCAAAGAATGAGTCTCTGTGTGGTTTCACCCTTGTAGGTTCCTTGTCCTGTGGGTCACGCCAGTACACCTGATCTCCTTTCTGTGTTATGTTGGAAGAACACTGACCATTGTCACTTTGCTGAACCATGTCACTGCAAAACCATGAGTCTTGGAAACTTGGGAGTCGGGAGACAGATATGCTCCTCTTCTTGTCTTGGTGAGCACAGGAACCATCACTTGGTAAAGCAGAAGGGATGAGATGTGCCACTGCCTTGTCAGCAGTTCAGGGCTATGCACACTCTCCCTGCTGTGGCAGCAGGGAATGGAATTGTCCCACCACACAAATGCTAAGGCATAAGTTTCATGGTCTTGGGCAGCATGCATGGCAATAGCTTCCCAGCCAACCCTGTACTTCCACACCTGTTGACCTTGACAGAGAGCTAAGCCAAGGATGGTGTATCCACAAGGCTGAACTGCCAAGTTGCCACTGAAGAAAGCAATGTTGTCTCCTGGAATACAAGCGAGTCAGTGCTACATTACCTCAAGGTGTTTTTCTCCTGTACAGGTGGCCTCACTGGAAAAGGTACTGCTTCGCTTGACTGGAACATAAATAAATGTAACTCATGAGGGGTTACTTTCATGCGTGCACATGCTGATTGTCACCCTTCAATCGGCCATTCCTCTTCCTCCACAGGTGTTTCTTTGTCTCTCTTGTACCCCAAGAGGGGTGCAAAACACTGTGGCAGTGTGTTGCCTCCTATTGTGCTCCATCAGTGACACTGCAGGAAGGATCAATGCTATTCATCATTTCTCAATGGAGCAATGGTTCCGTACTTGACAGAGAACGTTTCACGTTTCCGAGTACATATCCTCATACAAAGATGAATGCCCCCACCATACATATACAAACCCGTACACATGTGTGTGTATGTGTGTTTACACACATACACATTATCTGCATATCTACATGCACACACACATGCTTTATGTGGAAATTTTAGGTGCAGTTTTAATGACAGTGGGCACTTTGGGTGCCCTCCAACTCAGTTGTGTTACCCAATATGCACCTGCCCAAAACAGTTTGAATGAATCCTGTATACCTGCCCATGCAAATTCTATTTCTCCTGCCAGGATATGTTTGTAAATGATGGAAAACTTTGCTGCCGAAGCCTCACTGAACTCCAAGTGAAGGCCACATGGGGAACACTCCCAGGCCTGCAGACCCCACTTTCACCTGCCTATGCAGAAAGGAACAGCACACCTTCATATTGTAAGGGGGCTTGTTGTCTGTCAGTGGTCACATGGATCTGTACAAGCAAACCCTCCTAAGTGCTCTTAAATCTCTGGGTAGCAGCCTAACTCCTCATGAGAACTGCCTAATTAAACAGTTATCGAAGTGTTGCATTTAGGCAAGACCTGAGCCCTCCATCATGCATGATTCCCAACCCCTTTTATTGCACTTAATGGAAGTAGAGAACTTGCCACAATACAATGAGAATGAGACAGGCAGAAACCGTTTCGCACAAACAAGTGAACAGGGTATTGGGAGAGGTAGGAATGGAAGATGAGGGACACAGAAGGTCAGGTTCACAGTAATGACACAGCAGAACCCACATGCACCAAGCGTGATGAACAGGGTCATAGGATCCTGGAAGACATTTCAAACCGGACACTAATAAAAGAGAGAAGCAACCCGCCACAAGTGGCCCCTTTGGAGACATGAAGCCAGTGCACTCTTGCCCCCAGGAGCAGCATGCTGCATCCACGGATTAGGAACTCTGGGGATGAGTCGCCATGCCCAGACAGTCAAGAGAAAATCCAGTTATCTGCTACCCTGGCATGCAGCACACCACATCTGTGCAACTTCAGGACCTTTCAGCATATGTGTCTTTCACGTTGACCTACAGCTAAGCACTGGATGCCACGTGAATTGCTCAATGGCTTCCACATGGCTTCCGATCTGATCGAGTCCTGTGACCCAGGGAGAGTGGCAGAAGGCTGCATTCTCAGGGATGAACCACAGGTCCATCAATGCCTGTCACATCTAAATAAGGGAGTATCAGGCTTCCTTCCATCCCAGCAGGTCCCATGCATGAAATTTCCTCCCACCCAAAACCCGCCATCATGTGGTGGCAGACGAAACCGGAATCCATCCTAGTGTTTATGAGGTATTGCCTCATGAGGAGAAGATCACGGATGCCCCCCGAATGGAGTGGACATATTCTTCCTCCGCTTGTCCATCCGAATCCCTCAGAACAGAGAATCAGGGCCGTTAAGTAAGGCCTTGGGCCCTCTCCAGGGTCCATGATGGCCCACACCAGCAGGCCCGCCCACTGCGACCCCCAGGGGCACTTGAAACACTTTCCCATTTCTCAGTGGACACATGTAGGGACTGCAGATGAGACCTACGAGGAGTAATCCTCACCTAAAATGTAGAGCTGGAAAGGCAAGTTTCCATTCCCGTTGTATAGACATCAGGAAGAGCCGGCCAAGCCTCCCTGTCCAGGTACAATGAAGGCTGATAGGCTCTCCTAGTACATGCAGTGTCATAGGATGCTGAAGCCACCCTTCCTGCTGTGCAACATGTCATATCCAGGTTTGCTTTCTGGGTAGGACAAGGACTGAAAAATGCCCTCATAGCATCCTCCATCGGGAAAAGGCTGCTGCGCATTGAGTCATGAAATGTGCTGAAGGTGACCCGAGGTGTGTGAAGGTGACCAGAGCGTACATAAGGGACAGAGAGTCTCACGTGGGCTTGTTATAGACTCGATAGGGAGAGATATCTGAGGCATTCAGGGACATTCTGCAAACCCAGGTGCTGCATTGGGTCCCATCCGCCCACACGGCCTACTGGGCTTTCTGCACCACAGCTGTCCACTGACAAAGCAGCCGGAGAGGTGCTCACCACCCTACTTCTCCTGCCTGCACTCCCGTTTCTCAGAGGCCAGGGACCCCTGCACTCTCTGCCCCAGGACTTCCCTTCTCCGCTGACCCAAGACACTCCAAGCTGCAAGGAATCTACCCGAAACTCAAGGCTCCTGGCAAACTAACACTGCCACAGCATGGCTAGCCTTCAGCTAGCCCACACATCCTCGCCGCAAGGTTTCCTAAGGAGAGACGCACTCCTCTGAGGTACTGCTCATGCTACTTGCCTCACACTTAAGCAAGTTACTGCACCAGGCTTTACAACTTAGCCTCTCCATGTGATATACACTGAGGAACGCCATCTCTTACACTGGGGCTCCCTCGGGAAGAATCGCTCCCATGCCTCAGCTTGGCAGAAGCATTACAGCAAGATATGCCTCTCCACGTAGCATTCCACTTTGCCTTTCCCTGGCACAGATGAGGCCCCAGAGGCACAGAGGTTTTCGGATGAGGCCATTCCTTCTGGAGGGAAGCGACCTCTCCCTGGCATGCCTCCCTTGCCCCAGGTCCAGGAGCAGAAAGCCAATGAGTGTCACAACTGGTCCTGCCCCCAGACACTGTATTTTCCTGGCCCACGGTGACTACATACAGGAAGAAAGGCCAGGGCCCTGGCAGCGTCCTGCAAGTGCAGTGTCAGACTTCACAGATGCATTTTCTGCACACGGAATTAGATGGCGACATCTGTGGTAGTGGTGGGAAGGCCTCTAATAGTTTAGCATTCCCATCGCACCTCAAGGGGCCCAAGAACCCTACCCTAGGAAGTCACCTGTCTTCCGTGTTGTCAGCCTGTGCACACCACCCAAGAGAAAGCCTGTAAGTACAGCAGCCTAGGCCACAAGAAATGGGAAGTGCAGGGTGGCAGGCAAACCCGACGCCATGCTCGCAGGGACTGTAGCCTGTTTCCCTCACCTGCTTGCACAACAAGGCTCCAATTCAGCAGCCTGTCTCTTCTTGCCTCCTGCCCCCACAGACCGTGGCCCACAAGGATGTACCTGCACCTCTCAGCAAGCACACCTCCTGCTATAACCTGGTCTCCACATCCACAACCCTGCCTCTGCCCCCAACATAGCTCATTCCACAGGCTACACATTCCACTCCACCTCAGGAGGATGCGCGCCCATTACCATCCCACAGCCCCTCCTACAGACGACACAGGCACCGCAATGCCTCTCAGTTTCTTCATATCTCTTTGGGGTCACTCCACAGAGCTGGTTGAAATGCTCTCAATCGACCATGGGAAACTTTTGCCACACGTCTCTGCTGGACAAAAGAACCAGGAGGACTTATCACTCCATCTCTCGCATGTGTGGACTCTCCGAGACCTTCTTCTACTTGGCCAGGTTTCATGCTGCGCCCTCTTCATCTCAGGATCTGGAGTGCCCCTGACAAGTACACACGACAAGCAAGCACACATTCACCTAAGTAAACCCAAAGTAGCCCATGTGCGACCAAGTGACAGACCCACGTATTGGCTCAGCAGGCAGAGCAGCTTGCCCTTTGGGGGCCCTGTGTCTCTCTTCCCCCAGGGATTGAAATAGAGTGACGGAGATACCCTGTTCCATTGCCAGGATCACGGGCTGGGCTGTGGGTGCCTGATGGGTGGACGTGAAATTGCCAAAGGACTCACATTATCCAGTTGGAAAAAGGGAACGGGCTTCAGTGGGTGGGTCTCTGACTGGGGGGCATGGGAGGCAGCCCCATTGCACACAAGGTGAATGAGTTGCAGGAAGCCCCACGGAAGTCCTGACAATGCAAAGGAGGCTCCTTGGAAAATGCCGCCAAGAACATCGCTTCCCTCTCCGTGTCCTGGAACATAAGCCTGACAGCTTGGCTGGGTTCACCTCTCTCGCTTCCACACACCCCGAGTGCACTGAGGCCCTCCAGCTTCCTTGGCTAGCCTCTCACCCACTCCCTGGGGGATCTCAGGCCACTCCCATTCTCTTCTGAGGCTACCTTTACCCGATTCTTTCTGCCACCAGGTACTGGCTGCACCGCACCCCAGAGACCGAAGGCTCCTCACCGACACAGCTTCTTCTCAGGCCTCTCCTCTGGTGTCGGCCTCTCTCAGGTAGTACTGCAGGGGATTGTGCCACAGGTCCTCCCTGACGATCTGCCAGGGGAAACAACTCAGTCGGCTCAGGATGGGGCCAGGCCCAGTCTGTACACGTGGGGCTTCTGTCATACTCATTTCTGACCATGGCCAGAAGGCCACACCTCAGCTATCTTGCTCGATCATGGACAGTTGTGGTCAGACAACCAGTTGAAGAAGTTCAGGCCGGTGCTGTCATGCCTGCGACTGCTGTACCCATGTTCATAATCCCAGAACCAGTGCACTCGAGTAGAATGAAAAGCCCTATACCCTGGGGGAAGAGAGGAAGAACATGAGGGACAGGCTGCACCAGCACCTATGCCTTGCCCCTTGTGCCCACCCGGCCCCCATTCTGAGAGCTCCACTTACCAGCCAAGCTAATGTGATAATCCTTCTTAATCACTTCATTCAGGAAGTAGGCGTTACTCCGAAAGAAAAACTTCAACTGTCAGTGATGCCTGGGCTGGCTCAACTCCTGCACCTGCCACATCCAAGAGGTCGAGAAAAGTGACATATCTTGGAGCTTGCCAAGCTTGCCTGGTCGCCAGAGTTGGGCACCACACCTCCCATCCTCTGCTACACATCATCCCAGCCGGCTGTCCCACAGCCCTGCTCACTCTGGTGCCACGCCCAACAAACCATCTCACCTCCAAATGGGTCACGTAGCTAAGCAGGTCTTCATCTTGGTCCCCCATCAAGGCTGACAGATGGGGGTTGCTCAGAATCTGCTTTCTGGTGAAGGAGGCTTCAGACTGTGCAAGTCAGAGCCAGAAGCAGCCTAGCCTCCATGGGGTAAAGGAGGTGCCGCCGTGGCACATTGCGGCAAGCCACACACTGCCACCCGCCGATCCCCTCGGACCGGCCATCCATCACACCTGCCCAGGATGGGGCTGTCCCAGGGGGCAGGTTCATATGATGCTGCCTGTGAGGACATGGGGAGGGCCTGCGTCCTGACTTGCCCCCGGTCTGCACCTGACCTGTGTGTGCCCACCGCACAGAAACCATGGCTTTATGATGTCTCTCTGCTGTGTCCAGGCTCCCTGAAAGTGGTGTGTTGGTTGCACAGCTAATCGAGGTACGTGCTTGTACATTGGGATACCCGGTCAGGTTTGGAGCTCTGCCAGGCTCACGCCTTGCAGTGTGAGTGTGCACATGTTTGCGAGGCTGCGGGTTGGTTGGTGGGTGGAGGCTGTGTGGAAGCAGCACTGGAGCCGGCCCCACAGCTCAGCTAGCGGAGCGCTGAATTGGCAGAGAGTGCAATCATACCGCTTAACCAGAAACACGCACAACCTGTGCTATGGCGCTGGGCTATGGAAAATTACAGGCACACAGAGTGCTCTGGAGGAGTGTGTGGGCTCCATTTCGGCTGGGACTGTCCAGGACATGGGGCCTTTGAATTTCTGCCATCGGTGAGGTAGGCCCATACATGTTGCATAGGCACACTGCCTTACACCATTTGCTCCTTGGCCCAGGAAAGTGTCCACAGGGGTCTGTATGTCAAAAACACTGACCCTGGCTTTCTGTACAGACACCTAGAGGACTGTCCTGGTCCCCATACACCTGCCTCATGATGAGCCTTTGGAGCACCCAGGCCCTTCCCTCAGCCCTGACCCCGTGTGGACATGGCCCTTGCCTTGTCCCCGCTGCCCTCCGTGTTGTCCCACTCAGCAACAAAACCAAGGAGACACATGTAAGGATACAGCTTTGGCCCAGAAGCTGGGGATGAGCTGGATAATGTTCTTTCTGTACTCCAGGTGCGGCTGTCTCCTCTGATGGATTTGGCACCTCAGCCGACAGTAAGCCCTGTGGTCTCAGGCCTTCAGAGCCCTCAGCTGTAACTGAACGGCTTCCAGTGCTTCCAGTGGGGATCGGAAGCTGGTCCCACGCAGCCTGCGCTGTGCCAACTGGGGCTGCATGTCCTTCTCCTCCAGTACGGGGGCCTGGACCTCCTCCTCGCAGTCAGCAGCCTGTCCCTCGTTCAGCCTGTCCTCCATCAGCCCACGTTCCTCCACACGCTTCCCCGGTAACTCATCCTCCAGACACTCCTGAGTCAAAACAACCTCATCCGCCCCCACATGCATCATGTCTTCTAAAATCAGCACTGCCTCCTGCTGCCAATCCATGGCGTCTCTTTCCGGCACTGCCTCCTTCAACCTCTCGTCTGCTGCAGCCTGCAGGGTCCCCATGTATCCAGCATGACCTGGAGAGGCACGGGCCCCTGCCTCCTGAACGTTCCAGCCCACATCCCAACCGCCAAACTATGTCCAGGTCTCCTGACCTTGCCCCCACCCCGCCTCACTCGCCATGTGCCCCTGGCCCCAGCGGTGCAGCTCTCAAGGAGCGGGTCCTGGGAGCGCACATCTGTAGAGCCGACTGGGTCGCTCTGGAGGATGCTGTCTTGGGAGCTGGACTTCTCGGTTTGGCCTCCGTGCTCCCCTAGGCAGGGCGCATGCGCAAGGTGCCCGCCCCTCCCCCTAGCCCTGCAGGGACTCTGCTGGAAGCCTGCCAGAGCCAGGCTCCTTCAGCTCGCCCACGCCTCCACCTACCGGAGAGAGGACGTGGGCACGGGACCCCACCCCTTCCTCGCTGAGGGCCGCCTATCTATCCTGCTGCCTGATTCCCGCCTGAGTCTCTGCCAGGCTTCTGCCTCACTGGCACAGCAATCCCTCCTCACAATGCGCAGCCCCGCCCTCTCCAGTGACTGGCCTGCAGGCAGCTCATAGACCAGGGCCTTTCCTGGACATGAGCGCCACCTGCTGGGACACTTGGTGTCAGGCAGCACTTCCCTCTACCAAATCACAGTCTTGTAGCACTCATCACCTTCTTCCACAGGGAGCTCTCATGAAATAGCACAGGGGATATGGCCTGGTCAGCGCAGGATATCCCTGGAACGGGCCTATGTGAGAACAAGACTGCACACAGTGGCAAGAACTCTGGCTCGAGGGTGGTGTAGCCTTAATATTTGTGGAGCTGTGCTCCTGTGTTCAAGAGAAAATAAGCCCATGATTCAAGGTTCAATCTGTTGGCAACTCTTTCTCTCTCTCTCTCTCTCTCTCTCTCTCTCTCTCTCTCTCTCTCTCTCCCTATCTATACATCTCTATCTCACTCTCCATCTGTATATATCTCTATCACTATGTCACTCTCTGTCTCCATCTCTAGCCGTATCTATGTCTTTGTCTTTCTAAATGTTGGTCTCTCTCTCTCCCACAATCTATCCCTCTCTCCCTGTCTCTCATCTCTCCTGTTCAGTGTCCTTGTCTCCTACTGTGTATGCCTCCCTGTCTATCAGTGACCCCATATTCTCCCACTTTCTGTGTTCGGTGAGTCTGGCAAGGTGTGGCTCTGAAAATAAAGCACATACTAGAGTGCATTATCTGTCCTCACCACTCAAGTGTCTTAAACAGTCTGAGCCTCAGTGTGGTTACACCCTTGTAATCTAGTTGTTGTGTGGGTCACGCGAGGAAACCTGCCTTCCTTTCTGTGACACGTTGGAAAAACGCTGACAATTGTCTCTTTGCTGCACCATTTCACTGCAGAAACATGAGTCTTGGAGACTCGGTAGTCGGGAGAGAGACATGCACCTCTCCTTGTCTTGGTGAGCACAGGAAGCATCACTTGGTAGAGCAGAAGGGATGAGATGTGCCACTGCCTGGTCAGCAATTCAGGGCAATGCACACTCTCCCTGTTGTGGCAGCAGGGAATGGAATTGTCCCACCACGCGAATGCTACAGCATTTGGTTCATGCTCTTGGGCAACATGCACGGCAAGGGCTTTCCGGCCGACCCTGTCCTTCCACACCTGTTGACCTTGACAGAGAGCTAAGCCAAGGATGGTGTATCCACAAGGCTGAACTGCCAAAGTTGCCACTGAAGAAAGCAAGGTTGTCTCCTGGAATACAAGTCAGTCACCCCTACATTGCCTCAAGGTGTTTTTCTCCTGTAGAGGTGGCCTCACCGGAACAGATACTGCTTCGCTTGACTGCAACATAAACCAACGGAATTCATGAGGTGTTACTATCATGCGTGCACATACTGATTGAGACCCTACAATTGACCATGTGTATGGCATCCCTCTTCCTCCTCAAGTGTTCCTTTGTCCCTCTTCTACCCCAAGAGGCCTGCAGAAACACTGTGGCAGTGTGTTGCCTCCTATCGTGCTCCATCAGTGACACTGCTGGAAGGATGAGTGCAGGCCCAGCCCAGTGGCTCAGTTGGTTAAGAGCTCGCTCAAGAGTGCGAGCTGAGCTCTGAGTAATGGCGGTTCGATGCCAGCCCGAGATGAGATGCTGTTGAGCTGCCAACTGGTGGCAGGATGGCTCAGCTAAAAAAAAAAAAAGGAAAAGAAAAGGAAAGAAAAATGCAAGGATTGGTGCCATTCTTCATTTCTCAATGGAGCAATGGTTCTGTGCTTACTAGAGATGGTTTCATGTTCCCATGCACACATACTCATAGAAAGATGAACGCCCCACCATACATATACAAACCCATACACGTGTGTGTCTCTGTGTTTAAACACATACACATTATCTGCGTATCTACGTGCACACACACACTTGCTTTATGTGGAAATTTTAGGTGTAGTTTTAATGACAGTGGGCACTTTATGTGCCCTCCTACCCCGTTGTGTTACCCCACAGGCACCTACCCGCACCAGTTTGAATGTATCCTGTGTGAACCTGCTCATGCAAAGTCTATTTCTCCTACCAGAAGATGTTTGTAAATGATGCAAAACTTGCTGTTCTCCTGGGAACGGAAGAACGTGGAATGGGGCCCACGATAGAGATGTAGGGACTTGCAAAGGTAGCGATGGAAGCCTGGGTCACCTGTGGCCCTGTTCCCCTCCTTCCCTGTTGCCCTTGACCAATTGTGCCTATGAATTTCCAGCGTGATTCTTTGGCATTCCTCCTCTCAGTGACACCATCCGGAATCAGCAAAGTGCTCTGTGCAGAACTTGCTTGGTGCCCACCTCTTTCTGCCTTCAGCTCTCCCAGGCATGCCATTTCCCACGCTGATCTTCTCAGCCTGTCAGTCCCTCCTACCCTAATTTCCTAGATACACGCCCTCCCCCTGAACTACTTCCTTTTTCCCCCTTACACACTCTGTGGACCCTGGGGGATGCGGCCTCCAGGAAGAGCTGTAGCCCTGGAATGGCGGGAGATGAAACACAAAGTGCCCTCTGAATGGTCCATACAGTGTCCAGCACAAAGTGCCATCCTCCGTGTCTGCGAAGAAGGAAGGCACTAGTGCTGACACCAAAAGCATTTGCGGACCTCCGTTTCTGCCTGTTCTACCCTGTGCTGCTGATGGCCACATGGGGAACCCTCCCAGGCCTGTGGACCCCACTTTAGAATTTCTGTGCAGAAAGGAGAAGCACCCCTTCCTATGTTAAGGGTGCTTGTTGTCTGTTAGGGGTCACGTGGATCTGTCCAAGCACAACGATGCCCTCTGGCTTCTGTCTTTGTATCAACATGCACCCTCCTAATGTGCTCTTAAAGCTTTCCGCGTAGCATCCGAACTCCTCATGAATACTGCCCACTGAACTGCAGTTATCCAAGAATGGCATTTAGCTGAGACATGAACCCTCCATCACACATGATTCCCAACCCCTTTTGTTGCACTTAAGGGAAGGAGAGAACCTGGCACAATAGGACGAGGAAGAGACAGGCAGAAACCGCTGGGCACCAACAAGTGGACAGGGATATCGGGAGTGGTGGGGCTGGAAGATGAGGGACACAGAAGTTCAGGTTCACACTAGTGAGACAGCCGTACTCACATGCAGAAAGGGAGATGAACAGGTGCAGAGGATCCTGGAAGATGATGGAAAGGGGAGACTAATAAAAACACAGCGGCCACCTACCACACTTGGGCCCTTTGGAGACATGGAGCTGGCTCGCTCTTGCTCCCAGGAGCAGCCTCCTATGTCCACGGACTAGGAACTCTGGGCATGAGTCGCCATGCCCAGACGGTCAGGAGAGAATCCCGTTATCTGTCTGCCCTGACATGCAGCCCACCCCATCTGTGCAACGTCAGGACCTTTCAGCATGGGTGCCTTGCTCTTGGACCTACAGCTAAGCACTGTGAGCCACGAGGACTGCTCAACCGCTTCTGCAGGGCTCCAGCTCTGCCTGAGCCCTCTGCCCCAGACAGTGACAAGAGGCTGCGTGCCCAGGGCAGAACCACAGGTCCATGAGTGCCTGGCACATCTACATATCAGGCTTCCTTCCATGCCAGCAGGTCCCATGCATGAAATTTCCTCCCACCCCAAACCTGCCATCATGTGGTGGCAGACCAAAGCAGCATCCACCCTCGTTTCTATGAGGTATTGCTTCATGTGGACAAGATCATGAATGCCCCCCGAACGGAGCGCACACCTTATTCTCCGCTTGTCCATCCGAATCCCTGAGAACAGAGAGTCAGGATCATTAAGGAAGGCCTTGGGCCCTCCCCAGGGTCCATGATGGCCCACACCAGCAGGCCCTCCCACTGCCACCCCCAGGAGCACTTGAAACCCTTTCCCGTTTCTCAGTGGACACATGTAGGGACTGCAGATGAGACCTACGAGGAGTAATCCTCACCTAAAATGTAGAGCTGGAAAGGCAAGTTTCCATTCCCTTTGTGTAGACAGCAGGAAGGGCCGGCCAAGCCTCCCTGTCCAGGTCCAAGGATGGCCGACAGCCTATCCTTGTACATGCCGGGTCATAGGACTCGCGAAGCCACCCTTTCTGCTGTGCAGCTCGTCATATCCAGGTTTGCTTTCCGGGTAGGACAAGGACTGAAAAATGCCCTCAAAGCCTCTTCCATCGGGAAAAGGCTGCTGTGCATTGAGTCATGAAATGTGCTGACGCTGACGCGAGGCATTAGGGACATCACACAGTGTACATCAGGGATAGAGAGGCTCAAGTGGGCTGGTTATAGACTCGATAGGGAGAGATGTCTGAGGCATTCGGGGACATCCTGTAAGCCCAGGTGCTGCATTGGGTCCCATCCACCCACACAGCTTACAGGGCTTTCTGCTCCGCAGCTGTCTACTGCCAAAGCAGCCTGCGAGGTACTCACCACCCTACTCCTCCTGCCCGCACACCCGTTTCTCAGAGGCCAGGGACCCCTGCACTCTCTGCCCCAGGACTTCCCTTCTCCGCTGACCCAAGACACTCCAAGCTGCAAGGAATCTACCCAAAATTCAAGACTCCTGGCAAACTGACACTGCCACAGCATGGCTAGCCTTCAGCTAGCCCACACATCCTCGCCGCAAGGTTTCCTAAGGAGAGACGCACTCCTCTGAGGTACTGCTCATGCTACTTGCCTCACACTTAAGCAAGTTACTGCACCAGGCTTTACAACTTAGCCTCTCCATGTGATATACACTGAGGGACACCATCTCTTAAACTGGGGCTCCCATGGGAAGAATTGATCCCACGCCTCAGCTTGGCAGAAGCATTGCAGCACAATACGCCTCTCCACGTAGCATTCCACTTTGCCTTTCCCTGGCACAGATGAGGCTCCAGAGGCACAAAGGGTTTCCCATGAGGCCTATCCTTCTGGAGGGAAGCGACCTCTCCCTGACATGCCTCCCTTGCCCCAGTTCCCGGAGCAGAGAGCCGAAGAGTGTCACTAATGACCCTGACCCTGGACACTGTCTTTCCCTGGCCCACGGTGGCTACATACAGGAAGAAAGGCCAGGGTCCTGGCAGCCTCCTACAAGTGCAGTACCACACCTCACAGATGCATTTCCCGCACACGGACTTAGATGGCGACCGCTGTGGCAGGAATGGGAAGGCCTCTAATCGTTTAGCATTCCCATTGTGCTTCAGGGGGACCGAGACCCCTACCCTAGGAAGTCACCTGTCTTCCGTGTTGTCAGCGTGTGCCCACCACACAAGAGAAAGCCTGTAAGTAGAACAGCCTAGTCCACAAGAAATGGGAAGTGTGGGGTGGCAGGCAAATCTGAAGCCATGCTCGCAGGGACTGCAGCCTGTTTCCCTCACCTGCTTGCACAACAGGGCTCCAATTCAGCAGCCTGTCTCTTCTTCCCTCCTCCCCCCACAGACTGTTGCCCACAAGGAAGTACCTGCGCCTCTCAGCAAGCACACCTCCTGCTATACCCTGGTCTCCACATGCACAACCCTGCCACTGCCCTGAACACAGCTCATTCCACAGGCAACACATTCCACTCCACCTCAGGAGGATGCACGCCCATTACCATCCCACAGGCCCTCCTACAGATGTCACAGACACAGTGATGCTGCTCAGTTTCTTCATGTCTCTTTGGGGTCACTCCACAGAGCTGGTGAAAATGTTCTGAATTGGCCACGGGAGACCTTTGCTCACATCTCTGCTGGACAAAAGAGCCAGGTGGACTCATCACTCCATCTCTCACATGTGCAGACGCTCTGAGACCTTCTTCTACTTTGCCCAGTTTCATGCTGCAACCTCTTCATCTCAGGTTCTGGAGTGCCTCTGACAAGCAAACACGAGAAGCAAGCACACACTCGCCTGAGTAAACCCAAAGTAGTCCGTGTGCCACCAAGTGACAGACCCACGGATTGGCTCAGCAGGCAGAGTGACTTGCCCTATTGGGACCCCGTGTCCATGTTTGATTGGAACAGAATATCCCTTAGGATCTAGCTAATGCCTAATTTTTTCTTTTTTTACTCTTTTAGTTTGATCTTTGTACATTCAATTACAAGGGCAACCTTATAGAATTAAAAAAGTAGTTGTTAAGATTTGCTGTAAAAAAATGTTTTGGGCCTCTCCAGCTCAGAATGTGGGCTAAAAGGAAATTGCAAATAATCCGGTTATTTGTCCCTGTCCTGGAATAAACAAGCAACACCTCCGTTTGGAGCATGGACACTAGAACTGAGATCCGTTGTTTGCTTTGTGTGACTTTTCTGTGAAATTTCCACTGTAAAATTGCCAGTTTAGAAACTGGTGGGAATCAGAAAACAAGTAACACACTGTGGGGCCTGGTGTCTTGTAAGCAGTCAGTAGATTGTAGCAATCATTATTTTCAGATCTTACATATTGGTGGACAGCAGGTGGTTGTTAGTGAAATTTCTTGAAGTAATAACTATTCTTCATCATTTATTACAGGCCATTCCTTAACCCTGCTATTCCTTCATTGTTAAATATGAGAACAAAGGTATCTGCTAAATTTGAGAGAGTGGGTGTTTACCACGTGTGGGTGTTTTCAGACCCAGTAATGTGGAAGAGTCAGTGAGCCTGATCAGATTAGCCCTGCCTGCCAAATTTTTCAGCTGAGGCTCCAGTTGAGGGCAAACAGAGAAAGAGCTGGACTCCAGTGCACACATGCTATTGAGAGAAGGGCCCCGTTTAAAGAGAGGGTATCTGCCATTTGCTATCCTTGGGGAGAATCCTCTTCAGTGGGACACATTCCTCTTTGCTGTTGGCTGTCAAGATCCCTGTGTGTCAGCAATGACCCCAGACCTTCCACACACTCTTCCCACGGACTTTGTCCCACTCTGCCTTTTGGTACAGTTTTGTGGGTGATTACCCATGGCATTAGGCATTGGCTCTATCTTTCCTTGTTTCCTTTTATAGTACCTGGCTCGGAATCTCTACTTGGGACAGAGCTGTTAGAGGGATATTGCAAACATAGGTGATTGATGGACATAGCTGAATCTTACTCCCCAGTACTGAAAATTGGGATCTTGTAGCATTGAATTAAGAACAATGCCCTTGGGGGGCCATACAAGTGGCTCAGTTGGTTAAGAACTTGCTCAAGAGTGCGAGCTCTGAGCAACAGCAGATACCCAGCTCCAGATGAGATGCCACTGAACTGTCAACAGGTGGCATGATGACTCAGCTAAAAGCAAACAAACAAACAAAAACTGTTAAGGAAAGATGTTTTAGGGCTGGCCGAGTGGCAGTCGTTAAGCACTGGCTTGGGAAGACAGCAGCCCCGGTTCGGTCTTACATATGAGGGCCAGTGACACTGCCCTCAAAAAAAATAATAGTAATAAGAACAGTTGCCCTTGGGCCGGCCCAGGAGCACGGTGATTAAGCACTGGTTTGGGATGTCAGCGGGCCCGGTTCAGGTCCCACATATGAGGGCCAGTGACACTGCCCTCAAAAAAAAATAAAATAAAATAAAAGAATAAACATTTCCTTAAAAAAAAAGAACAATGCCCTTATTCTTTGCCTCATTTTATCTTTAACAGAATCTGAAGTGAAATATACTTGTGGCTGGTGAGGATGACTACGCCTAAAGATTTTGTGATTTTAACATCACTTTTCTGGTCATTTACCTAAATTATACTGTCTCAGTTCTGATACTGGTATGGCTTCATTCTTAATCTGTCCTTTCAAGAATGTGGTGGATTTGTTTAATTCTCTCCAGGATGTCGAGAATATGGACCTATTATTTTATACATGTAGGGAGAAGGAAGTCTTCAATCTTGCTGCCTCCAGGTAGAATGAATTGCTTTCCAGACTTAACAGAGCGAGTTCAGAGTGTGGTACCTGAAGCAACATTTGCTGTTTCCCCTGAAATTTAGCAGATCAAATTTGTTGTTCTCATGCTGTGAAACTCCCTACTTTCATTCCTGCTGCCACCACCAAAGGGGCTGCTGTTAGCTCTGCTAACAATAGACAGGCACAGTTAAATTTATGAAGACATACGTACACTCAGCAGGTTGAGGCAAGTGCAGTGATAAGGGAGGGAAGGAACATTCTAAAATGTTTCTGTGGATCATCAGAGACTATGGCTTCAAAGTTAAGTTTGCAGTTATGTTGATTCACAGATGACAAAGAAAATTGAAAAACTGGAAAAAGAAATGATACTATGGCGCACCAAATGGGAAGGTAATCATAAAGTACTTCTGCAAATGGCTGAGAAGGTGAGTAGTTTTCCATATGACTGTACAGTGAATGCTCAATTATTCAGTATTAAGGCAGACTGGGGCCTCTGGAGTTTTGCTAAAGTAATTATTGGTTTCACTATTTTCCTGCCAAAAATTGGTCTTGGTGAGGTATTTAACCTTGTTTCACGAACTAATTAGGCCTGTTTTTTTTGTAGCCTGCTATAAAACATCTAGATTTTGCATTCTTCTATAGCAAGTGATCGTATGCAGACTAAATTTTGTTAAAACTGGTATGCTGCTCCCCTCTGAGATTTTGTTTCATTAAGTTAGGGAGGTCACCACAAAATTTGCAATTCTAACAAGTTCACTGATGTTGCTGTTTCTAGGGCCATAGTTGAGAGTCCTTGTTCTGTAGTAAGGACAACTGCTGTTACTCTGATTTCCTTTGGAGAGAGCACTAACTTGTAACTCAGCTGCTTTTGTTGCTCCATATATTCCCTTGAGAAGGCAACAGAGGTGTTTTTGTCAAATTTTTTGTATACCAAGGTGTCATGTATGTGCCATGTGCAATTACAAAGTGTCTCACTTTCATGAAGTTGATAGGACTAGTTTATAATATTTCACAAGAGAAAACATAATGGCTCTGTAAAGGTGGAAGAGAATTAAAAATCAATGTAGGAATCAAAATCTTAATGTATTCTTATTTCTAGAATATTCAGTAAAGATCCTAAATTTCCTTATACTTCGTTAAGCATATTTAATACTTGATATAAAGCCAGGGTATTTTGGCAAACTTACGGAAATACAACAAAGAGAACTTAATGTTTTTGCATTACTCCAGAAGTTTAAGAAGTAATAAAAAGTAGTTTCCTGTATGGCTCAGAGTACGTTCTGGGTAGAGTAACCTCGTCTCTATACATACACATAGGTTACATACATTCTATTCTTCCTTGTATTTCAGAAAATTATTCATGACAAAGTGTACAGGAGCTTTCAAATGAAACTGGAACGGTTAGAGAAGCTGTTTAGAGGTCTTCAAATGAAAATAAATGAGCCCCATGAGACGTTGTTAGTCCTGGAAGAGCAGGTGTCTGTTAAAGCAGCAGATGTAAAATTCAGCAACACCTGTGATGCAGCCCCACACTGCTCTTGATTCGCAGAAAGAATTGAACACTTATGTCCTCTAAAAGAGCTGCAGGAGTCTACTTGCAAGTTGAGGCCAAGGGTTTGAAGGAAACAAAATGCAGCTAAAAAGACCTTCTTCACGTGATCTGTTATCTTCTGGGCATTGATTCAGGTGATGAGATGAGCTGTCATCACTGTATTGAGAGTGATAGTTTGTGTATAACTGTTCTGTAGTATGAGCTTCCTGATAAAAGTGTTCTTGCTTTCCCTACCCCATCGGTGTTTTCTTAGAATTGTTGAGCTCTGTGATATGGGAGGCTGCTTAGCAGTTTTGTGTTGTTTTAAGGTGTACTTCTTCGACAGCTGTATTGTGTATCTGACTTATTTTCCCCTTCATTGTCTTATCCTTTCAATATGTCTATTCCTGTGGTCATTACCTCATCATATAATTACCCAGCCCTTGCAACAATTACCCTAATTTAATTAGGTTTGTTCTCACACTGACTCCCAATATGAACACTAACACTAATTTAAACTCTGTAGTTCACTAATGGAAAAAGAAAAACTATAAAAATCATTCGTTATTTTTTCGTTAGCTCACTTCAATGCCAATTGAAAGTAAAACTCGGCTAAGGAATATGAAAAAAGCATAGAATAGTTGATCAGATTACCTTTTTATAGTATTTTTATCACTGGATGAATTGAGATAATGTCACGTCTTGACTGTCTCAGAGTTGTGGCAGAGTATGTATATGTAGTTGTCACTTGTAAAAAAAAGTGGGATGTGCAGGGAAGTGTTGGACAAACAGGCTTAATGTCTATATGATTAAAACAATTGTACTGCTTTAGTTTCAGGCTATAATAGATGCCCAAATGAAAAAAAAAACTCAGTATCTAGCAATGTGCATGTAGAATTGGGAAATTCCTGCATTTCTTAATTTTGTTGCATATTTTCATGTGTGGTGCCAATGTTCCTGTCACATTCCTGAACTAAAATGGGTTGAAAGTGGAAAATTATTTAATAGAAAAAAGAGCCCAGAGTTGGACTTACTTATAAACTGCCTCCACTGACTATAATAGTGAAGAGGCCAGGCAGGGAAGGAAAAATAACGTACATGGAATCTAACAAAGTTAATTTCTGTGCCCAAATTAGTAAAACCATACAGCCTCCTCCCAATGTTTTATACGGATCCACTTCAACTGCTGAATGAAATATCGGACACATTTCTTGGAGATGAAGTAAAACTATGTCAGAAGTATACTTTCACTACAGATGAATACTAGTGGTCATACTTCAGCAGGATCCTTTGCTTGTAACCTCTTAACATTTCAAGTAGTTTAGGCTTTCCACACTGCCTTGTGACACTTGTTTTCTGTGGAAGGTCAATCTTAGGCTGAGAGCAGTTTGGTTCTACCTGCTCTATTGTTTTGGGTGTACTACCAATATAAGAACTTAAAAGGATCTGGATTGTTTGGAAAACTTGCAGATTCTTTTCAGAATTTTCCCTCTGGTTACCAAGTCTGGGGGAGAGGAGGAAAGGGACCCCACTTGAGGGGTTCCCTTTTAAATAGCTCTGTAACATTCCCAGTATCTAATATATTCCAGAACAGAAGTTGGCAAACCATCTCTGTAACTAGGTAGGGCTGCTTTCATACTAAACTGTTGATTTGAGCAGGTTTTTATTTTTATTTTATTTTATTTATTTGTTTATATATTTTATTTTATTTTTTTAAGCTGAGCCATCCGCCACCTGTTGGCAGCTCAACGGCAACTCAGCTCAGGCTGGCATCCATCCGCCATTGCTCAGATCTCAACTCGCACTCTTGAGCAAGGTCTCAACCAAGTGAACCACTTGGCTGGTCCTTTGAGCAAGTTATTAAATACTTTCTTCTGACCCTTTGTTTGTCAACCCTTTTATTAAAACACTGTAACTGGCTCAGGAATCATTTAAATAATGCAATCAGTTAAATTGTGTTTTTTGCCCCAATTTTGTGAAAACTTCTGGAGTTGTAAAATCTAAAATGGAAGTAGATTCCACGGTATAGTAAAAAAAATGTGGATCTGGACTAGCATGTCATTTTAATCTTCAAATGTATACGGGTACATTTTGGTGTTATGAAACATATGGTTTTGTTTATGATTGAAACTCTTATATTACACCGAGTTATCACTTTTCCTTTTTGCAGGTATTCCAGAAAAATCTACCTCTTTAAACTGTAAGTGAAAAAAATTGGAG
The DNA here is from genome assembly GCA_033961575.1 of Aselliscus stoliczkanus. Lineage (NCBI taxonomy): Eukaryota > Metazoa > Chordata > Mammalia > Chiroptera > Hipposideridae > Aselliscus > Aselliscus stoliczkanus. Next base: position 6,335,757 of record CM066742.1, on the reverse strand, counting down.
AGTAAAAGGATGCAGCACTAAATACACAGCTTTATTTTTATACCTCGCATCTTTTGTGAAGATACAGAATTGATGAGGCAATCTTATTTTGGTTTTCAGAGACATTTTGTAGAGATTTCTTTCTAATATGAATGTTATTTTATGTGCTCGGTTTAGTTTTAGTAAATATGAAATGATTTACTGTATTATTTGTATTTAACATGATTTTTGACTATGACAGCAATTAATTTCAAAGATAACTGTAAATAGCTGATTGCTCAGATGGTAAGCCATGGTTAATACACACTTTAAATAAGCAGAGTTATACTAAGCCATCAAGGACAAATCAAAACAAGATCTTCAGTAAATTTGGAGTTTATTAGCCAGCAGCTGCGAGTGGGCTCATGCCCTAAACAGAACTTGCAGCCCCGAGTAAGCAGGCTAAAGAGTTCAAAAGGGAATAAATGCAAACTGTTTTTCTTGCTGTTTGCAGGGGGTTTCTTACTTTTTTCAGACAGTTTCAGTATTGGTTTTAAGTGGAACATATTACAGAAGTGAAAAAGGCAGTGGATAGTTTGTATAATGTCTGGATGCTTTATAAGAGACAGTCAGCCTGGGTGATTTGTGTCGTAGATAGGTAAGGGGTGGATCGGATCTATTCAGAGCAGGCTAAGCTGAAGTTTGAGTACATTTTGCAAAAAAAGCAGCAGGGGGTTGGGAGGCAGGGCTAACCAGTGATGGATTGTTGAGGGTCCTTTTATTTCATTCCCTTTTTCTGTTGTGAATATGGGAAACCAAATCATTGATTCTTCTTTGTCCTCTGGGAGGGGGCTACATTGATCTCTGAGAACCATAAGTTTGACTGAGTTGAGAACCATGAGTTTTGACTGATTCAATTTCATTCTTGATGAAGGAAATGAGACAGTTGAAGAGGCAGGGGTGAAACAGAATAGCAAGAAGGAGAATGAGGAGGGGACTCCCGTATAATTCCAGTTTTTAGCATAGAAACTGCAGGTCTCCCCTAGAGCTGCAGAGAGTCCCACCTGCTGTAGAAAAGGGAGGTCCAGTCCCCTTCTGTTCTGTAGAGCTATTCAGCTAAGGAGTCCACCTCGGTTTTGAGGGTCACTATGGAGTGTTCTAGGTCGCTGAGGTCTACAGTGACCTGTCCATGGGAACACGAAGGTGAAAGTCAGAAGTGGCTAGGGCAGTAGTGCCCAAGGCAATGGATCCAGTGATACCTATGCCAGCAAGAATTCGGAGGATAAGGGGAGCCACCCTCTTCCATTGGGACAATCCCTCTGGGGAAGAAAATAGAATACTTCCTTCTGGCCCACTATAGATGGAAACCTGTGGGAGGATGTAGACTAAAAGGCAGGAGACTGGGATATCAGGGTGTTGGAAATCAGAAGAGCTAATGCAACGAGTAAGGCCTGTGATGCAAGCAAACCAAGTGTGGTTGGGTGCTATAAAATATATTTTCAATGAAGGGAAAAGTTGTTGATATATATTGTGGAGTTGCAGATGTCGAGGAAATGGTGAGGGACATTGGTGAAGGACTTTGTGTGGATACATAATCCAGAGCCTTGGACATTACCCAAAGTCAGTCTGTGATGGCCTTGGTGGCATGAGGCAGAAGAATAAGGAGAATGGACTAGAGGAAAGGAAATGCCAACCCCTGTGTAGTACGTGGGTTTAGGAAATAAGCACAGTGAGCAGTCTGAGGCTAAATTTGGGACAGTGGAGTTAATGAAGCGACAAGTCATTGTTAAAAGGATATGGGGGGTGTTTTCTGGAGGAGGTCTATGGGTTGAGGAGGAAGAGACTGTTGTCCTTGACCTGGAGGAGGTAAGGGGGAAGGAGTAGGACATGGTGATCAAAGTCTGTGGGGGATACATGCTGGGACCAGGTTGTGAAGGGGAAATACTGGAGCGTGTAACTTTAGATTGGTTAATAGGGCCTTGGGACCTATCGGGGTGGGGAAACTTCCTGCATTGTACAATGAGGAGTGTTCCTGTATCAAACCCATATAGGTAGAGTCAAACTCTCCATGTTTGGCCAGTGAGCCAGGAAAGGCGGCTCCAGGCCTTAGGTTGAAAGGAAATGGGGTTACAGGTACCAGTGATACAATTTTTCTTCCTGAAGTTACAAGTGCTCTTTTCTTATAAATGGATGGATGGATATGAGCCATAGCGAATGCATATCGGCTGTTCGTATAGATGTTTTGAGTCTTATTCTTGGTCAAGCATAAAGCCTGTGTCAAGGCTATTAGCTCAGCCAATTGAGCAGATGTCTCATGTGGTAGGGCCTTGGCACAAACGGTCTGATCCAGTGTTATTATGATGGGCCCTGCATAGTGCATTCCCTCCTCAACAAAACTGCTCCCGTCTGTGTATGGTTCCTCACCAAGAGATGGGAGATATCAGTGAGGTCTGGTCTGGCTGGCTGAGTTAAGTCCAGTATATCCTCACAGGTATGGATGGGGAAATCCGGATCTCATCTGGTAAGAGGGTGGCTGGATTCAGAGCCTGGGACTTGCTGAAAGTCAGGCAGGGCTGGTCTAACAGAAGGGCCTAGTATTTAGTTAGGCAGACGTTCAAGAGCCAGTGTTCATGGCTTGCTCCTAAAAGGGTTTCAACACTGTGAGTTGTGATCAGGGTGAGTGGTTAACCCAAAGTCAGCTCATCAGCCTCCTTGTTCAAGATGGCTGTGGCTGCAATAACTGTTGGGCAAGTGGCCCATCTGATTGCCATGGGGTTTATTCTGTTAGACAGGTATGCAACCGGACTTTACAAGGTTCCTAAAGACTAGGTGAGGACCCTCTCGATTATGCCCCAGGTTTCATGTATGAAAAAACAAAATGGCTTGGATAAGTCAAGCAAGGCAACTGCTGGAGCAGAAATGAGGTCCTGTTTCAGGTCCTCAATGCCTTTTGTTCCACCTCTGTCCATGTTAGGGGCCTGGACCTTCCTGTGAGTGAGCAGAACAATTTAGTCAGTTCAGCAAACCGGGGGATCCATAGCCGACAGTATCCAGCTGCCCCAGGAATTCCTGTACCTGTCTCTTCGTGGTAGGGGCCAGGATCTGGAGGATCGCCAGTTTCTGGCTGGCTCAGAGAATCTGTGTACCTTCTTGGAGGTGATAACCAAGATAGCTGTGGCAGAGCTGGGCTTTCTTGGCTGAGAAACAATATCTCAGGTCCTAGAGAAGTTGGCTGTGGCTATTAACAGATCATCAACTTACTGGAGTAGGGTGAAGTAGGGATGGCGGAAGCTGCAGAGGTCCCAGCTGAGAGCCTCATCGAATAAGGTGGGAGGGTTCTTGAAGCCCTGTGGTAGCCTAGTCCAAGTAAGTAGGCCAGAGTACCCAAGTCGAGGTCCTCCCATTCAAAAGCAAAGAGAGGCTGAATGACCGGGACTCGCGGGATGGTGAAGAAGGCATTCTTAGGGTGAGGACAGTGTAAATGTGTTGGCTATGTGGCAGGAAGTGGAGAAGGGTATAGAGGTTAGGCACAGTGGGATGTATAGTCTCTACCTGAAGATTGACTCCCCTCAGGTCTTGGACTGACCTTTAGTCATTATCCCCAGGCTTATGTATTGGCAGTAGGGGTGTGTTCAAGGGAGACTGGCAGGGAATAAGAATCCTGGTTTGTGGAGACAGTTAATGTCAGGGGTGGAGTTTTCCCTCCTGGCCTCCTGACTCATAGGATATTGTTGGATCCTCACTGAAGTGGCACTTGATTGGCATTGGAGAACGATTGGGTCTGGTGGCTAGCAAGTCCTAGGAAATTAGTTTCTGTGCAAACATTGGGGAATCGCTTCTATATTTCAAGCAGGTAAGGTAGGGAGTCATCAACCTGGGGAGTAGTCTGTCAAAGAGGGGCATAGTTAGGAGGATGTGAGTGGTGGATTCCTCCAGGAAGCCTAGGGTGGTTGAATCCTCGGTGAAGTAAATTTACTCCAGAAGAAGCTTCTGGAGTAAATCCCTTCCTAGTAAGAGGTAGGGGCAATCCGGAATAACTAGAAAAGAGTGGGTGGCAGTATTTTTCCGTAAGTCTACTGTCCTCTGGGCTGTCCAAGGATATAGGGCCAATTTTTCTGTCGCCCCCCTCGACTGCGTTTTTTTCTGGTGGACAAGGGGCCCAGTGGGGCAGTTAGGACAGAATGTGTGGCCCCCGTGTCCACCAGGAATTCCACTGGGTTGCCCCCTACATTAAGTGTTACCAAGGGCTCCTGGGGGCTCAATAGAAGGGAGCCCCAGTCCCATCAGTCAGTGCCTAAGTTCAAGACTCTGATGGGATTCCCCTGTTTATATAGCCCGTTTGGGCCCTCGTTTCCCAATGTCCTTCCTTTCTGCAGTACCACATTTGTTTTGTCCTAATGGTTGTTTCTCCTGTAGAAACTCTCATGGAGAGGAGGCCTTCTTTGGCCCAGCGGTTCAGTTTTTTCTTTTTCACTTGGCCCTTGTAAGCCTTGATCACTCTGGCTACCTGATTCCCTAAGGGGCACTACAACAACCTGAGAGCTATCCCAGTTATTACAGACCCATTGTGCAATCTAGGATTTGGGGCAAATTCGTACCTTGGAATTCTAACTTTTCGAGTTTCTTTCAAATATCTGGGGCTGCCTAGGCTACAAAAGCTAGACTGATGGCCCTATTATTTTCTGGAGCATTTGTGTCAATAGGGGTGTAAACCTGATAAGCTTCCTGTAGCTTGTCAAGAATGGCAGCATGAGACTCCAGGGGTCCCTCTGACACAACGGTGACCTTTGACAAATTGACTTCTTGGCATTGCCTGTATACCAGCTAAAAAGTACCTGTGAAAGTTGTTCAATGCATCTCTGCCAGCCAGTGTTGTTGTCCCATCTGAGTCTCCTAAAGGGGAAAGATTCCTCTATGAGGTCCTGATTTTCCTTCAGAGATCCTCCTGTGGGCCCAATAACAGCCTTTCTAGCCTCAGATATGATCCTTTCTCTCTCCTTGGATGCGAACAGAGTGACCAATAATTGTTGACAGTCATTCCAAGTGGGATGGTGGGTATAAAAATCAGATCCAATAAAACTGATTAGGGCTTGGGCTTCTCCAAGAAAGGAGGATTTTGAGTTTTCCAATTATAGAGTTCATAGAAAGGAAAAGGGATCTATACAAGGCAGTGAGATCTGTCTTGAGAGTCCCCTTCTGTGGGTGGTGCCTCTCACAGTGGGAGAATTGGGCACTCGTAGAGGATGGGGTATTTTCCTGGAGAGCCCGGGGGAGCCAGGAGGACCTATGAGTCTGAGGCAGGGAAAATGTAGCCAGACTTTGCATAGGGACCTCAGCTCGAGAAGAGGCTGGGGATGAAGGAAAGTGTTCCTGGGGTTACAAGGAGGGGGAAAGCTCTCTTCTTCAGAGGCCTGTAGAAAAAGACAAGGTCTTGGGGGTGCCTTCTTAAAAAGGGGGTGTGAACGAGTTGCCAAGACAGTAATACCCATTTGTCTGGCACATTTTCTAACCCAAGGGGGTGGATTTTAAGAAAGTGCATTCCACAGTCCTATCTATGGGATTTCATTGGGGTGGCTGAGGTCACTAGTGACAATGTTCCACACCGGCTGAGTGCCGTGAGGATCAAAGGACGCAGTGTTGGGCCACCCTATGTCAAAGAGTGGCCAGTCAATCTCATACAGATTATGGAGGGTTTCCTATGATGGACAGGAACCCTAATCAGTTGTGAAACCGGCCCCTTTCCAGTGGAAGGGGATTGCAGACCTTTAGGAGTTCCCCCAGATAGTGAAAGAAAAGAGGTATGCGAGTGAGAAGAAGAAGAAGGCAACTAGAAGTAGAAGGATAATATTTGGATGTAACTTTCAGAAAGAGATAGGAGCAGGAGTCCGCTGTCCTGTCAGGAGATAGGGCAAATGAGTGGGCCTACAGACAGGGAGGGGGGGGCGTAATAGCAGCGTCCTTGGCTCTCGGTGTTGGGGGATAGTGGGTGGAATTAGATGGTAAGGCAGAGACAGAGAAGGAAAATCAGAAAGTGGATCTCATCTGGAGAAAATTCAGTAAGATCTCCCTGTAACCAACACTTCAATATAGTCAAGTAAAGCTTCTATTGAATTTATTTTGACCCCAATGAGATCCCGACACACTGCAGACATAAAAACATTGAAACGAAAGGCAAGGGTACCCAATTCATGTGACATAGACAGAAACAGACACCAGGGACAGATTTACTGGCAAATCACCAAGTCAGAGCCAGAAACAAGATACAGATGGATTCCTGATTAAAACACTGATCCAGACAACTTGCTGGCCAAATAACCAAATATGGAAACCAAACCAAAATCTCCAACCGGCAATTCCAGTTCAAGGGAAGTGGTCAATGGCCACGACTGACCTTAAGTCTCCGACACCGAGGAAGGACTAACCCTATTCAGAACACAACAGACCTCATCGATGTGGTACACACCCAAGCCTCACACATGAGCCCTGCAGCTCATTCAAACGACTGCACTCTGATGCTCATCTGACGGCATTCCTCGTGGAACTGTAAGGTCACTCTTGCCTAAAGGTGCATCCATATAAACCTCAGGACAGGTGAACGCCGTTCAAGACAGCACCAATCAACATTCTGCTGTACAACTCGACAATGGTGCCGCAGAATGGAGCCCACTCAAGTTCGGTAAGTGAGGCCAAGGAACCATAACCAATCACTCACACATTTACACTCTTTCATGCAAAAACAGAAGTTCCCTATTAAACATAATACATGAAAACCAAGTGCTGGCTGTCCGAGTGGCCCGGTGGTTAAGCGCTGGCTTGGGAAGCCTAGCGGCTCGGGTTTGGGTCCCACATATGAGGGCCAGTGACACTCCCCTCAAAAAACCAACCAACCAACCAACAAACAAACAAAAAAACCAAGGCTCACCTCCAGAGGTATACGGGGTAGACTCCAAAAAGGTAGAAGGCCATGTGGCATCTGCAACTGGCTCACAGCGGTAAGGAAGCTGTCGAGGGGCACTGGAATGTTCTCAGGTGGAACCTTAACCATGACAAGACTGTCCCTAGAGGGTCAGGCACAGAGGCCAGGACAGGGAAAGTGACCTTGCCAGTTTGTCTTTCTCGCCGGGGACTCCAAAATGCTATACCTAGTAATCAAGGACAAACCAAATCAAGATCTTTAGCAAATTTGGAATTTATTAGCTGACAGCTGCGAGTGGGCTCATGCCATACACGGAACTCGCAGCCCCGAGTAAGCAGGGTAAAGTGTTTAGAAAGGCAAAAACGAAAACTGTTTTTCTTGCAGTTTGCAGGAGGTTTCTTACCTTTATAAGGCAGTTTCAATATTGGTTTGCAAGCAGAGCATATTACAGAAACAAAAAAGGCATTGGTTAGCTTGTGTAATGTCTGGGTGCTGTATAAGGGACAGTTAGTCTGGGTGATTTGTGTAGAAGATAGGTAAGGGGTGGATCTATTCTGGACAGGCTAAGGGGAAGTTTCATTACATTTCCCATAAAAAGCTTGGGGTGGGGGTAACAGGTGAGGGTGTTGTGAGGGTCCTCTTATTTCAGCAGGACCCTCTGATTGGTTGGCATAAGTCATTTTATTCAGCCATAGGACTGGTATCCTCTTTTTACCACCTTATGTCCTGGAAGAATCCTGTAATGTAATTTGTGGCAAGACTTTAGAAAGCAAGACAAAGAACACAAAAGTCATAGATGCAGATGACAGGTTAGTTGTTACTAGAGGTTCAGGGAGGAGGGGGTGATACAGGTGGTAAGGTTCTCACATATATGGCAGTAAAATAAAAGCACTGTAATTTCTCTACTCCTAGCTGAACTTATCCATGAGTACTTATTTATATGTTGAATTTCAGAAACTTTTTATAGAATCAGTTATTGGTGAGTTGTTAATTCTATCTAATCCTATAAAAGCAGTAATCAAGTTTATATGTTTTAGGTGAACTGCCTGGAAGGAAGGAAGGAAGGAAGGAAGGAAGGAAGGAAGGAAGGAAGGAAGGAAGGAAGGAAGGAAGGAAAGAAGGAAGGTAGATTTTTCTGTCCCAGTCAAGATAAAATTAAAAGATAGAGGTCAAATGTAATGTTATGGAAAATGGCACTGGGAAATCCCAAGAAACAGTTCTCTTTTGAAACAAGCACTACTACAAATGTTTTACATCAAAGAACATTATCTAGAAAGTGAAAAGAAATTTGATAAAATGGGAGAAAATATTTCTAAGTCATTATCTGATAAGGATATACTATCCAGAATACACAAATAACCCTTACAACTCAACAACCAAAAGACAATGAAAAGTTGGAAAAGGGCTTCAATCGGCATTTCTGCAAAGGAGATATATAATACGCACATGAAATAAAGCTCAACATCAGTCATTATCAGGGAAACACAAATTGAAGTCATGGGATACCACTTTGTACCCACTAATCCATAAAAGTACTAATAATTACTCGATAAAATGACAGGTTGAGGATGTGGAGAAATCAGAACTCTTATGAATTGCTTAGGGATATGGGAAGTGGTGCAGCTGCTGTGGAACAGATTGGTTGTTAAACAGCATTACATAAGAGAGGGATTCAACTCTATTCAAGGGAGGTGAAGAAAGGTAACCTTACCTGTATAAATAGGTTCACTCACAGCAGTCTTCATAATCGCCAGAAAGCAACTACCCTGCCTTCAATAGGTAAATGGATAAGAACATGTGGATACATCCACACAATGATATATTACACAGCCATAAAGAGAAAAATGACTCATGCATACCATAACGTTGACAAACCAAACACAGGCTTAGTTGAAGAAGCAGGATAAAATTTATAAATGGTTCCAATTAGAAAGCATGTCTTTATTTTTGTAGTTTTGATGCATGACATCTGAGGAACCTCACATGAGGGACTGCATGTCCCAGGGCTAATTCTAAGGAGTGGTGAAAGAACTCACCCTTAAGCACAGCTTTCATATAAAAAGCAATCCAGATATCTCTTTTCCAAGTGTTTGCCACACTCTGTGCCACTGTTTCCCTGTACACCTCAGGATCATGTACTAGGCAACTATGTACCAGGCCCTATGCCCCAGGATCCATTGTAGTTACTCAAATTAGGCAAACCGAAATGTGATTATACTTTCAGCTGCACCTTTACACTGAAACAGAGTCAAGCCTCCTGCCCACATTTCCCCCTCCTGCATCCTGCCTGATCCTGGTGCTTTCCATGGGGCGCGCACTCCTCATGGGACCTGTTTTCATTGGCACTTCTTTCCTAATATTGACTTCATCTTACCTATATATCATAACCTACATTTAAAACACAGATAGATGTCCAAGATCGATATTCAAATCTCCAAATACAACAAATAGATATTTCCCCACAAAAAACCCTTAAACATGTTATTTATCTTCTCAGTTAATTTTTGTGCAGACAATTTTTTCCCCCAGGTTACAGCAAGTGAATTGTTAGGGTTTTTATTAAAGATTTTATTCGAGAATTGGGGGAGGGGAACAGCGTTGGGGAATCTAGGAAAGTGAACAGACAAGTTTCTGTCCTGTTGTTATTCAGTCTAATTGTGGAGGACTTTCCTTCACTGGCCCATGTTGGTATCTTCATTGTGCTCTTCCCGGATGAGGCAGATCGGTCGCCAGCCTCTGGATGGTCGCTCACCACAGCTAATGGCAGCTAAGGCTGGCTGCCAGCCACTCACGCTGGCTTCCAGCCACTCACTGTAACATATGGCAGGCCGCTGTAAGAGGGGCTGCAGCCTACAGCGTCCCAGAGGCTCGCAGCTCAGCACCAGTTGGAGCTGTTGTTAGCTGTAGAGGGCAGTGTCACTGGCCCTGATATGTGGGATCCAAATCGGGGCCACTGACATCCCAAAACCATCTCTTAACCAGTGCGCCCCTCGGCTGGCCCGCAAGTGAGTTTCTTTTTCTTTTTTTTATATTATTTCTTTGTAAATTAGATTCAGCTTTACAACACAATGCAATAGTTATACTCTTTACCCCCAAAGTGACAACCCCTCTGCCAGTTCACCACCCCCTCATCCCTGCTATATCATACATATCCACTACAATGCCTTTGACTCCCTTCCACGGTATACTCCACATCCCGTGACTATCTGTATATTCAGTTACAGTTGGCATACAATATTATACAACATCAGCTTCAGGTGTACAGTGCAGTGATCAAGCCTCTACTCCATCCATGAAGTGGTCTCCTTAACAAGACATGTGACTATCTGACACACCACACAATTTTTACAACATTATTACATTCCCCGAACTGTATTTCATATCCCTGTGGCAATATTGTTGTTGTCTATTTATGCTGTCTAATCCCTTCCCTTCCCCCACAGCTTTAAGGATTTTATGGTGGTTATAACAAGATTGCACATTTCTGTTATTAAATAAAACAGAGAAGTTGATGGAATGTATTGTCTCATTTTAAAACAACTCACTTGCAGGCCGGCCGAGTGGCGTATTGGTTAACAGCTGGTTTTGGGACATAAGAAAGGATAGAGAAATCATAAAAAACAACCAGTTAGAACTAAAGAATACAATAACTGAAATGAAGAACACACTAGAAGGAATCACCAGTAGAGTAGATGAAGCAGAGGAGCGGTTCAGCAATCAGGAAGACAAAATAGCGGAAATTAACCATTTGGCACAAGGAAAAGACCAAAAAATAAAAAACAATGAAAATCTTTCAAGAGCCCTATGGGACAAGATGAATCTCAAGGACTGTTGAATCATAGGAATACTAGAAGGAGAAGAGAAGAAGCAAGAGGTCAAGAATGTATTTGAAAAAAATAATGACTGGAAACTTCCCTCCCCGGCGAAAGAAATCGACATACATACCCAGGAAATGCAGAGAGTTCCAAACAAGCTGAACCCTAACAAGTCCACACCAAGACACATCATAGTTAAAATGGCAAAGATTTAAGACAGAGACAGAATCCTAAATGCAGCAAGAGAAAGACAGGAGGTTACATAAAAAGGAACTCCTATTAGACTAACAGTTGACTTGTCTACAGAAACTCTGCGGGCCAGAAGGGAGTGGCAGGAGATATTCAAAGTGACACAAAAAAAGGCCTACAACCAAGATTGCTCTACCCAGCATGGCTATCACTTAAAATTGAAGGAGAGATAAAGAGCTTCTCAGAAAAGAATAAGCTTAAGGAATTCATTACCATCAAGCCAGCATTGCAAGAAATGTTAAAAGGGCTTTTTTAAACAAAAGAAAGGGGTAAACAAGCTAACTCAGGAAAACCAGGAATACAAATAATAAAATGGCAATACATATGCACCTATCAATAATCATTTTGAATGTTAATGGGCTAAATCCTCCAATCAAAAGACAGAGAGCGGCTGAGTGGATACAAAAATAGGCCACATGTATATGCTGTTTACAGATGGAATAAAATATTTCATGCAAATGGAAATCAGGAAAAAAAATCTGAGTACCAATGATTACTTTGGACAAAATAGACTTTAAAATGACTACGATAAAAGACAAAGAAGGACATGATAACCCTAATGCACATCTATGCACCCAACATAGGAACTCCTAATTACATATAACAGATTTTGACAGACACAAAAAGAGATAAACAGTAACACTATCATAGTAGGGGACTTCAACACCCCATTGTCACCAATGGACAGACGCTTTAGGCAGAAAATCAACACAGAAAGAGGGGCCATAAATGTCAATTTAGACCAGCTAGACTTTGTTGATATTTTTAGAGCATTTCACCCTCAAAAAAGAGAATATACATTCTTCTCAAGTACACATGGCACATTTTTCAAGATAGACCATGTTAGACCACAACAAGGCTCAGTAAGTTTAAGAAGAGTGAAATCGTATGAAGCAGATATAAAGGAAAAACTGATGGTTGCTGGCTGGGAGGGAGTCGGGATGAGGGAGAGGGGGAAGGTTTAGGACAGCATAGGTGGGTGACTATAATGTTGCCGCAGGGATATTGGGGCAGTTTTTGGAATGTAATTGATAATGTGAAGAGACTCTTATGTTACATGAAAGAAGTCAGTTGGAGAAAGAGAAGTACCATATGATCTCTCTTATATGTGGAATCTGAAAAACTGAATGAACGATCAAAGTAAACAGACTCATATATATAGAGGAAAATCTGAGGGTTCTAGTAGGGAGAGGGGTGGGGATAAGGAGTAAGGGGAAGGGATTGGACAGCATAAATAGACAACTACAATATTGCCACAGGGATATGAAACACAGTTCGGGGAATATAGTAATGTTGTAAAAATTTTATGGCACATCAGATAGTCACATGTCTTGTTAGGGAGACCACTTCATACATGGAGTAGAGGCTTGATCACTGCACTGTACAGCTGAAGCTGATGTTGTATAATATTGTATGCCAACTGTAACTGAATATATAGATAGTCACGGGATGTGGAGTATAGTGTGGAAAGGAGTCAAAGGCATTGTAGTGGGTATGTATGCTATGGCGGGGACGAGTGGGGTGGTGAACTGGCAGACGGGGGTTGTCACATGGGGGTCAAAGAGTATAACTATTGCATTGTGTTGTCCACCTGAAACTAATTTAAAAAGAAATAATATAAAATAAGTAAAAAACAAAAAACAAAAAACTCACTTGCGGGCCACCCGAGGGGCGCACTGGTTAAGAGCTCGTTTTGGGATGCCAGCAGCCGCGATTCGGATCCCACATATGAGAGCCAGTGACACTGCCCTCTACAGCTAACAACAGCTCCACCTGGAGCTGAGCTGCGAGCCCTGGCGACGGTGTAGGCTGCAGCCCCTCCTGCACCGGGCTGCACCTGCACATAGGCTACAGTGAGTGGCTGGAAGCCAGCGTGAGTGGCTGGCAGTCAGCATGAAATGCCATTAGCTGCAGTGAGCGACCATCCAGAGTCTGGCGACCGATCTGCCTCATTTGGGAAGAGCACAATGAAGATATCAATATGGGCCAGTGAAGGAACGTCCTCCGCAACTAGACTGAAGAACAAAAGGACAGCAACTTTTCTGTTCCCCTTCCTAAATTCCCCAACGCTGTTCCCCACCCCAATTCTCCAATAAAATCCTTTAAAAAAAACCCAAACAACTCACCTGCTGTAACATGGGGGAAGAAATTGACCACACAAAAATTAACTGAGAGAGAAATAACATGTTTAAGGGGTCTTTGTGGGGAAAATATCTATTTGTTTTATTTGGAAATTTCAATATCGATCTTAGCCATCTATTTGTGTTTGAAATGTAGGTTATGATATATAGGTAAGATGAAGTCAATATTAGGAATCAAGTGCCAATGAAAACAGGTCTTGTGAGGAGGGCGCGCCCCATGGAAAGCACCAGGATCAGGAAGGATGCAGGAGGGGGAAATGTGGGCAGGAGGCTTGACTCTGTTTCAGTGTAAAGGTGCAGTTAGAAGTATAAGCACATTTCGGTTTGCCTAATTTGAGTAACCACAATGGATCCTGGGGCATTGTGGCTGGTTCCTAGTTGCCTAGTACCTGGTCCTGAGGTGTACAGGGAAACAGTGGCACAGAGTGTGGCAAGCACTTGGAAAAGAGGGATCTGGATTGCTTTTTATATGAAAGCTGTGCTTAAGGGTGAGTTCTTTCACCACTCCTTAGATTTAGCCCTGGGACATGCAGTCCCTCATGTGAGATTCCTCAGATGTCATGCATCAAAACTACAAAAATAAAGACATGCTTTCTAAGTGGAACCATTTATGAAATTTTATCCCACTGCATCAATTAAGCCTGTTTTTGGTTCATCAACGTTATGGCAGGCATGAGTCCTTTTTCTCTGTATGGCTGTGTAATATATCAGTGTATGGATGTAACTGCATGTGCTTATCCATTTACCTATTGAAGGCAGGGTAGCTGCCTTTTGGCGATTATGATGACTGCTGTGAATGAACCTATGTATACAGGTATGGGTACCTTTATTCAGCTCCCTTGAGTAGAGTTGAATTCCTCTGTTATATAACGCTGTTTAACAACCAATCTGTTGCACAGCAGCTGCACCACTTCTCATTTCCCTAAGCAATTTATAAGAGTTTCGATTTCTCCACATCCTCAATCTGTCATTTTATCTAGTAATTATTAGTACTTTTATGGATTAGTGGGTACAAAGTGGTATCCCATGACTTCAATTTGTGTTTCCCTGATAATGACGGATGTTGAGCTTTATTTCATTTGTTTATTATATATCTCCTTTGCAGAAATGCCGATTGAAGCCCTTTTCCAACTTTTTAATTGTCTTTTGGTTGTTGAGTTGTATGGGTTAGTGTGTGTTCTGGATAGTAAATCCTTATCAGATAATCACTTAGAAATATTTTCCCCCTTTTTAACAAATTCCTTTTTACTTTCTAGATAATGTTCTTTGATGTAAAACATTAATAGTATTGCTTGTTTCAAAAGAGAACTGATTCTTGGGATTTCCCAGTGCCATTTTCCGTAACATTACACTTGACCTCTATCTTTTAATTTGTATCTTAACTGGGTGAGCAGAAACTACCTTCCTTCCTTCCAGGCAGTTCACCTACAACATAAAAATTCGATTACTGCTTTTATAGGATTAGATAGAATTAACAACTCATCAATAACCAATTCCATAAAAAGTTTCTGAAATTCAACGTATAAGTCAGTACTGCTGGATAAGTTCAGCTAGGACTAGAGAAATTAGAGTGCTTTCATTTGACTGCCATATATGTGACACCCTTACCACCTGTATCACCCCCTCCTCCCTTACCCTCTAGTAAAAACTAACCTGTCATCTGCATCTATGACTTTATTCTCTTTGTCTTGCTTTCTAAATCTTGCCACAAATTACATTGCAAGATTCTTCCAGGATTTTAGGTGGTAAAAAGACGTTACAAGTCCTATGGCTGAAAAAAATGACTTATGCCAATAAAACAGAGGGTCCTGTTGAATTAAGAGTACCCTCACAACTCCCTCACCCATTACCCCCACCTCAAGCTTTTTATGGGACATGTAATGAAACTTCCTCTTTCCCTGTCCAGAATAGATTCATCCCTTACCTACCTTCTACAGAAATCACCCAGACTAACTGTCCCTTATACAGCATCCAGTCATTACACAAGCTAACCACTGACTTTTTCGCTTCTGTAATACGCTCTGCTTGCAATCCAATATTGAAACTGCTATAGAAAGTTAAGAAACCTCCTGCAAACTGCAAGAAAAACAGTTTTCGTTTTTGCCTTTCTAAACTCTTTACCCTGCTTACTCGGGGCTGCGAGTTCTGTTTATGGCATGAACCCACTTGCAGCCGTCAGCTAAGAAATTCCAAATTTGCTAAAGATCTTGATTTGGTTTATCCTTGAATACTAGCTATAGCATTTTGGAGGCCCCGGCGAGAAAGACAAACTGGCAAGGTCACATTCCCGGTCCTGGCCTCTGTTCCTGACCCTCTGGGGACAGTCCTGTCATGGTTAAGGTTCCCCCTGAGGATGTTCCAGGGCCCCCCGGCAGCTTCCTTACCCCTACGAGCCAGTTGCAGATACCACAGGTCCTTCTACCTTTTCAGAGTCTCCCCCGTATACCCTTGGATGTGAGCCTTGTCTTTTTTGTTTGTTTGTCTGTTTGTTTGTTTATTTTATTGAGGGAAGTGTCACTGACCTTCATATGTGGACCCGAAAAGGGGCCACTAAGCTTCCCAAGCCAGCGCTTAACCACCGGGCCACTTGGACAGTCATCATTTGGTTTTCATGTATTATGTTTCATAGGGATCTTGTCTTTTTTGTATGAAAGAGTGTAAATGTGTGAGTGATTCGTATATGTTCCTCGGCCTCAGTTACGGGACTTGAGTGTGCTCCAGTCTGCGGTACCGTCGTCGAGTCCTATGGCAGAAAGGTGACTGGTGCTGTCTTGTACAGCGTTCACCTGTCCTGAGGTTTATATGGATGCACCTTTAGGCAAGAGTGACCTTACAGTTCCATGAGGAATGCGGTCAGATGAGCATCAGAGTGCAGACGTTTGAATGAGCTGCATGGCTCATGTGTAAGGCTTGGGTGTGCAACCCGTCGATGGGATCTGTTGTGTTCTGGATAGGGCTAGTCCTTTCTGTGTGTCAGCGACTTAAGGTCAGTCGTGGCCATCGATGTCCCGACCACTTCGCTTGAACTGGACGCCGGTTGGAGATTTTGGTTTGGTTTCCAAATTTGGTTATTTGGCCAGCAAGTTGTCTGGAGCAGTGTTTTAATCAGGAATCCATCTGCATCTGGTTTCTGGCTCTGATTTGGTGATTTGCCAGAAAAATCTGTCCTGGGAATCTGTTTCTGTCGGTGTCACATGAATTGGGTGCCCTTGTTGTTCGTTTCAATCTATTTTTGTCTGCAGTGTGTTGGGATCTCATTTGGGTCAAAATTAATTCAATAGAATCTTCACTTGACTACATTGAAGTGTTGGTTACAGGGAGATCTTATTGACTTTTCTCCAGATGAGATCCACCTTCTGATTTCCCTTCTCTGTCTCTGCCTTACCATCTAGTTCCACCCACTATCCCCCAACGCCGAGAGCCAAGGACGCTGCTATTACCCCCCTCCCTGGCTGTAGGCTCACTCCTTTGCCCTTTCTCCCGACAGGTCAGCGGACTCCTGCCCCTATCTTCTTCTGGAAGTTTTCTCCAAATATTATCCTTCTACTTCTAGTTGCCTTCTTCTTCTTCTCACTCGCATACCTCTTTTCTCTCACTTTTGGGGGAACTCCTAAAAGTCAGCAATCCCCTCCAGTGAGTCCTGGACCACTGGCAGGGGGCCGGTTTCACAACTGATTAGGGTTCCCGTCCCTCCTAGGAGACCCTCCATACTCTGTGTGAGATTGACTGGCCACTCTTTGGCATAGGGTGGCCCAACATTGGCTCCTTTGATCCTCACGGCACTCAGCGGGTATGGAACATTGTCACTAGCGACCTCAGCCACCGCAACGAGATCCCATAGATAGGACTGTGGAATGCACTTGCTTAAAATCCACCCCCTTGGGTTAGAAAATGTGCCAGACAAATGGGTATTACTGCCTTGGCAACTCGTTCCCACCCCCCTTTTAAGAAGGCACCCCAGAGACCTAGCCCTGCTCTACAGGCCCATGAAGAAGTGGGATTCCCCCCTCCTTGTAACCCCAGGAACAATTTCCTTCAGCCCCAGCCTCTTCTGGAGCTGAGGCCCTTACACAAAGTCTGGCTACATTTTCCCTGCCTCAGACTCTTAGGTCCTCCTGGATCCCCCAGGCTTTCCAGGAAAATACCCCATCAACTATGAGTGCCCCGATTCTCCTACTGCGAGAGGCACCACTCACAGAAGGTGACTCCAAGACAGAGCTCCCTGCCTTGTATAGATGCCTTTTCCCTCCATTGAACTTTATAATTGGAAAACTCAGAATCCTCCTTTCTTGGAGAAGCCCCAAGCCCTAACTGGTTTTCTTGAATCTGATTTTTATACCCACTGTCCCACTTGGTATGACTGTTAACCATTATTGATCACTCTGTTCGCCTCCAAGGAGAGAGAAAGGATTTGATCTGAGGCTAGAAAGGCTGTTATTGGGCCCACAGGAAGATCACTGGAGAAAAATCAGGACCTCATAGAGGTATCCTTCCACTTTAGGAGACCCAGATGGGACCCCAACACTGGCTGGCAGGGACGCAATGAAAAATTTTCACAGGTACTTTTTAGCTGGTATAAAGGGCGCTGCCAAGAAGTCAATTTGTCAAAGGTCACCGAGGTGACACAAGGCCCCTGGAGTCTCCTACTGCCTTTCTTGACAGGCTACAGGAAGCTTATCGGGTTTACACCCCTACTGACCCAAATGCTCCAGAAAATAGTCGGGACATCTATATAGCATTTGTAGTCAAGGAAGCCCCTGATATTCGAAAGGAACTCCAAAAGTTTGGATTCCAAGATACGAATTTGCCCCAACTCCTAGATTGCACAATGGGATTTAATTACTGGGATAGTCCTGTGAAAATCAGGACAAGAAGTTAACACAGGATGTTGTAGTGGCCCTTAGGGAATCAGGTAGCCAGAGCGATCAAGGCTTACAAGGGCCAAGTGAAAAGGAAAGAACCCAACCCCTGGGCCAAAGAAGGCCTCCTCTCCATGAGAGTTTCTGCAGGAGAAACACCCATTAGGAGAAAAACAATGTGTGTACTGCAGAAAGGAAGGACATTGGAAAAACGAGTTCCCAAACAGGCTAGATAAACAGGGGAAGCCCACCAGAGTCTTGAACTTAGGCACTGACTGATGGGGCTGGGGCTCCCTTCTACTGAGCCCCCAGGAGCCCTTGGTAACACTTAAAGTAGGGGGCAACCCAGTGGAATTCCTGGTGGAAATGGGGGCCACACATTCTGTCCTAACTGCCCCACTGGGCCCCTTGTCCACCAGAGAAAGCACAGTCCAGGGTGGCGACAGAAAAACTGGCCCTATACCCTTGGACAACCCAGAGGACAATAGACTTAGGGAAAAATACTGCCGCCCACTCTTTTCTAGTTATTCCAGATTGCCCCTACCCCTTACTAGGAAGGGATTTACTCCAGAAACTTCTTCTGGAGTAAATTTCCTTCACAGAGGATTCGACCACCCTAGGCTTCCTGAAGGAACCCATCACTCACATCTCCTAACTATGCCCCTCTTTTACAGACTACGACCCGGGTTGATGACTCCCTACCTTACCTGTTAGAACTTTAGCAGCGATTCCCAATGTTTGCACAGAAACTAATCTCCTGGGACTTGCTAGCCACCAGACCCCAATCGTTCTCCAACTCCAGTCTACTGCCACTTCATTGAGGGTCCAAAAATATCCTGTGAGTCAGGAGGCCAGAACAGGAAACCCCCACCCCCAACATTAACTGTCTCCACAAGCCAGGATTCTAATCCCCTGCCAGGCTCCCTGGAATACACCCTTACTGCCAATACCTAAGCATGGGGCTAATGACTACTGGCCAGTCCACGACCTGAGGGGAGTCAATCTTCGGGTAGAGACTATACATCCTACTGTGCCTAACCTCTATACCCTGCTCCATTTCCTGCCACATAGCCAAAACTTTTATTCTGTCCTCAACCTTAAGGACACCTTCTTCACCATCCCGCTGGTTCCGGTCAGTCAGCCTCTCTTTGCTTTTGAATGCAGGACCTCGACTTGGGTCCTCTGGCCTACTTACTTGGACTAGGCTACCACAGGGCTTCAAGTACCTGCCCACCTTGTTCGATGAGATTCTCACCTGGTACCTCTCCAGCTTCTGCCACAGTCATCCCTACTGCACCCTACTCCAGTAAGTTGATGATCTGTTAATAGCCACAGACAAATACTCTAGAACCTGAAGTATTGTGTCTCAGCCAATAAAGCCCAGCTCTGCCACACTCAAGACACCTATCTTGGTTATCACCTCCAAGAAGGTATGCAGGCTCTCTCAGCCAGCCAGAAACAGGCGATCCTCCAGGTCCTGGCCCCTACCTCGAAGAGACAGGTACAGGAATTCCTGGGGCAGCTGGATACTGTCGGCTATGGTGCCCCCGGTTTGCTGAACTGGCTAAATTGCTCTGCTCACTCACAGGAGGATCCAGGCCCCTAACATGGACAGAGGTGGAACAAAATGCATTTGAGGACCTGAAACAAGCCCTCATTTCTGCTCCAGCAGTTGCCTTGCTTGACTTATCCAAGCCATTTTGTTTGTTCATATATGAAATCTGGGGCATAGTCGAGAGACTCCTCACTCAGTCTTTAGGACCCTGATAAAGGCCGGTTGCATACCTGTCAAAGAGTCTAAACCCCGTGGCAATCAGATGGGCCACTTGCACAAGGGCTATTGCAGCCTCAGCCATCTTGGTCAAGGAGGCTGATAGCTGACTTTGGGTTAACAGCTCACCATGACCACACCTCACAGTGTTGAAACCCTCTTAGGAGGAAGTTGTTAACACTGGTTCTCGAGTGCCTGCCTAACTCAACACCAGGCCCTTCTGTTAGAACAGCCCTGCCTGACTTTCAGCAAGTCCCAGCCTCTGAATCCAGCCACTGTCTTACCAGAGGAGATCCATATCTCCTCATCCATACCTGTGAGGATATACTGGACTTAACTCAGCCAGCCAGACTAGACCTCACTGTTATCCCCCTCCCATCTCTTGATGAGGAACCGTACACAGAAGGTAGCAGTTTTGTGGAGGAGGGAATGCGGTATGCAGGGCCCGTCATAGTAACACTGGATCAGACCGATTGGGCCAAGGCCCTAACACGTGAGACATCTGCTCAATGGGCTGAGCTAATAACCTTGACACAGGCTTTATGCTGGTCCAAGGATAAGACTCTAATCATCTATACAGACAGCTGATATGCATTCTCTGTGGCTCATATCTATCCATCCATTTATAAGGAAAGAGATCTTGTAACTTCAGGAGGAAAAAAATAAAAAAAAACAAAGAGGAAATTTTAGTCCTTTTGGGAACCATTTGGTTGACCTAAAAAACTGGCATTTATACACTTTCTGGGAGATCAGAAGCGTTCTTCAAAGGAGGCAAGGGGAAATCGGACAGCATACCAGGCAGCGAAGGAAATGGCTAAGCTTCCCCTCTGACCTCTCAACATCCTCCTTACTTTACCGGACCCTAGCCTGCCCACACATCCCCCATTATATTCAGGAAGACCTTAAGGTAGATAGGACAACATGCAACCAAGGACACCCAGGGTTGTTACCACTATTCCTCCAGCCAGGTGTTTCTCACCGAGGCATTAGGGAAGATGCTGAGTAAGTACCCAGATTCATCAGGGCACCCACCTTGGACAATCCCAACTGATAGAACTCCTCAAGAACAGGTACTCTTTCCCCAACCAGAGACAAATTATGAAATCCATCATATCTCAGTGCCTGGCATGTACTCAGGTAAACCCTAGACAAGGAAAGCCAGCCCCCTTTGGAATTCGATATAGGGGACTGACCCCTGGGGAATATTGGGAGATTGATTTCTCTCAGGTAAAGCCCCCTTCCCAGGGATATAGGCACCTCCTAGTTCTTTTTTTTTAATTAGTTTCAGGTGTACAACACAGTGCAATATTTATACATTTTACCCCTCAAAGTGACAACCCCCCACCCCCAATACACCACCACACTCCCCGCCATATCATATATATCTATTACTCTTCCTCTGACTCTCTTCCACAGTATAATCCACATCCCGTGACTATCTATATATATTCAATTACAGTAGGTATACCACCTCCGCTTTAGTAATACAGTGCAGTGATCAAACCTCTACTCCATCCATGAAATGGTCTCCCTAACAAGACCTAAGATCATCTGACATTTCACAGAATATTTACAACATTATTAATTATATTCCCCAAACTGTTGTTCCTATCCCAGTAGCAATATTGTAGTTGCATATTTTTGCTGTCTAATCCCTTCCCCTTCTCCCTCATCCCCATTCCTCTCCCAATTAGCAACCTTGATTTTTCCTCTATATCTATGAGACAGTTTCTGTTTACTTTGCTTATTCATACAGTTTTTCAGATTCCACATATGAGTGAGATCATATGGTATTTGTCCTTCTCTGACTGACTTATTTCACTCAACATTATAGTCTCTCGGTCCATCCATATCATTGCAAATGGCACGATTTCATTCTTCCTTATAGCGGAGTAATACTCCATTGTATAAATATACCACAGTTTCTTAATCCAGTCATTTACTGATGGGCATTTTGGTGGTTTCCAAGTCTTAGCTATTGTAAATTGTGCTGCTATGAACATAGAGGTGCATAACTTTTTTTGAATAAGTGTCTTGGTTTTTTCAGGATAAATACCTAGGAGTGGAATTGCTGGGTCAAACGGTAGCTCTATTTCCAGTTCTTGGAGATACCTCCATACTGACTTCCATAGTGGCTACACCAATCTGCAGTCCCACCAACAGTGCAGCAGGGTCCCCTTTTCTCCACAGCCCCACCAGTACTTGTTGTTTGTTGATTTGTTGATGATAGCCATTCTGACTGGAGTGAGGTGGTATCTCATGGTGGTTTTTATTTGCATTTCCCTAATGACCAGTGAGGTTGAACTTTTTTTCATATGCCTGTTGGCCATCTGTATGTCCTCTTTAGAGAAATGTCTCTTCATATCTTCTGCCCATTTTTAATTGGGTTGTTTGTTTTTTTGGTGTTGAGTTTCATGAGTGTTTTATAAATTTTGGATATTAACCCCTTATCAGATATATCATTGGCAAATATATTCTCCCATTCAGTAGGCTTCCTTTTAGTTTTATTAATGGTTTCCTTTGTTGTGAAACAACTTTTAAGTCTGATATAATCCCATATGTTCATTTTTTCTTTTACTTCCCTTGCCCGTAGGGATGTATCAGTAAAAATATTGCTCCGGGTAATGTCTGCAAATGTACTCCCTATATTTTCTTTTAGGATTTTTATGGTTTCAGGTCTTACATTTAAGTCTTTAATCCATTTTGAATTTGTTCTTGTATAAGGCATAAGGAGATGATCCAGTTTCATTTTTTTGCATGTGTCAGTCCAATTTTCCCAGCACCATTTATTGAATAGACTATCTTTACTCCAGTGTAAGTTCTTGCTTCTCTTGTCATAGATTAACTGTCTGTAAATGCTTGGATTTATTTCTGGGCTCTCTGTTCTGTTCCACTGATCGATGAGGCACCTCCTAGTTCTAATAGACACCTTTTCAGGCTGGGTTGAGACATTCCCAACCCGCAATCAGGCAGCCCTAACAGTAGGGAAGAAACTCCTTCTTGAAATTATAACCCAATTCGGCCTCCCTATGTCCACTGGGTCAGACAATGGGCCTGCCTTTACAGCTAAACTCACCTAACTAGTAGCCACTGCTACTCACATTAATTGGAAACTCCATTGCTCTTATCTGCCTCAGAGCTCTGACCAGGTAAAAAGGATGAACAGGAATTTAAGAGAGACCCTGATGAAACATCCTAGAGACTGGTCAGAATTGGGTCATTCTTCTCTATCTACCCATTCTCCACACCAGATGTATCCCCTACAAAGCTGGATTCACCCCTTTCAAAATTATGTTTGGAAGGCCATCACCCCTTCTCCCCCATTTAGCGGCCGAACCCTTAGCTGAGATTCATACTTTGTCATTACTTAAGATTCTCCAAACCCTGCAGGTCCCTGAAGCTAAGATACCCCAACAGGTTCGGGAAGTTCTTCCGTGTCTTTCATCCGAGCCTTTCCACCATTTCCAACCCGATGACTCAGTCTGGATAAAGACACACATCAAGGACGGTCTACAACCTGCTTGGAAAGGACCTCCCGTGCTACTCCTGACCACTCCAACCGCAGTGAAAGTTGACAAGATCCCGACTTGGATCCACCACCCCAGCTCCCAGCCAGCGGACACAGGATGGACATCTCAGCCCACTGGCAACCGGCTACAACTAAGACAAAAAAACTCCACTTGACCCCTTTGACTTTCCTCTGCCTCCTGCTTTTATTTTTTTTTTTTACACTGGCCCTCATATGTGGGATCTGAACCCAGGCCACTGTCATCCCAAGCCAACTCCCAACCACCGCGACATACGGTCAGCCCCTGCTTCCTCCTCTTAACCCCGCAGATATTTAGCAACGAATATTGGGAAGTCCAAAATGCCATCACAATGCCATTATAGCCAATTTCTTGGACCTCATAGGAATCACAACTTTCGTCAACTTTGACCTCTGCTCCCACCCCCTATTCAGTGACTTCTTACCAGTTAATGAGGGCACAGTACACGGGGAGGGCACCTAGGCACTCAGGAGCTGATTGCGGGGTCTCAAGCCTCAACGTACCTTACAAGAAGAAGGCTTCTACCTTGGTCCAGGTTCTAATCCTACTTCTGCTGATTGTAATAACCAAAACCAGGACTTCTGTCCCTCAGCGGGGTTGTGAAAACCTAGCTACTAGGGGAAAAGACATGGATCCATTTTTGAAGGTCTGGTGTTGACCAAAGCTGAAAAATTGTAACACTGATACCTGTATCCCCATTTCCTTTCAACCTAAGGCCTGGAGCCTCTATTCCTGGCTAACTGGCCGAACGTAGGGAATTCGCCTCTACCTATATGGGTTTGATACAGGAACACTCCTCATTGTACAACGCAGGATGGTTCACTGTCCCAATAGGCCCCTAGTCCCTATTAGCCAATCTAAAGTTACGTGCTCCAGTATTTCCCCTTCACAACCTGGTCCCAGCACCTATCCCCCACAGACTTTGATCACCACGCCCTACTCCTTCCCCCTTAACTCCTCCAGGTCAAGGACAACAGTCTCTTCCTCCTCTACCCATAGACCTCCTCCAGAAACCCCCCTTATGTCCCTTTTAACAGCAACTCATCACTTCATTAACTCCACTGTCCCAGATTTACCCTCAGACTGCTCGCTGTGCTTATTTTCTAAACCCACGTACTACACAGGGGTTCGCATTTCCCTTCCTATAGTCCATTCTCCTTATTCTTCTGCCTCATGCCACCAAGGCCATCACAGACAGACTTTGAGTAATGTCCAAGGCTGTGGATTATGTATCCGCACAAACTCCTTCACCAATATCCTTCACCCTTTCCTTGACCTCTGCAACTCCACAATATATATCAACAACTTTTCCCTTCATTGAAAATATTTTATAGCACCCAACCACACTTGGTTTGCTTGCACCACAGGCCTCACTCGTTGCATTAGCTCTTCTGATTTCCAACACCCTGATATCCCTGTCTCCTGCCTTCTAGTCTACATCCTCCTACAGGTTTCCATCTACAGTGGGCCAGAAGGAAGTATTCTATTTGTTTCCCCGGAGGGATTCTCCCAATGGAAGAGGGCGGCTCCCCTTCTCCTCCCAATTCTTGATGGCATAGGTATCACTGGATCCATTGCCTTGGGCTCTACTGCCCTAGCCACTTCTGAACTTCACCTTCGTGATCCCATGGACAGGTCACTGTAGACCTCAGCGACCTAGAGCCCTCAATAGCGACCCTCAAAATCCAGGTGGACTCCTTAGCTGAATAGCTCTACAGAACAGAAGGGGACTGGACCTCCCTTTTCTACAGCAGGGGGGACTCTCTGCAGCTCTAAATGAGACCTGCTGTTTGTATGCTAAAAACTGGTAGTATAAGGGAATCCCCTCCTCATTCTGCTTCTTGCTATTCTGTTTGGCCCCTGCCTCTTCAACTCTCTCACTTCCTTCGTCAAGAACCAAACTGACTCAGTCAAAACTCATGGTTCTCAACTCAGTCAAACTTATGGTTCTCAGAGATCAATGTAGCCCCCTCCTGGAGGACAAAGAAGAATCAATGATTTGGGTTCCCATAATCACAACAGAAATAGGGAATGAAACAAGAAGACCCTCACCAATCCATCACACGTTACTCCTGCCTCCCAACCCCCAGCTGCTTTTTTCGTGAAATGTACTGAAACTTCCCGTTAGCCTGTTCAGACTAGATCCACCCCTTACCTATCTCCGACATAAATCTCCCAGGCTACCAGTCCCTTATAAAGCATCCAGACATTATACAAACTAATCACTGCCCTTTTCACTTCTGTAATATGTTCCACTTAAAACCAGCATTGAAACTGTCTGAAAAAAGTAAGAAACACCATGCAAACATCAAGAAAAACAGTTTGCATTTATTCCCTTTTGAACTCTTTAGCCTGCTTACACGAGGCTGCAAGTTCTGTTTAAGGCATGAGCCCACTCACAGCTGCTGGTAATAAATTCCAAATTTACTAATGATCTTGTTTTGATATATCCTTGATGGTTGGGTATAACACTGCTTATTTAAAGTGTGTATTAACCATGACTTACCATCTGACCAATCAGCTATTTACAGTTATCTTTGAAATTAATTGCTGTCATACAGTTAAAAATCACGTTAAATACAAATAATACACAGTGACAGTAAATCATTTCATATTTACTAAATCTTAACAGAGCACATAAAATAACATTCATATTAATAAGAAATCTCTGCAAAATGTCTTTGAAAAGCAAAATAAGACTGCCTCATCAATTCTGTATCTTCACAATAGATGTGAGGTGTAAAAATAAAGCAGTGTATTTAGTGCTGCATCCTTTTTTTCTCCAATTTTTTTCACTTAGAGTTCAAAGAGGTAGATATTTCTGCAACACATGCAAAAAGGAAAAGTGATAACTCGGTGTAATATAAGAGTTTCAAACATAAACAAAACCATATGTTTCATAATCCCAAAATGTACCCGTATATATTTGAAGATAAAATGACATGCTAGTCCAGATCCACATTTTTTTTACTATACTATGAAATCTATTTCCACTATAGATTTTACAACTCCAGAAGTTTTCACAAACTTGGGGCAACAAACACAATTTAACTGATTGCCTTATTTTAACGATTTGTGAGCCAGCTACAGTGTTTTCATAAAAGGGTTGACAAACAAAGGGTCAGAAGCAAGTATTTAAAAACTTGCTCAAAGGGCCGGGCAAGTGGCTCACTTGGTTAAGAGCTTGCTCAAGACTGCGAGTTGAGCTCTGGGCAACAGCAGAGCAATGCCAGCCTGAGATGAGTTGCCATTGAGCTGCCAACAGGTGGCAGGATGGCTCAGCTTAATATAAATAAATAAATAAATAAATAAATAAATAAATAAATAAATAAATAAATAAATAAAATAAAAATAAAAACTTGCTCAAGTCAACAGTTTAGTATGAAAGCAACCCTACCTAGTTACAGAGATGGTTTGCCAACTCCTGTTCTGGAATATACTAGATACCGGGAATGTTACAGAGCCATTTAAAAGGGATCCCTTCAAGTTGGGTCCCTTTCCTCCTCTCCCCCAGACTTGGTAACCAGAGGGAAAATTCTGAAAGGAAACTGCAAGTTTTCCAAACAATCCAGATCCTTTTAAAGTCTTATATTGTTAGTACACCCAAAACAGTAGAGCAGGTAGAACCAAACTGCTCTCAGCCTAAGATTGACCTTCCACAGAAAACAAGTGTCACAAGGCAGTGTGGAAAGCCACACAACTACCTCCATGAAATGTTAAAAGGTTACAAGTAAAGGATCCTGCTGAAGTATGACCACTAGTATTCATCTGTAGTGAAAGTATACTTCTGACATAGTTTTACTTCCTCTCAAAGAAATGTGTTCCATATTTCATGCAGCAGTTGAAGGGGATCCGTATAAAACATTGGGAGGCTGCTGTATGGGTTTATTAATTTGGGCACAGAAATTAACTTTGTTAGATTCCATGTACCTTATTTTTCCTTCCCTGCCTGGCCTCTTCATTATCATAGTCAGTGGAGGCAGTTTATAAGTAAGTCCCACTCTGGGCTCTTTTTTCTATTAAATAATTTTCCACTTTCAACCCATTTTAGTTCAGGAATGTGACAGGAACATTGGCACCACACATGAAAATATGCAACAAAATTAAGAAATGCAGGAATTTCCCAATTCTACATGCACATTCCTAGATACTGATGTTTTTTTCATTTGGGCATCTATTATAGCCTGAAACTAAAGCAGTACAATTGTTTTAATCATATAGACATTAAGCCTGTTTGTCCAATACTTCCCTGCACATCCCACTTTTTTTACAAGTGACAACTACATATACATACTCTGCCACAACTCTGAGACAGTCAAGAAGTGACATTATCTCAATTCATCCAGTGATAAAAATACTATCAAAAAGGTAACATCATCAAATATTCTATGCTTTTTTCATATCCCTTAGCTGAGTTTTAATTTCACTTGGCATTGAATTGAGCTAATGAAAAAATAACGAATGATTTTTATAGTTTTTCTTTTTCCATTAGTGGACTACATAGTTTAAATTAGTTTTAGTGTTCATATTGGGAGTCAGTGTGAGAACAAATCTAATTAAATTAGGGTAATTTTTGCAATGGCTGGGTAATTATATGATGAGGTAATGACCACAGGAATAGACATATTGAAAGGACAAGGCAATGAAGGGGAAAATATGGCAGATACACAATTCAGCTGTCAAAGAAGTACACATTAAAACAACACAAAACTGCTAAGCAGCCTCCAATATCACACAGCTCAACAGTTCTAAGAAAACACCGATGGGGTAGGGAAAGCAAGAACACTTTTATCAGGAAGCCAATACTACAGAACAGTTATACACAAACTATCTCTCTCAATACAGTGATGACAGCTCATCTCGTCAGCTGAATGAATGCCCAGAAGACAACAGATCACGTGAAGAAGGTCTTTTGAGCTGCCTTTTGTTTCCTTCAAACCCTTGGCCTCAACTTGCAAGTAGACTCCTGCAGCTCTTTTAGAGGAAGTAAGTGTTCAATTCTTTCTGAGAATCAAGAGCAGTGTGAGGCTGCATCACAGGTGTTGCTGAATTTACATCTGCTGCTTTAACAGAGACCTGCTCTTCCAGGACTAACAACTTCACATGGAGCTCATGTCTTTCCATTTGAAGAGTTCTAAACAGCTTCTCTAATCGTTCCAGTTTCATTTGAAAGCTCCTGTACACTTGGTCATGAGTAATTTTCTGAAATACAATGAAGAAAAGAAAGAATATATGTAACCCATGTGTACGTAAATAGAGACGAGGTTCCTCCGCCCAGAACGTACTCTGAGCCATACGGGAAACTACTTTTTATTACTTCTTGAACTTCTGGAGCAATGCAAAAACATTAAGTTCTCTTTGTTGTATTTCCTTAAGCTTACCGAAATAACCTGGCTTAATATCAAGTATTAAATGTGCTTAACGAAGTATAAGGAAATTTAGGATCTTTACTGCATATGCTAGACATAAGAATACATTAAGATTTTCATTCCTACATTGATTTTTAATTCTCTTCCACCTTTACAGAGCCATTATGTTTTCTCTTGTGAAATATTATAAACTAGTCCTATCAACCTCATGAAAGTGAGACACTTTGTAATTGCACATGGCACATATATGACAGCTTCGTTTACAACAAATCTGACAAAAACACCTCTGTTGCCTTCTCAAGGGAATATATGGAGCAACAAAAGCAGCTGAGTTACAAGTTTGTGCTCTCTCCAAAGGAAATCAGAGTAACACCAGTTGTCCTTACTACAGAACAAGGATTCTCAAGCTGTGGCCCTAGAAACAGCAACATCAGTGAACTTGTTAGAATTGCAAATTTTGTGGTGACCCCCCTAACTCAATGAGTCAAAAACTCACAGGGGAGCAGCATACCAGTTTTAACAAAATTTAGTCTGCATAAGATCACATGCTATAGTAAAAAGCAAAATCTAGATGTCTTATAGCAGGCTACAACAAAAACCAGGCCTAATAAGTTGGTGAAAGAAAGTTAAATACCTCACCAAGACCACTGAATTTTTGGCAGGAAAGTAATGAAACCTGCAATTACTTTAGCAAAACTCCAGAGGCCCCAGTCTGCCTTAATACTGAATAATTGAGCATTCACTGTACAGTCATATGAAAAACTACTCACCTTTTCAGCCATTTGCAGAAGTACTTTATTATTACCTTCCCATTTGGTGCACCATAGTATCATTTCTTTTTCCACTTTTTCAATTTTCTTTGTCATCTGTGAATCAACATAACTGCAAACTTAATTTCTAAGCCATAGTCCCTGATGCTCCACAGAAACATTTTAGAATGTTCCTTCTCTCCCTTATCACTGCACATGCCTCAACCAGCTGAGTGTACATATGTCTTCATAAATTTAACTGTGCCTGTCTATTGTTAGCAGAGCTAACAGCAGCCCCTTTGGTGGTGGCAGCAGGAATGAAAGTAGAGAGTTTCACAGCATGAGAACAACAAATTTGATCTGCTAAATTTCAGGGGAAACAGCAAATCGAAGCTTCAGGTACTACACGCTGAACTCGCTTGGTTAAGGCTGGAAAGCAATTCATTCTACCTGGAGGCAGCAAGATTGAAGACTTCCTTTTCCCTACATGTATAAAATAATAGGACCATGTTCTCGACATTCTGGAGAGAATTAAACAAATCCATCACATTCTTGAAAGGACAGATTAAGAATGAAACCATGTCAGTATCAGAACTAGATGCAGTATAATTTAGGTAAATGACCAGGAAAGTGACGTTAAAATCACAAAATCTTTAGGCACAGTCACCCTCACCAGCCACAAGTATATTTCACTTCAGACTCTGTTAAAGATAAAACAAGGCGAAGAATAAGGGCATTGTTCTTTTTTTTTAAGAACATGTTTATTCTTTTATTTTAATTTTTTATTTTTTGGAGGGCAGTGTCACTGGCCCTCATATGTGGGACCGAACTGGGGCTGCTGGCTTCCCAAGCCAGCACTTAACCACTGCCACTTGGCCGGCCCTAAAACATCTTTCCTTAACATTTTTTGTTTGTTTGTTTGTTTTTAGCTGAGTCAACTTGCCACGGGTTGGCTGCTCAGTGGAATCTCAGCTCGAGCTGGGTATCGAACTGCTGTTGCTCAGAGCTCGAACTCTTGAGCAAGTTCTTAATCAATTGAGCCACTTGGCTGGCCCCTCATGGGCATTGTTCTTAATTCAATGCTACAAGATCCCAATTTTCAGTACTGGGGAGTAAGATTCAGCTATGTCCACCAATCACGTATGTTTGCAATATCCCTCTAACAGCTCTGTCCCAAGTAGAGATTCTGAGCCAGGCACTGTAAAAGGAAACAAGGAAAGATAGAGCCAATGGCCAATGCCATGGATAATCACCCACAAAACTGTACCAAAAGGCAGAGTGGGACAAAGTCCGTGGGAAGAGTGTGTGGAAGGTCTGTGGTCATTGCTGACCCACAGGGATCTCAACAGCCACCAGCAAAGAGGAATGTGTCTCACAAACAGGATTCTCCCCAAGGATAGCAAACGGCAGAACCCCTCTCTTCAAACGGGGCACCTCTCTCAATACCATGTGTGCACTGGAGTCCAGCTCTTTCTCTGTTTGCCCTCAACTGCAGCCTCAGCTGAAAAAACTGGCAGGCAGGGGTAATCTGATCAGGCTCACTGACTCTTCCACATTACTGGCTCTGAAAACACCCACAAGTGGTAACTACAGCATCTAACATGGCCAAGCACTCTCTCAAATATAGCAGATACTTTTGTTCTCATATTTAGCAATGAAGGAATAGCAAGGTTAAGGAATGGCCTACAATAAATGATGAAGAATAGTTATTACTCCAAGAAATTTCACTAACAAGCACATGCTGTCAACCACTATGTAAGATCTGAAAATAATGATGGCTACAATCTACTGACTGCTTGCAAAACACCAGGCCCCACAGTGTGTTACTTGTTTTCTGATTACCATCAGTTTCTAAAATGGCAATTTTACAGTGGAAATGCCACAAGTAAGTCACACAAAGCAAACAACAGATCTCAGTTCTAGAGTCCATGCTCCAAACGGAGGTGCTGCTTGTTTAGTTTCAGGACAGGGACAAATAGCCGGATTATTTGCAATTTCCTTTTAGCCCACATTCTGAGCTGGAAAGGCCCAAACCATTTTTTTTACAGCAAATATTAACAACTACCTTTTTAATTCTATAAGTTTGCCCTTGTAATTAAGATCAAACTTAAAAGAGTAGAAAAAGAAAAAAATAGGCTTTAACTAGATCCTAAGGGATATTCTGTTCCAATCAAAACATATCATTACTATGGCAGGCCAGTGGCTCAGTTGGTTAAGAGCTCACTCAAGAGTGTGAGCTGAGCTCTGACCACAACGGATCGATACCAGCCCGAGCGGAGCTGCGATTGAGCGGCCAACAGGTGGCAGGATGGCTCAGCTAAAAAAAAAAAAAAAGCCAAAAAAACACCCCCAAAAACCATATCATTACTGACCTTGGCTGGGATCTTGACAAACTAATTCACACAACACTTTGGGAAAGGGTTAGGGGGAGATCCCCTGAAGTGATGTTTATTTGTTTTTTAATCTACTTCTAACAACAAACTGTAAGAGAAGAAATCTCTTTAACAATGACATAATGTGGAAAGCACTGAGATAATTAGTAAGTTGGGGCAATTTCAGGGCACAGTAGTACCTCAATATGCCCATGAGCATCAGAAAAGATAAATTTAGGATCATATCAGATCAATACAAACACATCCAACTGCTATATTGCTTAAAATAACCACATGCAAATCTAGAAGCAGTATTCTACCATAAATATGTAAATACTTTTTCAACTTCCTGCAGGATGGTTGTAAAGAGTTCACTCCTTCTTGTCACGATAGTCTGGAAATCTTCAAACTTATTCATATAAAGAAAAATCTACAGAAAAAAAAGTATCAAATATACTGAGTTCCAGTTAAGAGATTTAAAAATCCCACAGATTTTCTAAAGACACAAATTGGCTAAACAGCAGTGACTCTTACATGTGATAAAAATAGGAACAAATGCATACGAAATCTAAACAGCCACAGGATGGGTAAAATTCTTATAACCCACTGAAATGCATGAAAATGCACTGAAATTTTGAAATATTGTTGGTTTCATCTAAGTGTAAATGCTTAAAAAGTACAAATATTTAGTAGTTCCATCCCATCAATTATAATAAAGCCTATAGAATGTTGATATAACTATAAGTTTCAAATAAGCACCATGCTTTATGTACCATCCCCACTTTCCTAATATTTGAGAAACTGTTTGTGGTAAAGAGCATCTTTTAAGGGTACTAACTGTATAGTTCTTAGCTTGCTATCAAGGCTCTCTCCTTCCTTAAAGTAGAATGGTAATACAGCGGAAGCCAAAGGAAGGTTTGGTTGCAGGACTAAGAATTTAGCAGGAATACAGTTGAGAAAAAGCTACAACAGGTAGAAACACCATTTTTTCTTTTAACTCCACCATCAAGGAAATTTTATGCTGGATTAAAAGTGTGCTATCTGATTACACATGAAGAGTCCACTTTTCTTTGAGCCTCAGAGAAAGAATTGTTAAAGGGCTGGGGACAGCAGGAAGAGTGTGCACAGCAATGACCAGAAAGGAAGGTTCATGTGGGTAAGCCCAGTTATGCCTCGAGTGTGTCCTAAATTATGTTATTCACAAAAGAAGGAAATGCTTTAGAGATGATCTAATATATTATCTTCAGGACAATGGACTAGAGGTCTTTAGAACCACAGGATTCTACATTCTTTGCTCCAAGAGGACATGGTCCAAGACTCCATTGTATGCATGAAACCATGCAGAGTACAGAACCATGCGTATCACACACACACACACACACACACACACACTGAGAGGATTGTTACCAGTGACATTAGCCAGACAAGATAACTCTAAGATATCCAAACCAGGCCTGCACAGATGAGGACAAGTGCGGGCATGAATAGAAATTTGGGGACAAAAAGCAGAAGAGTGAAGGCTGGTAAAACAGAATCAGAGCTGGCCAGGAGAGCTTGTTCAGAAGGACCTCTGGGGACTTATACTGGTAAAGCTCAATGGTTCCCACTTTAAAGAACATCTTCCAAAGTGATTATATAGACTTTTATACTTTTCGTCATTGATGCTCTTCTTCATATACATGGACAGTTGAATGTATAGAGATAATAAATAAGAGGTCTAAAATTTCCAGAGCCATGCCAGCAGGATAACTTATGACAGAAAGTACAGAAAACTTCTCATATTTGATTCCTCTTCAATTTTTACTGTAAGTTAGGCTAGCTTTATAGACTATCACTAAATTATAAATGTTCCCAGAGACAAATAGCACTCAAAGGGTTTGCGTGCTATTCTTAAAGTAGGAGTGCACTTTAAAACTATTTAAGGGAGTTCTTACACTAAATATCACACACACACACACATCTTAAGTAGAAATGGATCTGTGTAAGTAAGCATATGTAGTTTTTTTAACTACTTATGGGAAAAAAACATATATTTTCCACCTGTTTTAATTCCCTTGTAGAGCAAAATTTGAATCATACTAGAGAAAATATCTAGAATTGTAGAAAGGGCACTCTGAAACAGGCTGACAAGCCATCCTGATTTCCCTTGTGCTGGGGAATTTCCTGGGACATGTATCTTACAGTGCAAAAATCAAGAAAAGTCCTAGTGAAACCATAAGGAGTTAGTCACCTGAAATCAAGAGGAAAATTCCACGAGGACAAGATATCTATTCTTCCATTCTAGCTGGCACTGCCTGGGAATGAGGGAACTCACAAATTTTGCTACCGTCTTTTATCAAGTTACCTGCTGTTTTAAGTGTACTTCTTGCTGTTTCATTTCTTCATATCTGTGCCTCGATTCTGTTGCTTCTTTTAATAACTAGAAAACAGAGACATTATGGCAAAGTACTAATAGTAATTACACATACTTCTGAAATGGCAAATGACCAGATACTTGGACTTAGCCCTTCCTTGCACCATTTTAGGAAGAAACACGGTTCAGGCGATGAAACATCCTAATCACAATGGTCTTTCACCTATATCTTCAATCTGTACCACCTGTGAGCACTTAGGAATGTAAGCATAATCTTTAAGCTGCTTAAGGGAAAAAAGGACCCTAGGAGCCTAATAAGGCTTAAGAAACTTAGTGTTAGGTTGTTGTGATTTAGGTGAAATTAGAAATCTGCAGTCATAAAGAAACAAACAAACAAACACATGGCTATGAATCTTGACATTATCTGGGTGGTTTAGAAGCCTCTTTAGTCCATGAGAAGTGACATGAGGCAGGTAGAAAGGGTATGGAGCAAAACCATCAGAATAGAGACCAGGTTTTGGACTACTTTTTCAAAAGTTGCGGAGAGCAAGGGATAGGTAATATACTCAGTTTTAAAGAAAATTATGTAGTCAAGTTGTATAGCAGACAGTTCTGAAGTTCAGTCCTTGAATTTCTGAAGCAAAATCATACACACAGTCCAAGCAAGCCGTAAAATGTCCTTGAACCAACCAGAAAGTACACACATGTATCTATGTGTGTGGGCATGTTTACTTTGTACTCCAAGTCAGAAATGGCAACCATTTCTTCAGCTGTGCACTGAACCCCACTATTGGCATGCACTAGAGGTCCACGTTGTGAAAATGCATCTCTCTACACCTCAGACTCACACTTAGTACGAGTTGTTCACATCATGAACAAGTACCACCCTTTACCACAACACATAGGCTACATGAATAAGACACTGGATATGGACTAGCCCACATTATTATATTCCTTCTTTGCTTTACTTATTTAAGTTAAGCATATATGCTTTACTGTGTGTATGTGCTGCATATAGGGGCTTTCACTATTTGACAATTATTAACAGGCAATACTCTTAGCATACACTCAGGAGACACTGTGATATGATTGGGAAACAGAGAATGCTGTTAAATTTTGTGACAAAATTATACCAGAGTAGTTAAACAACTGGCTTACCTATTTTCAAGTTGACTTACTTAGAAAAAAATATAATGAAATGTAGGACACTTATGGTTGGTAAACATGGTATGAACTGTAATTTCTTCTAGCTCTCTAGGCCTAGCTTGAGAAGAACTGCCACAATTTTGAATGTTGTGAGCATTACCTAAAAATCAAGTTAATCTTCTCCACACAGGAAAAGTAAAACATGCACAAGTGCCTCCACAAACTGGATCTAAAAATAACAGTATATTTTTTCTATGAAATTACTATTGGAAATAAAAGACTGCATGTATTTGAACATTTTTCTATGTACACAGTGAAAACCCAAATTGCATGCCTTGATATGTAAAATACTGAATGAGTTTAAATGTCATAAATGGCATTGGTTACAATTTAGCGATATATCTATATGTAGATATTTTTTTGGTAGCTAAGCCATCCTGCCACCTGTTGGCAGCTCAGCTCGGGCTGGGCATCGAACTGCTATTGCTCAGAGCTCAGCTCAGACTCTTGAGCGACCTCTTAACCCATTGAGCCACTCGGCTGGCCTGCAATGTATTTTTTTAAAGGAATAGAACTTACAAACTCTCTCTCTCTTTGATGTTTTTCATCAGCTTCCTTTATTAGCTGTGCTGTTTGCTGAAGTTTGGCATCCACCAGCTGTTGCTGCAGTCCTTTATGTTTGAACATTTCATCAAAATCCTGTGCAGAAATAAAATTTCTTCTGTCATTTAATAAAAATGTGTACACTATTGGTGATGAGATAGAAGACAAATTACAATAACTCACTTTCCTGCTAATACAATTATAACTATCACAAGGGGTCTTTATGTCCATCTGCTTGCAGAAGCATCTATTTACATCACTTTGCAAACCATCCTGCACCTGCAAAAGCGATCCCATCAGACTACCTACTACCTACGCAGTGCCCATCCTTGGTTTTAGGTCAGCTGTCTGCATCAACAGCTTTGCATTCCCTGTTTCTACATTTAAAAGTGGTCCCAATTACCACCAAAAAGATGGATATGGACATCAAACTGTTAAACACTTTCATCATACACACATTTTTTTTTCCT
Organism: Aselliscus stoliczkanus; assembly: GCA_033961575.1. Classification (NCBI taxonomy): domain Eukaryota; kingdom Metazoa; phylum Chordata; class Mammalia; order Chiroptera; family Hipposideridae; genus Aselliscus; species Aselliscus stoliczkanus. The sequence goes on along the minus strand of CM066742.1, from coordinate 6,299,438 downwards.
CATTAAAAATCCCCACATTTCTTTCAGGTTAAATCCTGGCACAGGGCAGTGATGGTCTTGGACAATCTCTGCCCATTGATGAATCACAGTTCTAGAATCGATAGAGGTTGATAAGCACACTTATGGAGTTACTGTAAAAAACATTTATGCAATGTTTAAACTACATAAGGTGCTTGTTGCCTGGCACATTTTAGACATCTGAAAAGAGAATCGGTTGTTATTTATTTCAAACTAAATTGTTAAGTGGGATTTATGTACAATAAAGTCATCACTGCATCTTTCTCATATGGAGAAATAGTAACTGTTTTAGTCAAAATATTTCAGGTGATAGGAAGAAACACCGATAGATAAAAGGCAAACCAATTGAGTTTTTGGGTTTTTTTTTGAGGGCAGTGTCACTGTCCCTCATATGTGTGACCCAAACTGGCTGCTGACTTCCCAAGCCAGTGTGTATCCTCCACGCCACTTGGCAGGCCCAAACGTGCCACTGGGCCAGCCCTCCAATTGGGTTTTCAGTAGGGCATTGGCTCTGCTTTCTTGAAAACAGGTTGTTTATATTATTCAATAATCCCCTCCTCAAAACAGGAGTAAGTTATGTAACAGCTAAAACAAATAAGATTAATAAGAGATAAAACAAAAACATATACTTTCCAAATTCACTACATTAAGAATGAATACAGTAAAGTTGCCAGCAAAATAATCAGTATACAAAAAACCACAGCATTCCTATATACTAATAACGAAATATCAGGAAAAGAAATTTAAAAAAACCCTTCCTTTTCCTATTGCAAGGAAAAGGAATAAAGTACTTAGGAAGAAACTGAACCAACGATATGAAACACTCATCCACTGAAAACTCTAAGACATTTTTTTAAGAAACTGAAAGAAAAACAATCAAAAGAACATTGTGTGTTCATGGATTTTGAAAGATTCAACATAGTTAAAATGGCCATATTATCCAAAGTAATATACAGATTTAATGTAATCCCCTTCAAAATTCCATGACATTTTTTTAAACAAATGGAATAAAAAATCATCAAGTTTCTATGGAACCACAAAAGACCCCAAAAAGACAGAGCAAATCTAAGAAAAAAGAACAATGCTGGAGGTGTCACACTCCCTGACTTCACCTTGCATAAAGGGTAACAGTAATCAAAACAGTATGGTATTGGCAGAAAAAAAGGACACACAGAATAATGTAATAGAGAGCCCAGAAATGAACCCGCTTAAGTATGGACAGATAATTTTTGACAAAGAAGTCAAAATCATACACTGAAGAAAAGACAATCTCTTGAATAAATGATGCCTGAATGAATTGGAAAGACATATGCAAAAGGATGAAAATAAGGTGCTATCTCTCACCATGTACCAAAACTAATTCAAAATGAATCACAGACCTCAATATAAACCTGAAACAAAAAACTGTACACAAGAATATATAGGTACAAACCTTATGGACCTTGGATCCAAAGAGGATATTATGAATTTGACTTCAACGGCAAGGGAAATAAAAGCCAAAATAAACACAAAAAGCCAAAATAAAACTAAAAAGATTCAGTTCAAAAAAGACCACGGACAAAATAAAGAGGCAACCAACCAAAGAGGAGAAGATTTTTGGAAACAAAGCCTCTGATAAGGGGCTAATATCCAAAATATATAAGGAACTCACACAACTCAACAATAAAAAAACAATGCCATCAAAAAACGGGCAGTGAGCCTGAACAGACATTTCTCTAAAGAGGACATACAAATGGCTGACAGACATATGAAAACATGCTCAACATCACTAATCATTAGAGAAATGCAAATAAAAACCACAATGACATATCACGTCACACAAGTTAGCATGGCTTTCATCAACAAGACAAATAATAGCAAGTGTGAAGAGCCTATCTAGAAAAAGGAAACCACAGGGCCGGCCGAGTGGCACACTGGTTAAATGCTGGCTTGGGAAGCCAGTGGCCCCGGTTCGGGTCCCACACATGAGAGCCAGTGACACTGCCCCCCGCCAATAAAAAAAGAAAAGAAAAAGGAAACCACATACAGCATTGGTGGAAATGCAGATTGGTGCAGGAGCTATGAAAGACAGTGTAGAGATTCCTCAAAAAATTAAGAATGGAATTATCATAGAACCAAGTAGTCAGTCTTCTAGGAATCTATGCAAAATCCTGCTAATACTTATGCATAAAGATATATGTGCTCCGATGTTCATTGCAGCTTTAGGTACGGTGGGCAAGACATGGAAACAAACAAAGTGATCTTCGATAAATGACTGCATAAATAAGTAGTTGTATAGGGACTACTATTTTGTCATGAGAAGAGATAAAACATTGTCATTTGTGACAACACACCGACAAAAAGAAACAAAAACTCATAGACATGGACAATAGTTTAGTGGTTACCAGAGGGCAATGGGGGAGAAGGGCGGTAGATGAGAGTAAAAGGGATCAAATACACGGTAATGGAAGAGCTGACTCTGGGTGGTAAACACACCATCTGATGTATAGATGATGTATTACTGAACTGTACACCCGAAACCTATGTAACTTTGCTTCAGAAAACATTAATTAAGAAAAAAAGAACTTTCCATAAGAAGTGAGAAAACTTAAAAAGTGGAAGGAAATGGTTAGAAAAATTACTGAAAATTTTAAATATGTCTCCAAAGCTGTATGTAAAACTAACAATTAAAACATTTTACAATTGAGTATAAATTGGATAAGTGTCACAATCTTTTTTCTGGTACTAAAGTACACAAGAGGTCTCACAATTAAGTTCATGAAACCATTGCCACAATGTTGCTAACCATTTTGGATATCAGAGTGATTATTCATTATGAATTTGTACCAACTGGACAAACAGTGAACCAAGTTTACTACTCGAAAGTGCTGAAAAGGCTGTGTGAAAAAGAAGATCTAAACTTTTCACCAACAATTCAGAGCTCTTGCATCATGCCAATGCACCAGCTAACAAGGCACTGTCTGTGAGAGAGCTTTTTGTTTTTGTTATTGAGGGCAGTGTCACTGGCCCTCATATGTGGGACCGAACCGGGGCCAGTGGCTTTCCAAGCCAGTGCTTAACCACAGCGCACTTGGGCGGCCCTGTGAGAGAGTTTTTAGCCAATAAAGAAAGCTGTATTGGAACACTCCTTCTACTCCCCTGCTCTGGCCCTAAATAACTTCTTCCTTTACCTGAAGATAAAAGAAATACCGTAGGGAAGACATTTTGATGACATTCAGAACATCAAAGTAGTACAATGGGGCCAGCCAAGTGACACGGTGCTTAAGCGCTGGCTTGAGAAGCCAGAGGCTCCGGTCCTCAAAAAAAAAAGTAATACAATGACAGCTCTAATGGCCATTCCACCAAGAGAGTTCCAAAATGGCTTTGAAAGGTGGACTAGCCACTGGCGTCATTGTGTTGCTTCTCAAGAGATGCTAATGCTAGGAACATGGGTTCATTTAGTTTCCCAAGGTGTTGCTTCTGAGCTACAATTCCTACTCCTGGTCTATGACCGGAAAGCTCTCACTTCAGAGAAACCAGATTTTCCTAAGTCAATCATCAGGGACAAAAAGTATCCTGGTATACAATCAGGGGGATCTGATCATCTACACGGATATTCACTGCACTAAAGTATAAGAGAGGAGTTTCTCCACACAGACAGCTCAGCTTCTTACATGTTATTGCACAAACTACCTTACTCAGTGGTTAGGCAGGACATCACCTATATCACATCAGCTTGAAGCAATGTATACCATCTAGCAACTTACCTTTTGCAGAGGGACACAGACAAATAGAATCTTTGTTTTACAAAGGCTCGGTGGTGAACACACAATGTGATATATAGATGCTGTATTACAAATTTGTACATCTGAAATCTATGGAACTTTGCTAATAATTGTCACCACAATGAACTTTAACAACAAAAAAGCTTACTGTGAATTCTTCCTGTGATATAAGAATCAAAAAGACCTCTACCTAAACAAATCAGTGCAGTCAAAATGCTGGCCTGCTATGAAGGAGGCAGGTGACTACCATCTACTTTTATTCCATCAAAATCCTAGGTTTCAAAATCAAGGAAAAGAACATCCTCACACCAGATGAGGATTTATGTCATGAACTCTCCTATATTTTAGATCCTTGGGTGTGTGCTCTGATAGGGTAATCACAGATTCTGCCTTACTTGAAAACATACTCCAACTATACCTTCTTACCTATTGCTAAAAGTAGACAGTTTCCCATCATGGGGGTTATTTGTAATGTTTCTGCTCTTTTCTTCGTGTCTGCTGATACAAACCTTGATAACTTCTTCCTCTTGCTTTACCATCAGTCAAGGCACAAGTAATAGACTCAGGTATTTAACAAATGAATAACGCTGAAGAAGGCCAGCCAGTAGCCAATCACTGGCAAGAAGAGCATCCATAGTAGGGCTCTGCAAACTGCTTTTCATTCTCAGACACATTCCGACTCAAGTCTATTCCTACTAGTTGGCTCATTTCAGCTAGGTCTTTCATTCCTTATGCAAGGAAACATGGTAATCAGCTATACAGCCCTGAGCTTGTTAAGCAAGAGGACTATGCAGATATGAGGACCAAATATAAGGACCACAAAGGAGCTCTTCCTTGATATGAAAACAAGTTAGACAGGAAGACCGTCTTGGATTTACAATGACCTCACCACACAGCACTACCCCAAGCAAAATAAACAGTGGGATGGTATGTCTTGAGGGCCCTACAAAGCCCTCTCTCTGCTCAGGTACCAGAGCCAGTGTACCTATGAGACAGGCCAGGAGCCAGTACTGCAGCCAAGTCCCACTAAAGAAAGTGAAGCAAGGATTTACATCACATAGATGCACAGTGAACCAACTAACCTTCAACATCCTGTTGTGATGCTGAAGTTCCATGCAGAGAGATTCCAGTTTGCTTCTCGCCAAGATAGCCTTGCTTTTTTTCCCTCTGCAAGTGAACTTTTTCTTTCAGGATCTAGGCTTGTGTCCTCTTCAGAACCCTCATTTGCTTCCGATTGTTCTCGATCTCTTCCTGCTACAGAAGTACAGTAAGAACCTCTGAGTCACAGGTGAAACAATTAGAATTTCAGTTCCCTGGAAACTTGTCTACTACCCTCTTACTCAGTTGTGGAAAGAAAGTATGCAAATCATTAACTGTACAAAGAAAACCATTCCGAATGTCTTCTTTTCTTCTAAACATAAAAGAATCTTTTTAGGAAAACTTCTTATGAATAAACATAGCCTGGTTTTACTTTTCTTCAAGAATATACAAACCATGGTTACAGAAACAAATAAGCAGCCATCAGGAGACTTGGTGAGTGAAAAACACAATTTTACAGTTAAAGAGCAAATTACTCTATTTTACCCTGACATGTAAAATGGCAGTCATGCTGTCACTTCAATTAAGCTTTCCTGAAGAATAAATGTTGATGGTAACATCTCAAAAGCAAGAAGGACCAGCCCAAGAAGTCTGTCAATCAACATATTCACAGATAGTAAGAACACTTTCATTGGGTTACATATATACAGCTATTAGAAACAGCTCCATTGAAATTCTTGCAAAGGTGAAGGGGGTCAAAAATGTAGAAATGGGAGAAAACTAGACCTTTGGTGGTGAGCGTGCAATAGCGTATGCAGGTATCAAATTGTACTATTGCACAACTGAAGTTTATATAATGATATTTAGTGATGTTACCTTGATACCTTTAATTAAGTAATCATAATAATTTTGCCTTTGTTCCTTATTATGGTCTACATATATACATCACACCAACAGTGGCTTCTCTCTGCTCTGAAGAAATAGAAGGCAGTCATCTGTCGAGTAGAAGAGAGGATAAAATGAATCCTAGGTTTTAAACTTACAAAGAAAGGTAACTAACATTAAGGAGTTTTTATGAGTGTAGTGACTTAGGAGAAAGAGGTTCCATTGTGAGCACCCAAAATGAAGACAGAGCTGCAGTTTCATCTACCTGGTTGAATTCTTGGATACACAGAGATGGAATCCCTCAGACAAATGGAATGTGTGAATACAGGGGAAAATCATTATTCCCCAAGACAGTGATTTTTACAACGTGTGGAAATCTATGGGGGAAAGCAGATATAAAGACAGAGGTGACATTGTCAAGGAGAAAGTAGACAGTCAATGTGGTGGTGGCTGCAGTGATTAGAGAGAACAAATGCAGAGGGAATCCTTCAGAAAGATGCTGGACTGATGGTAGTTAAGAGTTTGAATAGGATACCTGTATTTGTGACTTCGGAGTTGTGGTACATGAGATGACCAGGGCAGAGGGTGATCACCAGGATACACTAATAGGGCATTCAAGGAACAAGAAGTCCAGGAACAAGCTGAAGTGATGTCACGGAGGATGAAAAGGCAGACAGAGATAGGACACTGTCTCCACAGTTAGGCAATAATTGCACTGCAGCAAATGTCTGACATAATGATTTTGGAATTCTGAAGCCTATTCAAAATCTTCCACAGTCCAAGGAAATGCTTGGTCAGTAAACTGTGGTGAGTTCCTCTTCACTTAATCCAATAATGCCATAGCAGCTACTCATTCTTCCACTGCACAGTGCCATGTCAAATGGCCATAGTCACATACCTAGAGTGGTTTTCAGGAGGTCAGGGCAGACAGTAGGAACACAGTCCTCTAAATATCAGGGATCTGTGTTCTGACTGCTAATTAATGCATGTGATCATGAAGGTGCACAGAAATGGGCCATCATTGTAATTGCCTCCTTGTGACCAGGCATGCAGGAGATTTAAGGAAACAGAGCCATGTTTATTAATATTATCATTATTTGTATTATTATTGCTATTATTATTATTTGCTTTCACCTTTTGTGAGACAGATGATTATGTGCTGGGGCATTCACATACCTTGAGAAATTTAAAAGCCACCCTGCAACCATCTAAGAGAGGAAACCTGAGATGATTTTAAGTTTGCATTTCAGGCTGATTTCCAACACAGAGATATTCTATAAAAATAAGATTATAAAACAAAAAACAAACTTTGGTAAAGGGAGGGACTCTAATATTCTCACTTACCACAAGATAAGATTCAAATGTACCAATTTCAACAAGAAAACATCATAAGGCCTACAAAGAAATACTAAAATAATGCCCATTCAAAGGAAAGAAATATTTGTCCTCTGACTGACTTATTTCACTTAACATAATAATCTCTAGGTCCATCCATATCTTTGAAAATGGTACAATTTCATTATTCTTTATTGCAAAATAATACTCCATTGTATAAATGTATCACGGTTTCTTTTTTTTAAAGATTTTATTGGGAAGATGGGGGAGGCGAACAGCGTTGGGCATTTGAGGAAGGGGCACAGCAAAGTTGCTGTCTTTTTGTTCTTCAGTCTAGTTGAGGAGGACGTTGCTTCACTGGCCCATGTTGGTATCCGCATTGTGCTCTTCCCGGATGGGGCAGATTGGTTGCCGGCCTCTGGATGATCCATTACTGCAGCTATGAGCAGCTCATGCTGGTTGCCAGAAGCTAACACTGGCTGCCGGCCACTTACTGTTGCCTATGGCAACCCACTGCAGCAGGGGCTCCAGCCCACACCATCGCCTGGGCTCGCAGCCCAGCTCCAGGTGAAGCTGTTGTTAGGTGTGGAGTGCAGTGTCACTGGCTCTCAAATGTGGGATCCGAATCGGGGCTGCTGGTTCCAAACCAGCTCTTAACCAATGCGCCACTTGGCCGGCCCTGTACCACAGTTTCTTAATCCAGTGACCTACCGATGGGCATTTCAGTTGTTTCCAAGTCTTGGATATTGTAAATAGTGCTACAATAAACAGAGGGGTGCATATATATTTCTTTTGAATTAGTGTCTTGGATTCTTCTGGGTACATACCCAAGAGTGGAATTGCTGGGTAATACAGTAGCTGCCTTTCCAGTTTTTTGAAATACCTCCATACTGATTTCCATAATGGCTGCACCACACTGCAGTCCCAAAAACAGTGCGTCAGCCTATTCTTTTCTCCAAACCTTACCAGCATGTGTAGTTTGTTGATTTATGGATGATGCCCATTCTGACTGGAGTGAGGATGTATCTCTTTGTGGTTTTCATTTGCATTTTTTTTCATATGCGTGTTTGCCATCTTTATGTCCCCTTTAGAGTAATGACTCTTCATATCCTCTGCCCATTTTTTAATTGGGTTGTTTGTTTATGTGGTCTTGAGTTCAATGAGTGTTTTATAAATTTCGCATATTAACCCCTTTTCAGATATATCATTGGCAAATATCTTCTCCCATTCAATAAGCTCCCATTTTGTTTTATTGATGGTTTTCTTTGCTGTGAAAAATCTTTTGCGTTTGATGTAATCCCATATGTTCTTTTTTTTTTCCCTTGCCTGAGGAGATATATCATTAAAACTATTATGGAGGGTAAAGTCTGCAAATTTACTCCCTTTGTTTTCTTCTAGGAGTTTAATGGTTTAAAGTCTTATATTTAAGTCTTTAATCCATTTTGAGTTTGCTCTCATATATGGTGTAAGTAGTTGGTCCGCATTCATTTTTTTGCATGTGACAGTTCAACTTTCCCGGCACCATTTATAAAATAGACTATCATTACTCCAATGTAATTCTTGCCTCCATTTTCATAGATGTAATGACTCTATAGGGATAGGTTTATTCCTGGGCTCTCTATTCTGTTCCATTGGTCTATGTGTCTGTTCTTATGCCAGTACCATACAGTTTTGATTAATGTAGCCTTGTGGTATGCTTTTATGTCAGGTAGCATGATATCTCCCACTATTTATTATTTCTCAAGATAGCTATGGCTATTCGAGATCTTTTATGGTTCCATATAAATTTTAGGATTTTATGTTCTATTTCGGAGATAAATGTCCCTGGTGATTGGATTGGAATTGCACTGAACCTATATATTGCCTTAGGTAGTACTGACATTTTAACTATATTAATTCTTCCTATCAATGAACTAGGTACACATTTCACCTTATTTGTATGATGTTTGATTTCTCTCAGGTTTTCATAATATGCTGAGTACAGGTCTTTTACTTCTTTAGTTAAATTTATTCAAAGATAATTTATTGTTTTTGAAACAATTGTAAAAGGGACTGATTTCCTGAATTCTTCTTTTGATAGCTCATTTTTGGTGTATACAAATGCAACTATTTCTGAATATTAATTTTGTATTCTGCCACTGTACTAAATTTATTTATCAGGTCTAACAGTTTTTTGATGGAGTCTTTGGGATTCTCTATGTATAATATCATGTCATCTGCATATAATGACAATTTTACTTCCTCCTTTCCAATTTGGATGCTTTTGTTTCATTTTCTTGTCTTGCTGTGGCTAGAACTTCCAGAACTAAGATAAGCAAAAGTGGTGAAAGTGAGCAGGCTTGTTTTGTTCCCGATCGTAAGGGGTAAGCTTTTAGCCTTTCCCCATTGAGTATGAGGTTTGCTGTTGACATATCATATATGGCCTATATTACGTTGAGATAGGACCCCACTATTCCGACTTTGCTAAGAGTTTTCAGCATAAATGGCTGCTGGATTTTGTCAAATGCTTTTTCTGCATCTTTTAATATGATCATATAATTTTTATTTTTAAGTTTGTTAATGTGATGTTTTATGATAATTCATTTGCAGATATTGAACCAGCCTTGCATAGCAGGAATGAATCCCACTTGATCGTGGTGTACGATTGGTTTAATGTGATGCTGAATTCAGTTTGCTAGTATTTTCTTGAAGATATTTGCATCTATGTTCATTATCGATATCGGCCTGTAGTTTTATTTTTTGTAATATCTTTTTCTGATATGGGGATCAGAGTAATAGTGCTTTCAGAGAAAGGGTTTAGGAGCCTTGACTACTTTTGCATTTCTTGGAATAGTTTGAGAAGAATAGGTAGTACATTTTTTTAATTACTTGTAAAATTCACCTGTGCAGCCATCCGGTCCAGGACGTTTTTTCCTGGAATTTCTTTTGTAATAATCAGTCTGTTCAGAGTTACTGTTTCTTTTTGGTTCAGACTTGGTATTTTGTATGCTTCTAGCAGTTTATCCTTTTCTTCCAGATTGTCGAATTTATTGGCAAATAGTTGCTCGTAGTATTTTCTCTCAAATTTTCTTTTTTTCTGTGGTATCTTTTGTCATTTCTCCTCTTTCATTTCTGATTTTTTTGGTTCCTCTCTCTCTTCATCTTGGTTAGTCCAGCTAAGGATTTGTCAATTTTGTTTATCTTTTCAAAAACCCAGCTCTTGGTTTCACTGAACATTTGTATTGGTTGTATGGTCTTTCATTTATTTATGTTCTGGTCTTCACTATTTCCTTCCTTGTATTTCCTTTGGGCTTCTTTGCTGTTCTTTTTCCAGTTCCCTGAGGTATAATTTGTTGACTTGTGGTTTTTCTTCCTTCTTTAGGTAAGCCTGCACTGGTATGAACTTCCCTCTTAGGACTGCTTTCACTGCATCCCAGAGATTTGGGGTCACAGTGTTTTTATTTTCATTTGTCACAAATTTTCTCTTGATTTCCTCCTTGATCTTATTTTTGACCCATTCGGTATTAGTAGCATGTTTTTTAGACTCCCTGTATTTGTAAGCTTTCCTGATTTCTTCTTATAATTGATTTCAAGTTCCATAGCATGGTGGTCAGAGAAAATGCTTGATATGATTTCAAACTTCTTTTTTTTTTAAAGATTTTATTGTGGAATTGGGGGAGGGGCACAGACAAGTTGCTGGCTTTTCGTTCTTCAGACTAGTTGCGGAGGATGTTGCTTCACTAGCCCATGTTGGTATCGTCATTGCACTCTTCCCGATGCGGCAGATCGGTCGCCAGCCTCTGGATCACACTCACCATTGATATTGGCAGCTCACGCTGGCTGCCAGCTGTTCTCGCTGGCTGCCGGCCACTCACTGTAGCCTATGGCAGACCGCTACAGCAGGGGCTGCAGCCTACACTGTCACTGCAGCTCGCACAGCCCAGCTCCAGGTGGAGCTATTGTTAGTTGTAGAGGGCAGTGTTAATGGCCCTCATATGTGGGATCCGAACCAGGGCCGCTGGCATCCCAAAACCAGCTCTTAAGCAATGCACCACTTGCCCGGACCTGATTTCAATCTTCTTACATTTATTGAGTCTTGTTTTGTGGCCTAACATGTGGTCTCTCTTGGAAAATGTTCCATGTGCACTTGAGAAGAATGTATATTCTGTTGCTTTGGCACTGGTGAAATGCTCTAACAATATCGATTAGATCCAGCTCATCTAAAGTGTCATTTAAGGCCACTGTGTCAGTTTTGATTTTCTTTCTGGAGGATCCGTCCATTCATAATAACAGTGTGTTGAAGTCCCCTACCACATTAGTGTTATTGCTGATTTGTGTCTTGATGTCTGTCAAAATCTGTTTTATATATTTAGGATCTCCTATGTTGGGTGCATGTATGCTTACTAGATTTACAACCTCTTGTGAATCGATCCTTTTATTATTAAGTAGTGTCCTTCTTTGTCTTTTGTTGTAGTCTTCTTTAAAGTCTATTTTGTCCAAAATAAGAATTGCTACTCCAGGTTTTTCTCGTTTCCATTTGCATGCAATATCTTATTCCATCCTTTAACATTCAGTCTCTGTGTTTTGAACGTTGTATAAATCATTTGTGATTTTGGTGTGATCCTGGGAGGCAGTTTGCACAGTGTCTGTCTATTCTGCCATCTTACTGGAAGTCCAAAAGCCTTTGATCTTAAGGTGTGCTACTTATCCTGCCTGTATTTACTTATAAGTTCACATCAGCAAAGATGATGTAAATCTTGTAATCGTGTGTGTGTGTGTGTGTGTGTGTGTGTGTGTGTGTGTGTGTGTGTGTAGGGAGAGAGAGAAAGAGCTTTAAAAGTTTTTCTTGTGCTTGTATTTATTATAAATGTGCTTTTCACACTTATAAAAGTGGTGTAAGGAAAATATTCATAGAATAATGGGAAGTGGAAACACATTAAATTACACATACAGATATACCCATAATCTGTATAAAATACACATGCAACACACCATACATGCATGCACACACACAAACATATATGTATATGACAAAAACTTACACAAACTTCAAGAATAGTTTCCCTCCAGGTAATGGGTAAATGTATGGCCAATTTTTCCTCATACATATTCTGGGCTTCAGGTACACAGAATTTAATTTCAATTTTTGATTCATGATACATTCACTGATATTTGCAAGGCCTACTGACTTATCTTCCACCCAACACAAAACCAGAACAGTAACAACTACTTAGCCCTACTTATTATTGCCCTACATTCCTAGAGATAATTATAACACTAAGTGCTATACACTTCCTTCCTTTGCTTTCCTTCTCACGTGACTTAATTCCAATTTTCAGTTTTATTTTCTCGTTTGCTTTAGATTTGCAATTGTCTTTTTAAAAAGATCATCTTGTAATATCTTATCTTTTGGAATACTTTAGTCACTCTAGATTGCATTGTTAAGATTCATCCATATTGATGCCTCTAACTACATTGTCTGGATCAACGTGTAATAATCCACTTTGCAAAATTAACCACCCTATCACTTTCTTGTTATTGGTATTTGTATTGTTCCTGGGATTCTTTACTATCGCGGGGACATTAATCTTCTTCTATAAGTATACTGGTGAAAACATACAAGAGTTTCTCTAGTGTGGAAACCTAGTATCATTGCTATAATTTCTAAAATGTTCAACTTGACAAGCTCTTCTCTAGAGGTGCACACATATTTACATAACCACCGGCAATTTATAGATCCACCCTATGTCCAACACCTAGTGTTAACAGAATTCTTGACTTCTACAAGGAGATTTGCATTCATTGATCATTAACAGAGTCAAACATCTGTTTTTCTTTTAAACGCCTCCTATGTAGCATGTCCATTTGCTACTGCAATACGTGTTCTTTTATTAATTGGTAGATGCTATTTATGTATTCCCAATGCTAGTTTTTTGTTTGTGTGTGTTGTAAATATGACCTGTTTGTGACGTGTCTTTCTGATGTTCTTTCATGTGTATTTTGGTGAGTAGGGGTTGATTTAAATAAAGTCAAATTCGTCTTTTTCCCACCTCACATGAGTACATCTAGTCTTTTAAAGAACTTCAGGGTCCTGATGTAAAAGAATTCTTTGGTAAATATCAAAGGTATTAATTTATACCCAAGAATAATCTGCTAATGTTTTAACGCTTAAGGTTTAATTGAGGTATAATTGATATAACATTATATTTATTCAAGGAGTACAATGTAATGATTTGATAACTGTATATTGTAAAATGATCACAATAAGTGTCATTAACATTATTATACATACATGGTGACAAAATATTTTTTTTCTTTTTAGGAAGACTTTTAAGATCTAGTTACACTCTTAGCAATTTTAAAATATGCAAAACACTATTAATAACAATAGGAGAGGGTGTATATTAATCAACATGACTTCTTTATGCTGTAACTTGAAGTTTGTAGAGTTTGACACCCCTTCACCCATTTCACTCACCTCCCACCCCCTACCTCAAGCAACCACCAATCGATTTTCTGTACCTATGAGCTTTTTCTTTTCATTTCTCCTTGAATTCCACTTAGTAAGTGAGATCATACGGTACTTGTCTTTCTCTGTCTGGCTGGTTTCACTCATCATAGTGTGCTCTAGTTCCAGCAAGGCCAGATAGATTGTATTCTGTTTATGGCCAACAGTATTCCATTATATACATATATATGTAATACATACTATTACATATATATGTGGGTGTATTACATATATGTGTGCATATATGTAATAGTGTATTACATAACTATAGATATAGTTCATATATATTGACAGATACATATATATGAATTCTGTTACATATATATGTAATAGTATTACTCTTATATATATTTAGTATATATTACACACACACAAACACACACACACACACGGTGTTAAAAAATGGAAAGACATTTTAAGAATGGAAGAAATATACTGAAATTGTAATACTCAAAATACACCAATATCAAAACCTGAATAAAAGTCATGTTTAACTTCTGCAATTACAAGAGGTGCTCTAAGGTGTTACCACTACTGTAACTTTAATGCATTATTTTCCTCTCTTAAAACATGTCTACATATTGGAACATTTTTTGGCAACCTGTGTGTCTGTGTGTGCGCATGTATGTGCATGTGTGTATTTGTTATGCACATCCACATACATATGCCCCCAAAGATATACACCCTGAACATCTTCTTGTTTCCACCTCTTTATCAGTGAACGCTTAAGTTGTAACACAACTCGGCTGTTGTAAATAATTCCGTATTGAATATCTGGGTGATTTAACACTTTGAATTCATATTTTTCTTTCCTTCAGATAAAATGTCAGAAGTGAAATTGCCAAACCATATGGTAGTCCTCTTTTTAACATTTTGAAAAACCTCCATACTGTTTCAAACAGTGGCTGCACTATAAATCCCACAAACAGTGCACAAGTGTTCCTTTTCCTCCCCATTCTCCTGACATTTATTTTTTATCTTTTAGATGACGGCCATTCTCAAGTTCTGAGGTGGTATCTCATTGACGTTTTGATTTGTATTTACCTGATGATTAGGGATGTTGGGCATCTTTTTGTGCATATATCATATGTCTTCTTTTGATAAAAATGTCTACTCATCTTACGCAGGGGGGGTCACCTAGAGAACAATACAAATGTCTAATAAGTATATCACACCTAAAGCTAATATAATATTAAATGTCAACTGTAACTTAAAATAAAGTTCAATAAAGGAGAAAGCAAAACAGAAAAACTAAGAACAAGTCTCTACTCAGATACTCTGTCCATTTTTCATTGGCTTCCTTGTAGGTTTTTATTCCTACTATTGTGTTGTGTGGGTTCTTGGTATGTTTTTATATTAACCTTGTGAGGTATATGTATAAGACTTGTACATTCAATAGACCCATTTTATTTTGAGGATGATTATGTTTGCCGAGCAAAAGCTGTTGACTTGATGAGGTCATTCATTCATTCATGCTTTTGATTTGCTTTTCAATATATATATTTCCAAAAAATTGAAGGCCACAACCAGTATCAAGAAGCTTACCGCCCATATTTTCTTCTGGAAGTTTTATGGTCTCAGGTCTTACACTCAATATTTTACCCGTTTGAGTTCCTTTCTGACTATGATGCAAGACAGTAGTCTAACTTCATTTTTTGGCATGCTGCCGTCCAATTTTCCTAGAAAACAACTGTCAAATGTTGCTCTCCCACTGCACATTCTTGGCTTGTCATCTATCACTTCACACATATTCATGGGATTATTTCTGGGGTTTCTATTTTATTCAATTTACCTATGTGTGTGTGTTTATACAAATATACTTCTTTGATTATTATAGCTTTGTAATATAATATAGTTTGAAATCAAGGAGCATGACGTCTCCACTCTGCTTTTCTTTTGCAAGGTTGCTTTGGTTATCTGGAGTATTTTGTAGTTCTGAAACACATTTGAGAATTGTTTGTTCAATTTCTGTGAAAAATGACTTTGCAATTTTGATGGGCACTGCACTGAATCTATAGATTCCTTTGGGTAACATGGACACTTTAACAATATTAATTCTTCCATTCTTGAGAACAAATTTTCTTTCCATTTATTTGTGTCTTACTAAATTAATTGTTTCGGTGTCTTACATTTGTCAGTGTATAGGTGTTTCACCTCCTTGGCTAAATTAATTCTTAAGCATGTATTTTCCCTTGCTCTCTTCCTTTGTAATTTGAAAGCTGTCTTTAGAAATATATTTAAGTTCATTTCTCCTCAGCCTTTTTATATCTACTATACAGGTTTCGAGCCTTACATATAAAGCCTGTATTTGCAGTCTATTTTAGTTGAAAGTTTAAATGCATTCTAAAGATCTATATTTTTGTTTGGCCCTATCAAGTTTTATGTTTTTGAAGTCATGTTTACTAGTGTCTCTTAAGTAACTATTGTAGTTACCGTTACTTTTACTATTGTTGAGATAAGCTTCATACTGCCTGTAAAAGTAATCCACAGCCTTTTATAAATATTGTCTTCACACAGGAGATCTATATTTCCATTTTTTTTTGTATCTAATCAGTGCCAGTTCTTTTCAGTGTAAAGAAATTCCTTTAATATTTCTTGTAAGGATGGCTTAGTGATGAATTCATTTACCTTTTGTTTGTCTAAAAAACACTTCATCTCTACTTCAATTCTGAGTGGTAACTACAAGTAGAGAATTCTTGTTGGAAGGTTTTTCTTTTTGTTCACTTTTTGGGCTGGAAAATTTCTGCTAGAAAACCTGCTGATAATCTACATAGTGTCCCCTTGTATACAACAAGGTTTGTCTTCCTGCTTCTTTATTCTTTGCCTTTACTTTTTGACATTGTGAGTGGCATGCGTCTTGCTGTGGACTTGTGTGCAATCTTTTTTGGACCTCTCTGTGCTTCCTAGATGTGGATATGTTTCCTTGCCCTGGTTTTGGAATTGTCAGCCAGTTTCCTTCAAGTAAATTCTCCCCATTCTATCTCTTTTTCCTGCTTGTTGGTCTCCCATGAAATACTAACATTACTCCCCTCGAGCTTGTACCTTATGTTTCTTAAGGTGTTTTCACTTGTATTACTTATTTGTTTTCCTCTGACTGAGTGAATTTTACTGTGCCGTCTTTAAGGGCACTGATCGTCTCCCCACTCCCTATAATCTGTTGTTGAAATCCTGTTGTGTACTTTTCAGCACCATACCTAAAGACTTCAGTTCTGCCATTTTGCTTTCTGTTTTCTTATTTTTCATCTCTTTATTGACATTCTCCCAAGTTTGGCGAATGTCTTCATCACAATTACTTTGAACCGCTGAGGCAAATACTCATATCGATTTCATTAAGGTTTTTTCTTCCCCCTGAGATTTGTATCTCCTTTTGTGTAGAATACATTCCTCTATGTCCTCATTCTGCCAATACTCTTTAGCTTTTTTCTGTGCAGGATGAAACAACCACCTCTCTCAGTGTTGAAGTGGTGGTCTCGTGTAGGAGATGAGGCCATTGTTCAACCTTGCCTCAGATATTGTCCTCTGAACTTTGGTGACTCTCCAAGCAGATGGTGTGCCAAGGCCTGACAGCATGCTAACGGGCAAGGGAGTGGAGAATTTCATTCACCACCTTGAAGGGGCCTGGCTCTCAGCTGATGAATTTTAGAGAATGCAAGTATACACAATCCTGTGGGAATGCAATTGTAATCACTCCTGGCCAGGAGAATTGGAGGTGTCCCCTGGGTGACAGTCACTAAATCAGGATTCCAGGTGAGTGTATAATCTTCCTTCTAAGATGGTACTGGGAGCTGTAGCAAGGAAGAGTGACAGCTCAAATTCTGCATCCATGGAATCCGCACACTTCCAGGAGTGCCTTACAGATGCCTGCCCTCAGGCCTAAGACGCTGCACAAGAAAATGGACTTCCATCTCAGGAATAATGGGCATGTTTCAGTCTGCTTACTGTCTAGTGCCCTGGGAGTGGTAGTCTGCTGCATTCTGTCTGTCTAATATCACAGGCCTATGGAACCCAGAAATACAAACTCTCATCTTCCAGACCAGAGGATCAGGGTGTTTCTCCAGACAATAGACAGAAAACCAGGCACCAGACATGTGTAAAACCTGTCCCCCCAGAGACACTGGCACTATGGAGCATGGCTCAGGTAGGGTGCAAAGATTGCACAGGGAGAGGGAAAAGGTGCCACCCCAGAGTAGAAAGAGCCAAAAAAAAAGGTTGTTCCTGCTGGTTTTAATAAGACTTAAACAAGATACAGGGAAAGCACAAAAATAACACCAACCAGTAAAAGGGCAATGATGGCATGGGGTGAAAGACAAAAAGAAAAAAGCTATACAGTTGAAGAAAAAGCACAAGACAGCTTTAGTGAGGTAAAGAGAGAGTGCAAAATGGTGCCTGTCAATGCTTTCATGCCTAGGGACTATCCTGACAGTGTCCTCTGTGACCCTCAAGAGCTTAACATTACTAAATGAATCCTTTTCCCACAGAGTCTGGACACTTTTGATCAGCTGCTTCTGCGCCTGATCCTGAGGCTAATGAGTTTCAGCATGAACCATTTAAGAAGTTTTTCTCAGTTCATCTTAGACTTCTGGATCTCCTTGATGTGAACCACCACCGGTTTTCAAAGATAGTCACTTTCAGAATTTGCATCTGAATGAGGAGATTTGCCTGCCACTTGGGAAATTGTCAGAGTGCAGTATGTTAACCATCTTCCCCAACACAGCTCTCATGTGCTTCAAAGGGATTCTGTTTGTTTGCTTCTTTGTTTGTTTACCTACCAGGTCAGTCTGAAATACAAGTAAATGCCCAGGTGATCTGCATGAGTTTGAAAAGGACTGCCCTAGACTAATGTGCTAGTCAATTTACTTCTTCTTCCCTAATCTGACTGCTACTGTCACAACACCAGAGTAACCACCTAAACTAGTTCTGTCACTCTTCTATCTAAATTTCACACTTTGCAGGACTTTCTTTTTTTCTTTTTGGTTCAGTCTTCTGTCCTACCACCACTGACTTCTTTTTCATCATGTGGCTCCACACCCTTATGCGAGTATTCCTTTTCTGGCAGTCAGCAATCCAACAACATTAATGGTTGCCATCTTTGCACTTGGATAGTTTGTTCCATTTTCATGGATGCTCAGGGATTTTTGCTTCTCACAATATATCAGCAAGTGACAGGAAGTGAATTGGGGCATATGTGCAGCATTTAAGGTATTATAACCACACCTGTCCCAGCTGTAAGAGCCAATTACTGACAGAACTGTGAAACGTTTGGTATCATTACTTAAATAAGAGATGAACGTGCACAGAAGCTGTCAGTGATAATTCATACATAAGTAGTTCAGACAACTTAAAAAAATAGCACTTACATTACAACTAACTTTGCCATCAATTTCCCACAACTGTTCTTCAAGTGTTCTATGACTTCTCCATTCTTTCATTTTAAAATGATGGTATGTTTTCCTGTTGACAGTGCTTCCATAAACTCAAGAGAAGAAATGATGCTACTTGAAATAACATAGGCCAGAAAAAACTCATTTATGAGTCAACTTCTTTAAATATGGGAAATCGAACAGTGCCTGGCATCCAGGAGATGCTAAGCAAATATTTCCTGAAAAACAGTACTTTTTTTTGAGGGCAGTGTCAATGGCCCATATGTGGGACGCGAACTGGGCCGCTGGCTTCCCAAGCCAGCGCTTAACCACCACACCACTCACCCAACCCCTAAACAGTACTTTTTAAAATAGACCATATCATGTAACTCACAATGTCAATCAAACTGGGCCTGTAACGTGCACCCAAGATGATCTGCTGCTGAGCTGCCAATAGGTGGGAGGACGGCTCAACTGATGAGAGCATGTGCTCCTAACAACAAGGTTGCCTGTTCGAGATGTGGGCTAAGCCCACCCACAATTTAAAACTGAACTCAGGGATGGCAGAGTGGCGCAGTGTTTAAACGCTGGCTTGGAAAGCCAGTGGCCACAGTTCGGGTCCCACATATGAGGGCCAGTGACACTGCCCTCAAAACAAAACAAAACAAAAAACTGAACTCAGCACTTGGAGCTGAGCTGCCATCCGGGTGGCTCAGGGAATAGAGTCTGAATAACAAGGCGGCTGACTCAACTCGTGCAACTAACACTGAACTCAACACCTTGAGCCAAGTGGCAAGACTGGACTTGGAGATGAGCTTGCTGCACCCTCCACACGGAAGATTAAAGGACAATAACTTGGCTGTGCCCCTTCCCCAATTCCATAACATGGTTCTCCTACACCAATTCCCCAATTAAAACAAAAGTTTACTGGGGTGACAATTGTTAGCAAATTTCCATAGGCTTAAGGTGTACAATTCTGTAATACATCATCTATATATCACATTGTGTGTTTACCACCCAGAGTCAGTTCTCTTTCCAACATCAAACATTTGGTGGCCTTTACCCACATCTACCACCTCACTCCCTTACTCTCTGTTCACCACTAAACTATTGTCTGTGTTTATGTGTTCTCTTTCTTCATTTGTTTCCTTGTTATTTTGTTGTTTTCAGCTTTATATACCACATATCAGTGAAATCATATGGTTCTCGACTTTTTCTGTCTGACTTATTTTGCTCAGCATTATAATCTCAAGATCCATGTGTGTTGTCACAAATGGCACTATTTAATCTTTTCAAATGGCAAAATAATATTCTGTTGTGTATATATTCTACAGTCTTTATCCAATCATCTCTCGAATGGTATTGGCAGAGAAACAGACACACAGACCAATGGAATAGAATCCAGAACCCAGAAAGAAACCCACATAAATATGGACAGATAGTTTTAGGCCAAGAAACCAAAAACATACAATGGAGAAAAGACAGCATCTTCAATAAATGGTGCTGGAAGAACTGGAAAGCCACATGCATAAGAATGAAATTAGATCAGTCAAGTGGCACTTTAGTTAAGAGTTGGCTTGGGATGCCAGCTCTGAATAGCAGGGCCTGGTTTGGATCCCATATTAGAGCCAGAGACGCTGCATCTTCTACAACTAAGATGGTGCACAACAGCTCGACCTGGAGCTGGGCTGCTATGAGTCGGTGGCCACAGCATATGCTGCAGTGTGGCTAGCCGGCAGATGGTGTGCACTTTCGTGAGTCACTGTCCAATGGCAGGCGACCAATCTGCCTCACCCGGAAAGAACACAATGATAATACCAACGTCAGCCAGTGAAGCGACGTCCTCTACACTGGATTGAAGAACAAAAGGACAGCAACTTGTCTGTCCCCCTTTCCCGATTCCCCAAAGCTTTTTCCCAACACTAACTACCCAAAAAAATCTTTACCAAAAAAAAAATGCGATTAGACTGCTGTCACTGTGTACCAAAATTAACTCAAAATGGACCAAAGAATTAAACATAAGGCCTGAAAGAATAAACTGCATAGAAGAGAACATAGGTACAAAACTTCTGGACCTTCGGTTGTAACAGGATTTTATGAATTTGAGTTCTTATATTCTTTCATGTCTAGAGTTTCTGCAATTAAACATAGAGATCACTCCCTCCCAATTGACAGGCATTCAAACATACAAATAAAAATGGTGGCCGAGATATGTGGAGGCTGACTGAGTCAGGAAATCCACTGCATAGCCCAGAAAGCATTAAAATGCTCTATCATATTATAAAACAAGGCTAAAGCATCAGCCCAAGTACTAAGAAATTAGACTCTTCCTTTCAATTCTGTAACACAACATCATTTTACAGTTAAAGCTGTATCAAAATTCTATTTTAAAAGTTTATTGAGCACACACACACATTTTGCTGTATTTGATATAGACCTTGCTCCCTTAGTACTCACAATATCAGTATATTTCTTACAGAGAACTGCCAGCTTCTCTTCTGGAGTAGAAAGAGTGCTTAAGCCTTGCACAAATAATACTTCTTTTCCTGATGATTCATAAAATACAAGAAAATTTACCATAATATAAAGTTAATCCAATCTCTAAATTGTACATAAGATGTATGTTCTGATATCCAGAATATAATATAAGCCTATAATTTAACATAAAGAGTCACCTGCCTAGTTAGAGAACCTATTTTCAAATTGTGATTAGCAGCCCCACATTCCCAAATTTCTACACTACCCGACTAGCACTGCTAGGTTTCAGCTAACTAGCATTTAAATAGTAAGAACAGTTACTGAATGTTTAAAACTGCTTCCTAACCACTGATTTCAAGGTATTTTACAAAAGCCATGTATGTTTTCAAAAGACTGTTAAGCTATAACACACTGTCTATATAAAATGTATAAAATAACCCATTGTGAGCATTTGAGTTATGATAGTTCGTGATACTTACTAAGTATATTGTGATGTTAACCAAGTTTAGTGCCAAGAAAAGAAAGGAAAAACACTCAAATTAGCTCTTCCGTTGAGGCAGAGTTTTAAAAAGACTACTTTAATATTCTTGACATGAATCATGCTGGCTGACAATGCTTATTCCACATTAGTAACTCCCTGTAATCCTCCCCACCCAAATTTCAGACCCACCCAAGCCAATTCCAGTGGCTTTTCCATACAAGCAGCCTGCTGTGACCCATGCTGCAGACTCTCCTAACATCTTGCAAAGGTTTACAAACTCCTAACAAGCAGCATCTGGCCTCAGCCTCCTTGGTACCTCTTGGTGAGGAGCCCCAAGCTACCACAAGCAGCACCTGCCTTCTGTTGCAGCTTAGCCTCTCCCAGGCTCCACCAGGCCCAGACGGGTGGCTGCCATCTGCAGATCATGATGAGTCTCATTCCAAGTGGCCCTGGGAAGGACACAGCCAACATTGTCATGGCCAGCAACACAGATCTTCCCAAACCAATGGCCAAACCAACACACTGGGTGGTTTACATCTGACCAATGCACCATGCAATCACCACCACAAATGACACAGCCAAAGCACATACTGAGCAGGCACCACAGCCCACAAAAGAAAATCCTGATTCACACAGTCAGCCCCTGCACAAAAGCTCCTTCACTGTAGACATGGCCCATCCTCACAACCAATTAGCCTAGGGGTATCTCACTCCCACTGAAGGGAAAACAGCAACCAAAATTCAAGTACAACAGGAGGGCACACACAACTGGAGCACGTGTCTCTGGTGACCAGGGTGACTGTGCCACTGGGCGTCCACAGGACACCTACTACATAAGGCCACTGTACTAAGATCTGGAGGTATAGCAGTCCAAACTAATACATAGAAACAAACACAGGGGTGCAGTCAAAATGGGGGACACAAAGAAACATGTCCCATATGACACAGCAGATTAAAGTGCCACAAAAGGAACTAAACAAAATGGAGACAAGCAATCTACCAGACATAAAGTTCTAAATACTTCTTTTAAGGGTGCTCTATGATCTGAGGGAGAACGTCAACGAAGAGAGAGGAAACATAAAAATAGTGATAAGAAACACAGAAAAGAACCCTTCAGGAATGAGGGACTTGGCAAGCAAAATCAAGACACTAGAGGAAACCAGCAGAAGATTAGCTGAAGCCGATGATTGAATCTGTGGTTTGGAAGATCAGAAAATAGCAAATCAGAATGGCCTGAAGTAAAAAGAATAAAAAGTGAGAGAGAGAGAGAGAGAGAGAGAGAGAGAGAGAGAGAGAGAGACTAGTTCAGTGGGTCTCTGTAACAACACCAAGTGTTCATTTACATCATTGAGATACCAGAAAGAGAAGCGAGAGAGCAAAGGATTGAATACCTATTTGAAGAAATAATCACTGAAAATTCCCGAGCCTCGTGAAGGAAATAGATATTCATACAAGCCCTGGGAGCACAGAGCATCCCAATCAAGATGAACCCAAAGAAGACAATACCAAGACACATCATAATGAAAACGCCAAACATTAAAGACAAAGAAAGAATCTGAAAAGCAGCAAGACAAAGTAGTTAGTTATTTACAAGGGAGCTCCCATAAGACAATCAGCTGATTTCTCAACAGAAACTTTGCAGGCCAGAGAGATTGGCAGGCAATATTCCAAGTGATGGAAAGCAACAACATACAACCAACATAACTCTACCCAGCAAGGCTACGATCTAGAATCAAAGACCAACTAAAGCACTTACGAGATAAGAGAAAGCTTAAGGAGGGCATCACCACCAAACCCGTCTTACACAAATGTTAAATGGACTTTTTGAATAAGAAGAGAAAGGAAAAAGAAGGTAGGGAGAACGAGGGAGACTAGGACAAGGAACAGAAGTCAAAAAATTTGATTAGGTACATGGCAAATCTATGTACTATCAATAAACACTTTAAATGGAAATGGATTAAATGCTTCAATCAAAATACATAAGGCAGATGAATGGGAAAGGAAACAAGACCCTTACATAAACTGCTTACAAGAGACTCACTTCAGATCGAAAAACACACAGACTGAAATGAAAGGATGGAAAAAGATATTTCATGAGAACAGAAATGAACAAACAAAAGTAAGCTCGGGTAAGTAAGCAAAACATGTATCAGAGAAAATACACATTAAAACAAAGGCTATAAATAGCGACAAAGGAAGACCCAGTCACCCAACCACTGGATATTGATCTGAAGAAACGCAAAATGCTATTTGAAGGGTCCGGTGCATTCCATGTTCATTGGAGTGTTATTTACAGCAGCCAAAGTATGACAGAAACCTGGGTGTCCCTCAATAGATGAATAGATAAACAGTATGTGGTACACATATACAAGTACAATGGAACATTACTCAGCCATAAAAATGGGATCTTGTCATATGCAGCAGCATGGATGAACCTCAAGAGTATTGTGCTGAGAGCAGTATATCAGACAGACAAAGGCAGATGTCACATATTTCACCTACATGTGGGACCCAGACAGGATAATCCAACAGAACAGAAACAAACATAGATACAGAGACCGTTTTCATTGTTGTTGGACTGCGGAGGTGAAGGGTTTGGTAAGATGTTGAAGGGGGAAGGTTTTAAGAGGTACAATCTAATAATTACAAAATAGTCATGGGGATGTAGACTGTAGCATTGGGAGTATAGTCCGTGCTATTGTAATAATGATGTGTGGAGTCTGCTGGGGACCTAACTTACCAGGGTGATCGCTTTCTCAGTCTTATCAATGTTTAATCATTGTGTTGTACACCTGAAACTAATATAATATTACATGTCAACATTAATTCAAAAATTTTTTAAAAATTTAAAGAGGAACAGGAAACATTTAGCATATAAACTACCAGCACAACTCTGTACTACATATGAGGGAGGTTTATTACTTACTATATTTAATAATTTTTATTTTTTTAATGTGTCAAGGAGAAGCCAGTGGCTGAGGTGAGTGAGGGACAATGATGTTTCAAGGTAAGTGATAAGGTTTTGTTTCCTGCTCTGGGAATAGGTATCTCTTTATTTTCTAAAATGTTCACTCTTCTATGTGAGATATTCTGTTTGTTCAAATCTGAAAAGCACTGTGATATTTAGTATGCTTTATTGACTGCTGTGGCTCAGGAGAGGGAGGAACAAGTTGACTTCACAAAGAATAAATTCCTATGCACATAAAACTTGACATAATTACTGTACATGTAAGAAATAACAGTAAAGCTAACTGCAATTTTATGAAGATTTTAAATTATAGCTATTTTAAAGTACACAGTTTGAACCTGAAGCTATATTTTATACACACACTGCTGAGGCTATTGTTTCTGAAAGTATTTCTCTTATTTCAAGGAGATTCAAAACTTTTTTTTTGAGGGCAGTATCACTGGCCCTCATATGTGGGACCGAACTGGGGCCACTGGCTTCCCAAGCCAGCGCTTAACCACTGCACCACTTGGCTGGCCCTAAAATCTCTCTTTTTTTATTTCTGTCAATTTTAAAGTCGTCATGGGTAGCATGAAATGGATAGAGAAAAAAATTTCAGCTGTAAACACATACAGAAGTCCACTCACATGGAAATGGAAATGTTACATATAATAGGTTAAAAAACAGAGGAACAACCAGTGAGGCAAAATAAGGGTTTCAGATTTCATTCATGAAATACAACATATCACATTCTTAGGCAAAACTGTCAAAACAACACAACAAGAGTGGAAAGCATATCCTGAAATCCGGTCTTATTAACCCACATTCTAGACAACAGATAACATATGTCCCTTCCAAATTTCAATGAATATTCTTTAAATAAACTGAGCAA
This sequence comes from Aselliscus stoliczkanus, assembly GCA_033961575.1. Classification (NCBI taxonomy): domain Eukaryota; kingdom Metazoa; phylum Chordata; class Mammalia; order Chiroptera; family Hipposideridae; genus Aselliscus; species Aselliscus stoliczkanus. The sequence continues at coordinate 6,273,753 of CM066742.1, read as the reverse complement.
CGAAAGAGCTTTATGAGTAATTAATGATTGGATTACATTGAAGGATCAAACAACAAGGCAAATCAAAGACCAATTCTACCAAACTGGTCACAAATGTTCTCAGAGAAAAGTCTTGATTATTCAGAGAGAATATCGAAAGTCCCTGTAATTAAACTACCTCCTCTGCTACTTTTGCATGTAATTGCAGCACACCAAAGAAAACAGATGTCTTAGCTGAAAGCACATTTCTGAAAACTGGCCACCTTCCATAATCACCTGTGCTGCAGAAAATATAAGCACGATGAGTAAGCATGTGAAAGGGCCATAGCACTCAGCAGGGAGTAATTATTACTTGAGTTTTTTCCTTTGTTCCTCTTCTGCTCTGAATCTTGTTGACTATTAGAGAGATCCATTCCATCTTGCCCAGCAGGTTCCTTGCCTGACCCATGGGTACAGTACACTGGGCTCACTAAACTCCTGTTCTGTTATAAGGTTACTGCCTCCAGCCTCTTCCACTGAATGTTTGTCACTTTTGCCACCAGGATTTGAGTCATGATGTTGAAGACCATCCTTTGACTGGGATTCACACAGCATATTTTATTTTACTCCTATCTTGCAAATGTTGGATTCTTCCATCATGCCAATCACAAGCTTCAGGAAATGAGGGGAAAAAAAACAAATACAGAGGAAGAGGTGAAGTCAAATGTAATCAGGGGAGGAAAACCACACATTACAGAAAATCACTTTCCCATCACACTTTGCATGGTTAAATGTACTTTTTTTTAACTTTTGTACATGATACAATCAATAAGCATGTCACCATTTGACAGTTCTTCAAACCCTTTCATAGTGGTTTGTGAAACAGTGATGCTTCTTTGAACCAGTGGAGGGAAAAGAACAAGAACAGCAGCTGTAATTAGGGATTAGGGAATGGAAGGGCTCTGACCTTCAACAATTAATTGCTGGCAGACTGTATAACAATTGAATCCTGCAGAACTCTGGAATCTTATAAAAAACTTACAGCACAAAATAAAATTCACAGCCCAAGTGAAACACTTAGCAAATAAAAGGAAGCTGCTTTGCAGTAGGAGAGCATTGTGTGATTTCAAGTTTTCTGGCTGCCATTCCCCACGCTATGTCAACAGGGGCCAGAGGAACAGCAGCCCAAACTACCACTGCAGGCACTAGTGTCCAAGGAGACAACAGAGGCATTATTTTGAAAGGCCTATGTCCCATTCAACCTTTCTTGTATATCCCTGAGAAACCTGTACATGAGTCAGCCTTTTTTTCACCCTTTTGGGAACTTCTCTGGAAGCTATAGATAAAAAACATTTCGGATGAAAACTAGAATTCTGGAAAATTTCAAACAGCCATAGTGACTTTGGCATCTTCCCCTAATTAAAGACTGTTTTGATGCGAAGGTATTGATAAAGAAATATGAATTTTTAGTATTGTATAACAACAGCTGGAAGACCTACATCATGCAGCAAATCAATATTTTCCAAATGACAATCCTTTACAAAATGATTGAAATGTACGATATCCACTTACAATATAAAACAGACCACTGGATTTTCCTATCAATGCATTACAAGTTCACTGATAGGGCTTAAGGCTCCACCTTGGAGGCCTCAGTAATTTCTAAGTAAACTTTAAGTCAAATTAGGTCATGTCTAAATTATGTCTTCAACCAAAAACTGGATAACTGCCCATGGTGTAACAAGGATAGAGACAGGGAGTTATTGGAAATAAAGACATGGTCTAGGAGAGGTCCAGACATTCATACATATTACCAGGCATGTCCAACTTTAGAGAAAATGCCGTGGGGTAGGGAAAGAGAACAGGAAGTAGAGCACCACTTTGTTCTTGGGCAGCGACAACTAATAAATAGGCCCCCATTTTTGGTAAGTGGGAGATGTATCAACCAGTATAATATAAATGTGTGGTGAGGGAGGACTGAAATAAAGCATCTTCCCAGGTCTTTATTGTTCTGCTTCACCATGGCTAAACCATCTCCAACAGCATTTGACTTGCTTCCTCATTCAATCCTCAGAAATAATGTTCATGCAGCTATGACAAACAAACAGTCTCAAAGATGAACTAACTTTAACAAGTCTGTCCAAGGACATGAACCAAAGAAGTTGAAAAATGAGAATAAGTGGTCACCACTACCTTTAACATTCCAAAGAATAAGATCTACCAAAGCAGTAATGGAGTTCAGATGGACGCTAAAAGGGAAGCAACAGAACATTTTAGGGGTGACCAGGAATACTACTTGCTGACAGTCAAAAAGACTTCAGTGTCACTGATGCAGTACATTAAAGTTCTCACAGAGGCACACAGAAGTACATAAGAGAGTAACCAGTGCTCCCGTAGATATGAGAAAACCTAAATTTCTCCACCAGTGAAGAAGCTAGGAACAAGCAACACAGTTTGAAAATACAGCTCATTATGAAGCAGTGTTGTATAGTTGCATAATTTCCATAGGAGGACCGTAGATAGTAGCTGATTCTATACTAGCAGGTTCTAAAATTATAGCATATTGCATCACACTTTATGTTACCTTCTAAGATGACCAAAACTGATTACTTTTCAGATCTCACCTCTGTAGCTATTTTACCTGTAAAATGGAAATGGGTTACAATCACACCTCGCTCTAACTGTAAACTCAATGATTATTTGCAATCTGAGAGAGACGCAGACAAGTCTATATGCTGATTTTGATAGGAACTGGTTATGTCATACAGAGATTTTAATGCCCAGTGAAATATACAGAGGATTAAGTGCAAGGTCACTCTATTAGCATCTTTAATCCACAGACTCCTAAATGGAAAATGGTCCTCAGCTTTTTATGAGTTGGCTAAGCAAAACAACTCTGTCCCCATTTTATAATACCACCCTTCTCCAGCTCCATGTGGTCCAATCAATCATGTTGCACCTTTGAGACATCAAGTCTTCTCTTTTTACTTGTCTTATTTACCCAGACCACGTTAACATTCATTAACACTATGTTGAGGGGACTTCATTTAGCAGAAGTCAAAATATGTCTCTCTACTTGACTCTTTATACAACCAGCTGCATAATTCCACTCACCTTTGGAATTTGTCCAAGTTACACTGGAGGCATTTCCATGTTAGAATGGATTACTCTGAAGGAAGCTACAGTACAACACACCTCCTAATTCATATATCTTAAAGTCCACTGAGCGCCAAATGAATAAAACAAGAAGTATGAGGACTGCAAGGCTGCCTATTCATTTCTGCTACCTAGTAATCACTTATCCTGACTATATTTAATAATTTATTTTCATTTAGCAAACACTATTATTCACTTACCTACCACCAATTTTTGCTCGTATTCAGCAAGGGGCTTATTTCTGACATTTATTATCTTCAACAAAAATTGTATTGAGAGAACATGAAACATATGGAACGGGTCACACACTGAGGGCCAAAGCAGCACAATCTTGGAATATACCAATTACCACCTCCTGTGTGGCCATGGGGAGAGATCAATCCCTATGTTTCCTAATATGTAAACTGGGATATACAGTAACTACCTTGTAGAGTTGTAAGAAGATTAGATATAATGAATATAAAACATTGCCCAACTGCAGAGTTACATATGATTGGTGAACGAGGGCATTTTACAGAATGCATGATATATTAGTTTCCTATTACTGTAGTCACAAGTTACCACGAAACTAATGAATCAAAAATCCACATTATTATCATATACTTCTGGAGATGAGAAACCTTAAATGGGTCAACTGGGTCTTGTTTCTACTGGAGGCTCTACGGGAGAATCTGTTTCCTTATATTTTCCAGCTTCCAGAGGCCAACTGCTTCAACGACCCTACACTCCATTATCATTCTTTAAAATCTGCAGCATAGTATCTTCATAGATCAATCTCTGTCTGGTCCCACTCTCTCTCCTCCTTCCCTCTTTGATTTCTTCTTCCATCATCACATCTCCTTTGCGTGATCCACATGCTTTCCTATTATGATATTCATTTGGATACATGGAGGACAATATCCCCATCTCAAGATCCTACAAAATCAAGGATAGGAAGTACCTTATGGCATGTCAGTAATATCACAGACTGTGACATTGGAATATTTGTGAGGGAATTATTCTATCTAACACACACACTATCTAATCACATAAATGTGATGGACAGTGCAATGCTTAAAGAAAAAAAAATTGTAACCTACTGCTACAACTTCTGGCGACTTCCCTACCAAAGTCTTCAACCTTATGAAAGCAGGAAAAAAATAAATATTAATTAATTAACTAGGTCCGTAAATTAAGTTTTAGAAATGTCAAGGAAACATACGTACTAAACTTATAGAACTTGGATTCAAAGAAGATTTTATGAATTTCACTTCAAAGGCAAGGGAAATAAAAGCTAAAATAAATGAATTGGACTATATCAAACTAAAAAGCTTCTGTGCAGCTAACGAAACCATTGTCAAAGTTAAGATGCAACGAACTGAATGGGAGATTTTTCCAAACAATGACTCCAATAAGGGACTGATATCAAAATATATCAGGAACTCATACAACTCTGCAACAAAGAAACAAAAACATCAACAAATTTAAAACAATTCCAATTAAATAATGCCAGAGGAACTGTTAGACATTTCTCCAAAGAAGACATACAAGTGGTCAATAAACATGAAAAAATACTCTCAACATCATCTATCATCAGGGAAATGCAAATAAAACCATAATGAGATGTCATCTCACACCAGTTAGAATGGCTATCATCAACAAGACAAATAACAAGTGTAGGAGAGGCTCTGGAGAAAAAGGAATCCTCATGTACTGTTGGTGGGAATGCAGATTGGTGCAGCTACTGTGGTAGGGAGGGTGGAGATTCCTCAAAAAAAAATCAAAACAGCATTACCTCATAAAACAGCAATCCCTCCCTTGGGCATCTACCCCCAAAAATATGAAAACATTTATCTGCAAAGATAGTTTTGCTCCGATGTTCACTGCAGCTTCATTTACGGTGGCCAAGACATGGAAACAACCAAAGTTTGCTTCAACAGATAATTTGATGAAGAAGTTCTGGTATATATACACAATGGTATACTATTCTGCCATAGGAAAGATGAATAGTGCAATTTATGACAACATGGATGGATCTTGAGTATAGTGCTATGTGAAGTCAGACAGAAAAAGTCGTGAAACATATGATTACACTGATATGTCACATACAAAACTGAAAACAACAGAGAACCAGAAAAACAAATGAAGAAACAGAACTCATACACACAGACAACAGTTTAGTGATTACCAGAGACTAAGGAGGAAAAGCGGTCATAGATGAGGATAAAGGGCATCCAATATATGCTGATGGAAAGAGAACTGATTCTGGGTCATGAACATACAATGTACTATATAGATGATGTATTATAGAAGTAAACACCTTAAATCTATGTAAGTTTGCTAATAATTCTCATCCCCATAAGCTTTTAAAAAAAGAAACAAACAATGTCAACTTAGCAAGTCAATACATTACTTATGGCATATTGAAGGGAAAGCAGGGAGAGTGAAGGCCCTTCTTAGCACATTTCAAAAATATCACTTGGTATTCAAACCAACACCCAAGACAATAAACATTAATACAAATTATTCGGGTAGTGCAGGGAGAATGCATTCGTCATTCAGTAAGTAAATTGTTTCCTTCAAAATATTTACACAGTGATGAATGCCAACATAATTTCATCTAGGAAATTTTTCAAAGATGTGCATAAATGTAGAATCTCAGTGTCTATAGTTCTCTCTTGAATATGCTAACTTGGAAATTTTTAAATATAGTTGGTGTGCAACACTATTGAACATTATACTTAAATATTCATAGTATTCACCATTTTAAATAAGTCACATGCATTATATTTTCTGAAAGTTACTCACAATCACATGGGATCAAAGAAAAACAAAGTGGAGGGAGAGAGTAAAAGGAGGCAAAGTAATTTATTTGGGAATTTTCCTTAAAACTTACTTTTCATTCCATGAAGTAAGATCTGTGGTTTGCACTATCAATTATAGTGACACGTTAACTATTGATAAACTTTGCTAAGAGCTATGTCACTTTAGCAAGTTTTACATGTTAAAATCATTTCTTATCCAGATACAACTACTTTACTATTTATAAAGTTAAGCTTATCATGGAAAACAGGACAATTCTGTAAATTGTGTGGGTATGTGGGTATGTGTGTGGGGGAGGGGCACTTAACAAAATACAATCCCACCCCAAAGCAAGGATTGAAGCAGCAAAAACTGTCCAAATTAACTTTTTTGCAGTCTTGGATTCGAATCAAAGTTTACAACAAGCAGGGGAATGTATAACAAAGAAAGCAGCTGCTACATTATAGGAAAAGGACATTGTGCATTTTTAACTTACCTGCCTACTATTACCTGCCTACCCCCAGCTTGGAGGTGGCCAAACTTTCTGGTGTGGTTTGCTCAAGCCAGAGTTGTTGACTACAGATCTTGCTCTTAGGAGCACTGGTGGTGGGTTTTGATATATATGCAACTCCCCAAGTGTCTTAGAGATATGTTTTACCAGCCTCAGTTGTGGTCAGGGCTGGTGTAGACGCCTGGTGTAAAATGTTGAAACACCAGCCACGGCTTGTTGGGCTATGAGTAATAAACAACGCAAGTGGCACACAGACTCAAAAGCCTTAAAGAACCAAGTTGGAAAAGAAGATACATGGAAGAAGACTAGTGTTTGGAAAAGGCCCCAGGTATTTCTCATAGTCTAATAGACCATGCACATGTACAGGGGACGATCTGTATATATAGCATCTGGGTGTACACAAACCAGAGGACATATATACTTACGCAAATTTTAAATGGCTCAGTTTTAAAATTGGTTGCAGGAGTATCCCAAAAAAAGCCAATCTTACAAAGACTGGAGATCCCTTGTTTGTTTGTTGTTTTCTTTTGTTGCTTCAGTTTTCAAGGAAATGGCTTTCAGCAAACTATTGGGGTGTCAGAAAAGTCATGACATAATTTTTCTATGTTTTTCATTGCAGAAATGCATCATGACTTTTCCAACAACCCAATAGTTTATCTCTGGGCTAACAGTAGAGACTTCATAGGTCACACAGGACAAGGGATAAAGCTGTATTATAATTAAAACTCCACTTACCACAGGTTCACTTTCTGCAGATTCAGTTACCTGAAGTCAACCTGGTATGAACAGATTAAACAGTAATTTCCAGAAAGAAACAGTTTGTAAGTTCACAAAGTTTTAAATTATACACCGTTCTGAGGAACATGATGAAACTCAAACCATCCTGCTCCATCAATCCAGGCATGTGAGTCATCCTTTTGTCTAGTGTATCCATGCAGTGTACACTACCCATCCGATAGTCACAAAGAAAACCTTCGGTTATCACAATGTCTTACAGGATTTTGGTGCTTGTGGTCAAGACATCCTTACTGCCTTTAACAAAATCCCCAAAGCACAAGAGTAATGATGCCAACAATTTGGAAATGCCAAAGAGAGCCTGTGAAGTCAAAATGTGAAAGATGAAATACACGGTGATGGAAGGAGAAATGACTCTGGGTGAACACACAGTATGATATAGAGATGATATATTACAGAACTGTACACCTTAAATCTATGTAACTTGACTAACAATTGACACCTTGATAGACTTTATTTCAAGAGAAAAGGAAAAAGGAAAAAAGTTCCATGCTGAGAGTCAACATTCTGTCTGAAACTGAGAAGGAGGAAAAAGATAGCCGTGCTAGATTTGTTCCCAGTATAATTTTGCTGCAAAGGTTATGGCCACAGTACATGATATGTGCTTATTTAAGGTGGCAAATTTTAGCTTCACTTGTGGATGGAAGACATGAACAGAAAACAAGTTCTGACTCAAGAGCAGCACACTGTATCAAAAAGTGCTGGGCCTACCTCAACAAAGCATCCTCTGAGACAAGTGACGCCATATCATCTGCTAAAATGAAGAGATAGTTACACAAATTCAGGAGTAGGTTTGGACTGAAAAATAGAGAAATCACTATAGAAATATATACAAATTAAGAAGTCACACTCACAACTTCCATTAGAGCACATCATTATAACTATTCTCTTTTTTATTGTTGCTCTCAATCTCTTACTGACATAATGTAAATGAAACTTTATTGTAGGTCTGTGTGTGTAGGAATCATTACAGTATATGTAGTGTTCCATACAATCCATAGTTTCTGCCATCCATTGAAGGTCTTGGATGTACTCCCACAGATAAGGAGAGGATATTATCCAACATTTAAAAAAACACTAACTATACAAACCAGAGTAAACAAAAAACTACAAGCCACAACAAGCAGAAACTACAAACACTTTAGTGGGGGGAAAATCTCATTTCCAGAGTTAAGTCTTCACAACTGCACATTCCTTATCTCCTGCCTCCACGTACCACATTTTACTCAAACTTCTCTCCTCCCCAGAGACCCCTGAATCCTGGCTCACCCATGATCAACAACTAAAATGCAGAATATGCTCTTGGTAACAGCTAATCCCAAGATATGGCGGAAACACATTTCCCATCAACTGCACCAATCATGATGCCTGTTCACTCCCCTTTGCTTACTCAATTTCCCACTAAAAAGAGTCTCTACTAATCCAGTCTACCCTTCCATATGAAAGAAAAAAATATCCTCTGCTTTTGAGACATTTTCTCATTTCTTAGATACAGTGTTCTTGCTTTTAGAGTAGGCTCTTTCAATAAGGTATCTTCTTATCTAAATCAGAATTTGTTTTCGTTTGGAAGTCACTATAACATTCAATACACTAAGCTCCGAAAATCACCCCAACAAAAAATGACAAGTCATGTAAAGAAAAATGTAATCTGAGGCAATCCATAGCCATCACATAAATTAAGAGAAAATGTCCTTCAGGAGGCCCTGGCAGTGAATGTAGTAAATGTGTTTTTAAATCAACTGTTGTAAATATGCTCAGAGCTACAGGAAACATGAGGAATCAGCAAACTAAAAGCTAGGTCATGTAAAATTATGTAATCTGAGACACAGAAAGGAAGAAAGAAGAAAAATCAACAGAGCTTAAAAGCCTTCTGTGACACCATCAAGCATACCAACAGACATACACACACATAAACACACACACACACACTCACACACACACAATGGGAGTGACAGGAAGAGGAAAGATATGGGCAGAAAGAATATTTCAACATAGTTAAAGAGTCTTATTTTTGGTGAAAACCAGTACCGTACACATGCAACAAGCTCTACCAACTAAATGACTATCCTTCAAACCATTCCAAGATAAACAAAAGCTCCTAGGCCTGCATTACTACAATTACCAATGGAGTAATTCAGACAGAAAAGAAAGAATATTACACACTAACTCAAAGCCATAGAAAGAAATAAACAACAACAGTAAAGTACACAGATAAATATTTATTTACTGTGTGTACACAGTAAACAGTAAAGTACACAGACCCAGTATTTTGTATGTTATGGTTTCTAACTCCTTTTTTTTCTTCATGACTTAAAAGACAAATTTGCAAGATAAAATGGGAGCACAAGTACAGGCTTTATCTGTAATTACTTTAAATATAAATGGTGTTCTCTCCAAACCAAAGGCAAAAAATGTGATAGACAAATTTTTGAAAGTCATAATCAAAGTATAGGCTATCTACAGGAGACTCACTTTAGATATAAAGGCACAAATAGACTAAAGGTGAATGACAAAAAAAGCTATTCCATAAAAACTGAAAGCAAAACAAAGGTTGGGTGGCAATCAAACAATTAGATGAAAGAGACTTGAAGACAAATACTGTTGCAAGAGACAAAGGCATTAAATGATGATAAAAAGAACCAGTCAAGAAAACTCTAAAACAACTGTAAGTTCATCTGTAGAAACAACAGAACTCTAAAATACAGAAGCAAAAATGCACAGAACTGAAGGAAAAAAAATGGGCAGCGCTGAAATAATAGAACCCAATAAATCCCATATCCTCAACTACAAACAACGAAAGAAGAGCCGCTTTTCTATTAATTTCCTAAATATTTTTTTTAAATAAAAACATATTATACATTATTTCCACTTCCTACAAAAGAGGAGCAGAGATTAGAATTAAGGAATCTTTTTTTCAATTTAGAGACCCAGAAAAAAAATTTAAACTTAAGGGCTATTAAGAACTTACCTTGAAGAGACTTTTACAGACACAAGATATTCACCCAACTTTTTAAAGTGAAAATTCAAAAACTAATATTTAATCACGTATTTCAATTCCATGGCCTAGTCTGTTAATGGAAGAAAGAAAGCAAAAGTAGAAAGATGTCCAGAAAAGCATGAGAAGGAAATGTAAAGTGGGTATACAAAATTAGGTAGTGAAACACAAGTAGATTCTACATTTATCCTGCTATATACCCAAAGAGATTCTACCTTTACCCTATGATTAAACAGAAAAGATGCTCCTCAAAAGTCATTACCTTAAACTTGTCACTTGAGCACTTTAACATGTTAACTGATTAAACCTTTGTTTCTAATTCAACTACTTTCTAAATTCATGGCAGGCAGTATAAACATTAATTTGGGTCCTAACAGGCAGTGCTTTGTTTGTTTGTTTGTTTGTTTGTTTGTTTGTTTTCACAGAGATTTCCCTGGGGAATGCCCACTACAAAATCATTGTTACCAGAGATGACAGTTTTTAATTCCTAGAGAAACATCAAGCCACAGCTCTTTTGCAATCCTGAAAGTCGCGGATCTTTACTTTTATTTATTTATTTTTTGAGGGCAGTGTCACTGGACCTCACATGTGGGACCCGAACAGGGGCTTCTGGCTTCCCAAACCAGCGCTTAACCACCGTGCCACTTGGCAGGCCCCTAGATCTTCATTTCAGAAGAGAAGGGAGGGAGACGGAGGGGTAGAAAGAAACCACTAAGTAGCAACTCCTTCATATTGAGACACATGAAAATACCTGAGCTTCAGAACAGGCCCAGGAGGTGTTATTTCGAAGACCAATGCTGGAACACTGTATTGTACACCTGAAGCTGAATAATATTGTATGTCAATTGTAAATTATATATATATATAATATATATATATATATATATATGATCACAGGGTATGGAGAACAGTATAGAGAGTAGTCAATGGAAGAGTAATAGATACATACGATATCAGAGGGGTAATGCATTGGGGGATGAGGGTTATCACTTTGCTAGGGGTAAAATGTCTTAACTATTACATTGTATTATACACCTGAAAATAATAATAATGATAATAATAATATAAACAGGACCCCAATAACACTAAATTCTTGACACTCTGCTGAAATCTAAAAAGAGCCTTTGGGCCGGCCAAGTGGAGTGGTGGTTACACCATGGCTTAGAAAGCCAGCGGCCCAGGTTCGGATTCCGCATGAGAGGGCAAGTGACACTGCCCTCAAACAAAAAAAAAAGTGAATTATAAGGACAAGTTATGATACGATGATCTTCCCCAATTCGGTTGGACCGACGTCCTACAAAATGACAACCGCATCCTTGACCCCATGAAGGTGGCTCCAAGAGCCAAAGTCCCGAGAAACCAAACACCGTGTCTGCCCCAGCACTGCCTCACAACAACCCACGTGGTGGCGGAAAGAAAGGAAGGCCAGGATAAAGGGACGCATCACAGGCCCAGTTCCCTCGCCATTATGTAACTCCGCAACAACCCCACCTGTGCAGCCTGGGCTCACCATGCCTGGAGTTCTTCGAAACTGACACACCCGAGGAAGGCGATCCCTTGTTCCAGTCAGTCCACCGACAGCGGCACACACCGGAGAGAGCTCCGGGACAGTAGTGGCTGCCAGAGACCACACCAGGCTCCTGCGGCCCTGGCGTCTGGCCCAACTGGCTGTCACACCTGGGGCGCCACTGCATGCATCCCCTGACCCCTCAGTCAGGGCTACACTGTCTGTGCTCACCTTGCTCCCACAGTTTTCATCCTGGGAAGAACAAGAGCCAGACGTGTCTCGTGGCTAAGTTTGGGGAGTGAACCTGCAAATATTTTTTTTAATTAGCTTAAGTTGTACAACACAGTGCAATAGTTATACTTTTTACCCCTCAAAGTGACAAACCCCCTCCGCCATTTAGCCACCCCACTACTCCTCCCCCCCATATCGTATATATCTATTACACTTCCTCTGACTCCCTTCCCCATTATAATCTACATCCCGTGCTATCTATATATTCAATTACCGTTGGTATAGAATATTATACAACCGCAGCTTCAGGTGCACAGTGCAGTGATCAAGCCTCTACTCCATCCATGAAATGGTCTCCCTAACAAGACATGTGACTATCTGACAAGCCCCCAAATTTTTACAACATTATTAATTATATTCCCCAAACTGTCTTTCATATCCCTGTGGCAATATTGTAGTTGTCTATTTTTGCTGTCTAATCCTTTCCTATTCTCCCTCATCCCCAACCCCCTCCCAACTAGCAACCCTGTTTTTCGTCTATATCTATGAGGCAGTTTCTGTTTACTTTGCTCATTCATACAGTTTTTCAGATTCCACATATGAGTGAGATCATATGGTATTTGTCTTTCTCTGACTGACTTATTTCACTTAACATAATAGTCTCTAGGTCCTTCCATATCATTGCAAATGGTACGATTTCATTCTTCTTTATAGCGGAGTAATACTCCATTGTATAAATATACCAGAGTTTCTTAATCCAGTCATCTACCGATGGGCATTTTGGTTGTTTCCAAGTCTTAGCTATGGTAAATAGCACTGCTATGTACACAGGGGTGCATAAATTTTTTTTGAATAAGTGTCTTGGTTTTTCAGGATAAATACCTAGGAGTGGAATTGCTGCATCAAAAGTTAGCTCCATTTCCAGTTTTTTGAGACACCTCCATACTGACTTCCATAGTGGCTGCACCAATCTGCAATCCCACCAACAGTGTAGCAGTGTCCCCTTTTTGCCACAGCCCCACCAGCACTTGTTGTTTGTTGATTTATTGACGATAACCATTCGGACTGGAGTGAAGTGGTATCTCATTGTGTTTTTATTTGCATCTCCCTAATGACCAATGAGGTTGCTGAAGTCCCCTACTATGATAGTATTACTGTTGATCTCCGTTTTTATGTCTGACAATATCTGTTTTATATATTTAGAAGCTCCTATGTTAGGTGCATAGATGTTTACTAGGGTTATGTCCTCTTGTTGGTTTGATCCCTTTATTATTATGAAGTGTCCTTCTTTGTCCTTTATTATATTCTTCAATTTAAAGTCCATTTTATCTGATATAAGTATCGCTACTCCAGCTTTTCTCTCCGTTCCATTTGTATGAAATACTTTACTCCATCCCTTTACTTTCAGCCTGTATGTGTCTTTTGATTTGAGCTGTGTCTCTTGTATACAGCATATGCTGGGGTATTGCTTTCTTATGCAGTCAGCCACCCTATGTCTTTTCATTGGAGCATTTACTCCATTTACATTTAACGTGGTTATTGATAGGTGCGTATTTATTGCCATTTTGTTATTTGTGTTCCTAGTCTTCCTTAGTTAGGTTGTTTTTCTCTTCTGCTTAAAGAAGCCCTTTTAACATTTCCTGCAAAGCTGGCTTGGTGGTAATGAATTCCCTTAACTTGTTCTTTTCTGGGAAGCTCTTTATCTCGCCTTCAATTTTAAATGAGAGCCTTGCTAGATACAGCAATCTGGGTTGTAGGCCTTTACTTTTCATCACTTTGAAAACTTCCTGCCACACCCTTCTGGTCTGCAAATTTCTGTAGGAAGTCCGATGATAATCTTACGGGTTTGCCCTTTTAAGTAACTTGCTGCCTTTCCCTTGCTGCTTTAAGGATTCTGTCCTTGTCCTTAACACTTGCCATTTTCACTATAATGTGTCTTGGTGTGGGCCCGTTTGGGATCATCCTGGTTGACTCTCTGCACGTCCTGGGCTTGTATTTCAATGACCTTTGCCAGGCTAGGGAAGTTTTCAGACATTATTACTTCAAATATGTTCTCAATCCTTTGTTCCTTCTCTTCTTCTGGTACTCCAAAGATCCAGAGGTTATTGCGTTGGATGTTGTCCCCCAGCTCTCTTAAACTATTTTCAATGTTTTACATTCTTATTTCCTTTTGTTGTTCTGCTTGGGTGACCTCTGCTATCTTGTCTTCTAAGTCACCAATTCGATTTTCTGTTTTATCCAATCTGCTAGTCATTCCATCGAGTTTCTTATTTAATTCAGTAATTGCATTCTTAAGTTCTAGCTGGTTGCTTTTCATTATTTATCTATCCTTCTTTATATTTTCATTAATTTCCTTGAACATTCTAATAATCAGTGTTCTGAACTCTGTCTCCGATAGCTTGTTTGCTTCTATTTCCTCTAGTTCCATAATTCAGGAGGTTTCTTCTGTTCTTTTATTTGGGTTGCATTTCTTTGTCTCTCCATTCTGATTTACACTTTGTGTTTGCTTTCATATCACAGATAGATCCCCTAGGTCTCTCAATCTTTTCTGGGTAAACTTATAAGGTGTGTGTCCTTTATATTTGAATTACTCATTCTCCCTATTCTCTTGTGCGTGTATATCTGAGGTGTTCCTTATGTTGTGTGTCTTCACCTGTTGAAGTTTAGCTTTGATTACTTTTGGCTTGTCAGTAGGTGGGATTGACGTCCAGGCTGATCAGCTGTGAGGATCAGCAGTGTCCGTAGTTTATGAGTTGCTGTGTGAGGCTAGGACCCTTTGTCCCTTGCACCTGTAATATTTTTCTTTTGGGTGTGACTCCTGTATGACAAACCCAGAAATGTCTTGTTTTAACTAAAGTTGGCCTGTGGGCATCATGATTCTTGTGTCTCCAGTGCCAGTCTTGGCTAAAGTCCACCAAGCTCTCTTCAGTTTGTCCTCTGCTGTACAAATATTCCTCTGCATCTTGTGGGAACAAAGACGGCCACCTGATGCCTAGTGTGATCCTGGCACTGCAGGTTTGCTGTACATGAGTATGGTTGTGACATGTGATTGGCAGTTTTTACAAAGTCACTGCTGTTTCTGCTTCTGCCTGTCCCAAGGCAGGCTGTGTGCCCTGCAGGCTCAATGAGTGTCTTTGGGCACCGTTTCCGTTGAAAGCCCAACATGGAGAATGAAATAGCTCTTCACTGCCAAAAGCCCTAGCTGCTAAGAGTCTGCAATTAGTGCCTCAGCAGCTGAATCTGCTCTGCCTCCCAATCCTTGCAGGAAAGGTGGGGGCAGGGTAGGTATCTCACTCTGTAGCCTCTTCAGGGGTGGAAATTCTCATCCCCCTATGAGTAAGGAATACCTCTGTAGTCTGCCCCTACTGCTCCATTTCAAGGTCAGTTTAAGACTCTGGAGTGGCAGGGGCCAGGGTGTTTGAGGGAGGGTGGCAGTGGGTTTTAATTTCTGTTGTTTTTGTTTTGTTTTGTTTTTTTTGCTTCTGTCGAAGAGAGGAGAAAAAACAAACAAGCAAAACAAACAAACAAACAAACAAAATAATACAACAACAAAAAACCCCACAGTCCCAAGACTGTTTTGAGCTAAGGCCTTTGCCTCATAGGCTCCTGAGGAGTTCCTGCTGCTCTCCCAAAGAGACTGCCGGGGTGTAGGGAGCTGCACGTACCATGCAGTGGCTCAAATCTCCGGTCTGTCTCCCGGGGACCTGCGTCTCTGCTTGGGCACACTGTGTCTCCCCCAGGGAGTATTCTTTCTTCCCCTGCTCGTCTGGTTTCACGCTTCTGCCTCGGAGCCTGTGCGCACCACGGTATTCCTGCTGCGCTCCTGGAGGGATTCCCAGGGTTTAGGAGACTGCTCGCACCCTGCTGTGGCTCAGATCCCCACTCCGTCTCTCTCAGGGACCTGCGTCTCCACCCTGCGCACTCCCTCCCCGCGAGTATTCTTTCTTCCCTTGCTTGCCCGTTTTCAGGCTTCTGCCTCAGTGTCTGTGCGCTGAGGTGCTCTTGCTGCGCTCCGTGGGACCCAGTGGACGCAGAGACTGATCGCTGAACTGGGTGGGTGCAGTAATTGATATTGCCCTGTCACTGCCGGATTCTGCACCCTGTTTTCTGGGGCTTTGGGGAGCTGTGGGTGAGGCTCCATGTCTCCTCTCTCTCCTCCCCGCCTTGCCCAGCCTGGGGCTCCTTCCTCAGGCTGCAGATCAGTTGTGCTCTTACTGTACTCTAGATGGGCCATGGGGAGCAGGGAATGAGCAGTGGGAACACTCACCATCTGTTCTCTGGAGTTTGGTCCCTCTGCAGCTGCAGGTGCAGGCTGCACCTCACAGGTCTTGTCTGCCTTGGTCTTCCCACCTTCTGGCAATTGTTGTGTGAGAGTCTTAGTTGCTCTGTGTGGTGAGCAGACATCCTTTTGAAGAGTTACAGAAGTTCAAATTGTGGATATTTCCAGAGAAGAACTCAGGGAGCTGTCCTCACAGTGGCCATCTTTGCAGTCTCCTGAACCTGCAATCTTATAAAAAGGCAGGTGGTGCTCTTTCTCACCTACAGCCCCTCCACTCCACGACAAACATGTCATCTACGGCACTGACTACTCCTGGTTTGGTCCTACCGACACCTTCTGGCCTTAATCTTCTCAGCAGTGAAGCTGCCTCCCGCTGCCGATGCCTCTTTAAGCGCATCGCTGAAGATGTGATGCAAGAGTGAAACGCATGTTCTGACCCAGCGACAAGGAGCTTGTGGGGCTCTTAGCCTCCCAACGCCAGGGGACAATGGCATCACGGGCGACTGCCCATGTGACTGGAAGAGGTTGGCCTTCAGGGGGTAGAGTGGGTGGGAAGAGGGATTCCGTGCAAGTAGAAACCAGGAGAGAACAGGGGTATCTGTACACTTGAAGTCAAAGGTGTAGCAAGAGATGAAGCAGGGGTCAATTCCCCATGCGTATAGGAAGCGCAGATATGTGTGCTTCCAACATTGGAGCACCTACATTTTTAAGGTTTTTGTTTTCACAAATGTTAAAATGTGTTTTTCCAAACGTAATGAAAAGAGGATGTTGCCTTCTGGCGAGTGATGGCAGTACACTTTACATTTGCCTATTAGATGGGTCCCCAATGAAAATAATTCAATATCACTGATACACGAGATGATTATTTTTTAGAAGAATAACTTACTTTACTGCAGCTTTCTTTGTATCATGGAAACTTCATGTTAGAGTTTCTGTGAGTACTGAGGGATGTGTGTGTGCACGTGCATGGGCATGTGTGTGTTTCCAATTAATTAGGTACTCTGTCTAGAAGCTAGGTGTCACTGTGAAAAGTGGATGCCATGAGAGTATGACAGAGACATGCATCATTTTTGGAATCATTATGTGGACACTTAGTGAATTTTTACTTATAGAAATTGAATACAGGAACCCATTTATTATTTTAAGCAAAAACAAGTTAACTAAATGTCACTGTCATACAGCGTAAGTGATAGTCTTGGTAGGTAATGAATATGTGTGACCTCTGTGTACGTTGAAGTTATATCATATCAAAGCATCTTACATTGTGCATCTCTATAGTAACCTGATGAGGGCCGGCCGAGTGGTGCCGTGGTTAAGCGCTGGCTTGAGAAGCCAGTGGCCCCGGTTCGGTCCCACATATGAGGGCCAGTGACACTATCTTCAAAAGGAAAAGAAAAGAAAAGAAAAAAACAGATGAATATACTTCAGTATCCATCAGAGGTAAATTTATAGCTTGTAAACATCAGTCTTTAAACCAAACACTGCTACTTAAATAATTTCAAAAAGTGACTAGTACCTTGGTTTGCAAGCATAAGTAGTTCCGAAGACAAACTACTTGTATTGCACGACATCTCTTGTTTACCTAGTTATAATGTATTAGAAAGGTTTGCTCATCTAACAGAACACTCCAAACCAAGTTACTTGCAATCTAAGGTTTTATTGTATTAGTAGTGCATGCAAATCATACCTGATTTTCTTTTCTTTTTCTGTTTTGACACACAAGAAGGTGAATAGGCATATTTGTAAGGTGACGGCTCATGTGTGTTAATCCATTCATGAAGACACATTTGGTTTTTGTGATATGACTGGTGTAGATAATGTTTTGTCTGACTCTCTCTTCTGATGCAGAATCATAAAAAGATATGGATTATACATTTAAAACAATTAATCTGAGGGCCAGCGAAGTGGTGGCTAAGCACCGGCTTGGGATGTCAGGGGCGCGGTTCAGGTCCCACATATGAGGGCCAGCGACACTGCCCTCAAAAAAAACAAACAATTTATCTGAGAATCAAATCTTTATAAATTGCCTAAGAAATGTAACACTTTGAATATGTTTCATAGTTTGAAATAAGCTATGAAAGGAAAACTGACTTTTGGTGGTGACATATAGATAATTTATCTTCACGTTCACGGCATAAAGAAAGAGAAATGAGAAAAAGATGGTAACAGTTATTCTTTGCCCAATGTGATAAAACGATCCTGGGAATAGGAGAAAGGTCACCAATGAACACTGAACTGTGAAGACAGAGTTACTTGGTTTTTGTGTGAGCCCTTCTAGTTGTATGACAATGAAAAAGTAGTTTTGTCTCGCATGTCTCATTTTTCCTATCTATAGAAAGGGAACAATAGCACTAATCATATTCTTTGTAAGGACTAAACACATAGAATAGCAGCTGGAAAATGCTAACCTCCATATAGGTATTTCTTAACCCTCCATCAGGCTCATTGCATAAGTTAGGAGTTCGGGCACTGTGCATCTACTAGATGTGTTTATGACATTTATTTATTTAAATGGAAAATAACATGTAAGCATGCTTATTATTTATTCAGAACAAAATATTAATTGCCACAAATTAAAAACAATATAGTTTTTTTACATAAATTCGGCATAACAGTCAACAGAAATTCAAAACGTAAAACCAAAACAAAATTTGTCATTTAATAAAATAACAAAAACTACTCACCAGCTTCATTGCCATTGAATTTCGAGTTGAAACAATGTTCACAAATCATTGCTGCATGTTAAAGCACAAAATTGTTTGCAAAGTTTGCTGATGTATTTGAAATACTTTGATTTTTCTTTCCTATACAAGGTGCAAACCGTTTCCTTTTGGTTGAAAAGTGGCTGGCTCAGGTTCTTCCACTTGAACTTTGACAGCAGGTATAGCAAAATTCTGCAATTTTTGTTGGATAGGTAAAGGAATTCACCTATTTTTTGCGGCTCTTGATTCATATGTTTGGCTACCAACTACCTACTCAACACTATCTAACACAAACCCCTTTTTCAATTGCAGGCTTTTTTTTGTTTTTGTTTTGAGGGCAGTGTCACTGGCCCTCATATGGGACCTGAAACGGAGTCGGTGGCTTTCCAAGCCAGCACTTAATCACTGCACCATTCGGCCGGCCCAAACAAACACCTTTTTAAAACTGTATTTCCATACTTAAGGTATAGCACTTGTGCATTAATGCCACTTATACTTTATCTTTCCCAAAAAGTATTCATCTATTTCTTCATTACTACTTTATCACTTTCTGAAGGAGAACTTTCTTGCACAGTGGCAGAAATTTCGTCTCCATCTTCAACTTGATCTTCACCGTCTGTGTCACTTTCGTCTTCAACTTCAAGTTCACTTTCATCATAATCAAACTCCATCAGCATTTGTAGCAATATCTCTGTATCTTTTGGGTCGTCTAGATTATAAAATCTTTGAGGTTGAGCCATTTTAGAAGGTTAAACCTACAATAGAAAAATATTATCCTAAACAGGCAAAATAAATCTGTCAGATTAGTTAGAAAATAAAATACCTAATGACTAAGTTTCATTAGTAAAACTATACTTACAGTCTCTTTCTGGGATGTCTGAAAGGATAGTGCTATACAAAAAAATCTATTGAGAAAATATGAAAAATATCTCAAATAGGCTCAACAAGTCTGTGAAATTAAAGATGCTGCTATGATATATGTCTTTACTGTGTCAAAACAGTAGGTTATGGTAGAGGGGGACGATACAGAAGCGATGAGTCAGGATATTTAAGTTAACTGTTAGATATTGGAAAATCTGTGTGCAATGAATATTGTGATTGATATCACAAGTGATATCAGTTGTGCTTGATGGAGGGTAAAATAACTGGACTGGGCAGAGCAGCTATGGGTGCTGATAGGCTGCCCTGTGGTTTTACAGAGGACTAGGTTGCTAAAACTCCTGAAGTAGGAGTATGACCTTTTCCAGGTGAATAAGGAAGGAATTGCAAAGAGAGATCCCTCCAGATCATGGCTAAGTATGCATGTTGTTTGTTTTCTTTTTTTGTTTTTAATTATTTTATTTTAAGGATTGAAACAAGTAAATATGTGATGGGGTTAAGCTTTAATTGTCACTCTAAACAGAGTGAGCCTTTCTTTTCCCCTGTATTGCAGAAAACTCTCTATTCAGGATTGTAGGCATGCGGGGATGGGTGTTTCACACACACACACAAACACACACACACACAAACACACACAAACACACACACACAGTCTGAAAGTTACATTTGTGAACACATCGTAGAAAAAGTGTTACATTCCTCATTGCTGAATATCACTATGGTCACCTTCATAGTACTTCTCTTGGGAATCTATGTATCAATACGAGTGTCAGGTCCACCCTTCAAAACAAATTTGAAACTCTTTCTGGACTGGCCATCAGAGCTGTCATCTTAATTTCCTTGGTGTCCTGAATATCATTCAAATGTCTTCCTTTTGATATTTCTTTTATCTTTGGGTAAAGAAGTCACTGGGGGGCCCAATCAGGTGAGTAGGGACAGTGATGCAATAGTTAATTTGTTTATTGGCTAAAAATGTTTTCTCAGAAAATGTCATGTGAACTGGTACATTGTCATCATGCAAGAGCCATGAATTGGTGAAAACGTCAGGTCATCTCATTTTTTCACGCAGTCTTTTCAGCACTTCCAAATATTAACTGTTTGTCCTGTTGGTACAAACTCATAATGAATAATCCCTGTGATATCAAAAATGTTAGCAACATTATTACAAAAAATTCATGACTTTAATTGTCAGAGCTCTTATATTTCTTATAAATGTTTAGAGAAGAGGGCTGAACTAGCAAAACTTGAGTTCACTACCCCTGGCTTCCATTCTGCTGTGTTTTCTTACTCCCTATATGATCCCAATAGCAGGCCCTATTCCTGAGCCTTCCCAGTCTTTATAGGTGGTGATCCTTAGCAACACTCCCTTAGGGGATCAGCGTTTTCTGAATGACCTCTATCACAGCCATGGCATCAAACTAGTGGTGGCAGATACGAAGGGCATGTTTGGGTGCGTGCCAGCCTCTCTGTTTCCTTCCAAATGCTGACAGTTCCAGGCCAAGAAGCCCTGGCTCCTGCCGCCACCATGCTAACCCCAACCAGCTAGGATTTTTATTCTGCATGTTCAGTTCTCCCCATGTGTCATGAGCACTGTCTGATGGCCAGCAGTGATAAGTTGAGTAGCCTCAGGAGGTATTCAGTGCATCTTGAAAGGTATACGGGTGACCTGTGAGCATGGGTCTCAGGTATCAGTCCTTTTGTCTCTCTCTGTAGGCAATTTTTCTGTGACTTTGGAGAGGAAATGATCCTCATGGATTCCTATGAGGACCAGCCTTTAAGGCTATGGTGACTATGGTTACCAAGTTAAGGAGCTAGTCCCCAGGATTCTGGCAGGAAGATGGGCAGCAATTGTCCTCAGTATCTGCTCCTGGTGGCCTGGGCCAAACTCTGAGGCTTACTTCTCTTCCAACCAGGACAGCCTATGTGTTGTCACCTGCCCGGATGAGACCCAGCACAGGTTTGAGTGCGGTGACACTGTCTCCATCAGAGAAGTCCAGGGCATGCAAACTCAATGTCACCTGCTAAAGTTCTGGATATGCAAAGTTTGGAGGCAAGAAAGTGTTGCCTGGAACAAAGTTAGGGTTGTTTCTGGTTTGCTGGGCCAGGGGCCAAGAGGCAACTGCATATCTGTAGTCTGGATTGTGCCAAAGGCCAAGAAGAGCTGCCTGACTGAAATCTGAGCTCGGAGTTAGGAGTGATGTGTCCATAGGACCTATCCAAAGAGCTGTGGATTGAACCTGAGGTAGAAGAGGATTAGGCACCAACCGTCTGATTGTGTTTCCTTTATGGTTTACTAGATCCACCTTCTTTTATAAGTGTTTGATTTTGCATTATATCATAAAACTTTAAGTGCCCCTAGTATAGTCTCTCAGTAATACTTTCTCATTGCACACTTGAAAAAGAGCCTTAGGACAAAAGTTTCCATTTATTGGTTCACTCTTTACTAATGTCAAATATTTATGGTTTGTAACCTTCTTAATACATTAATATGGGTTTCACATATATCTTTTTAAATAGATTTACAAAACAAAAAGCAAAGTTATTTTTACCCACATATCACCATTTGCAGTACACTTCCCTGTTGCTCCAGATTTTCATCTGCTACATGTTCTTTCCACCTGAATGATGCCATTTAACAAGTGTGGTAATGTAGGTCTGTTGGTGCTAATTGTTTTGCTCTGGCTAGGACTTCCAGTACTGTGAAGTGGTCTTTATTCTGTCTGTGGTTTTGAAAAATAGTTTTGCGTGATATAGATTTCCAGATTGGTGGTTCTTTTTATTGCTTTAAAGGTGTTGCTCTTGTGATTGCGTTACTGTCCACACAAGGCCTCTGTCATTCTCATCCTTACTCCTCTGGATGTAACGTGCTTATTTTCTGTATCATTAATTATAAGCAATGTGGTTGTGAAGTAGATTACAGTAGTTTTCTCCTTGTTGCTTTTGCGTCCTGTGCATTGAGTTTGTGTTTTCTGTGACCTTTTATTTTTATTAAATTTGAGAAACTGCTGCCAATATGATAATTACTCTCTCTTTCACAGCTGATCATCCCTTTGCAGATCACCATTTATATGTCTGTTAAGCCACTTGAATGTTATTTGTCTGTTTTCCCCCTTTCTATCGTGTTTTTGGATAGCTATTTTTTTCTGTCTAATTTACCAGTGTTTTCTTACAGGGTTAAGTTGTTAATCTCATCTAATGTACAAAATCAGTAGACCAATAATAGTCAAACAAATAATGCAAATATATTCTGTATGTCAAGGAATTATCAGAAAATCATGCATGTATTATGGAGACACATGGAAGCTTTAATTTAATTTAATTTAATTTATGTTTTAATTAACATTTATTGGTAAAAGGGATCAAATGATGGAGATAGAAGGAGACCTGTCTCTGAGTGATGAAAACACAACATGATATATAGACAATGGATTACAGAATTGTACACTTGAGGGCCGGCCGAGTGGCGCAGTGGTTAAGTGCTGGCTTGGGAAGCAAGCAGCCCCGGTTTGGGTCCCACATATGAGAGCTAGTGACATTGCCCTCAAAAACAAAAAAACAAAAAAACAAAAGAACAGAATTGTACACTTGAAACATACATAATATTGCCAACAATTGTATCTTCAGTAAACTAATTAAAATAAACTTTGGGGGCCGGCTAAGTGGCGCGGTGGTTGGGAGCTGGCTTGGGAAGCCAGTGGACCCGGTTCAGTCCCACATATGAGGGCCAGTGACACTGCCTTCAAAAAAAAATTGGGGGGTGAAAATGATAGTGAAATTACATAGGTTTTCGGAGTAAAATTTATACATCATTTTTTTGTTCACTGCCCAGACAGTTCTCCTTCCATCACCATATATTTGATCCCATTTGTCCTTTTCTATGGACCCCATATCCCTCTTATCCTCTAGTAACCACTAAACTATTATCTGTGACTATTTGTTTCTTTATTTCTTTGTCTTGTTCCTTTGTTGCTTTCAGTTTTATATCACACATATCAGTGAAGACATATGGTTCTCATCTTTTGTTGTCTGCCTTGTTTCGCTTAGCATAATCATCTCAAGATCTATCTATGTTGTACAAATGGCACTATTTCATCATTTCTTAGTATTCCATTGTGTACATATACCACATCTTCTTTATCCAATCTATTGAAGGACACTGTGGTCGTTTCCATGTCTTGACCACTGTAAATAGAGCTGCAATGAACGTTGGAGCACATATATCTTTACAGATAAATGTTTTCAGATTTTTTTGGGTGGGTACCTAGGAGAGATATTGCTGGGTCTTATGACCATTCATTCTTAATGTTTTGAGGAATCTCCACACTGCCTTCATAGGGGCTGCACCAATCTGCCTTCCCATCAACAGTGCATAGGGTTCCTTTCTTCTCAACAGCATCTTGCTATGATTTGTCTTGCTGATGATAGCCATTCTAAGCGGTGTGAGGTGATTCCTCATTGCGGCTTTGATTGGCATTTCTCTGAAGATTAGTGATTCTGAGCATACTTACATATGCCTATTGGTCATTTTGTATATCCCCTTTGAGAAATGACCATTCAGGTCCTCTGCCCAGTTTTTAATTGGATTGTTGGTTTTGTTGTTGTTGTTGAGTTGTATGAACACCTTATATAGTTTGAATATTAGCTCCCTCTCTGAGGTGTTGTTTATAAATATGTTCTCCAATTAGGTTCCTTTCCTCTTTGTTTTGTTTTCAATGTTTTTGGTTGTTTGTTTGGGTTTTGTTTTGTTTTGTTTGCAGAGAGGAAGCTTTTTTGTTTGATAGAATCCCATTCATTTATTTTAGATTTTACTTCCATTGCATTTAAGGTCAAATTCATAAAATCCTCTTTGAACCCAAGGACCATAAGTTTAGTACCTATATTTCCTTCTATGCAGTTTATCATTTCAGTTCTTATATTTAGGTCTTTGATTCATTTTGAGTAAATTTTGGTACATGGGGATAGATAGCAGTCTAGTTTCATACTTTTGCTTTCCAATTGTCCCAGAACCATTGATTAAAGAGGTTGTCTTTTCTCCATCGTATGTTTTTGGCTCCTATGTTGAAAAACACCTGTGCATATTTATGTGGATTTTTTTTCTGGGTTTTCATTTCTATTCCATTGGTCTGTGTGTCCGGCTTTCTACTCTTTGATTATTCTTGTTTTGATTATTGTTGCTCTGTAGTACAAGATGATGTCATGGATTGTGATACCTCCAGCATTGTTTTTTTTTTTCTTAAGATTACTTTGGCTATTTGGGTCTCTTGTGGATCCACACAAATGTGATGATTTTTGTTCTATTTCTTTTAAAAATGCTTTAGGGATTCTGAAGGGGATTGCATTAAATGTGTACATTTCTTTGGGTAATATGGCCTTTTTAACTATATTGATTCTTTGAGTTCATGAACAAGGAACATCTTTCCATTTCTTTGTATCTTCTTCAATTTCTTATAAGACTGTCTTATAGGTTTTCATGTACAGGTCTTTCACATCCTCGGTGAAGTTATTTCATGGTATTTTATTATTTTGTTGCAATTGCAGCAGGATTTTTAAAAATTTCTTTTTCTGAGATTTCATTATTAGCATATAGGAATGGAATGGATGTTTTTGTACACTGTTTTTTTAGCAGGGCACTTTAGTGTTTCTATTTATTGTTTCCACTAGATTTTTAGTGAAGTGTTTAGGGCTTTCCACACAAATAATCATGGCATCTACAAGCAGTCACAATTTAACTTCTTCATTCCCAATTCAGATGCCAATTATTGACTCTTCTGACCGATTGCTGTCACTAGGACTTCCAATGCTATGTTGAATGGCAGTGGTGATAGAGGAAAACTCTGTATTGTTCCTGATGTAGAAGGGTTTCAGTTTTTCACCATTATGATATTAGCTGAGGGTCTCTCATATATGGCCGTATTATGTTCATGTATTTTCCTTCTATACCCATTTTTAATTATTTTAATCAGAAATGGAAGTTGTATCATGTCAAATGCTTTTTCTGCATCTATTGATAAAATCATGTGACTTTTGTCTTTCATTTTATGTGGTGTATCAAATTGATCAATTTGCATATGTTGAACCATCCTTTTGTCCCTGGAATGAACGCCATTTGTTCATGATGTATAATATTTTAATGCAATGTTGTATTCAAATTGTTAGAATTTTGTGTATGAATTTTGCATCTGTATTCATCAAAGATATTGGTCTGTAATTTTTTTTTTGAGGGCAGTGTCACTAGCCCTCATATGTGGGACCTGATCCGGGGCCGCTGGCTTCCCAGGCCAGCTCTTAATCACCACGACCCTCGGCCAGCCCTGTAATTTTCTTTTTTGTATTATCCTTATAGGTTTTTGTATGAGTGTAAGGTTGACCTCATGAAATGAGTTAGAGAGTATTGCCTCTTCTTGAAGTTTGGGAAGAATTTGAGGAGGATAGGTGTCAGATCCTCTTTGAATGTTTGCTAGTGAAGCCATGTGGTCCTGGACTTCTGCTTTTGGGGAGGTTTGGGATGACGGATCCAATTTCCTTATTGTCGATCTATTTAGATTGTCCAATTCCCCGTGCTTCAGCTTAGTGAAGCTATATGCTGATCATTTCTTCTACGTACTGCATTTGGTAGCAGATACACCTTTGTAGTGTTCTTTGATGATCCTTTGTATTTCTGTGTTACCCGTGGAACTTCTCTTTCATTCCTGATTGTATTTATTTGTGTCTTCTCTCTTTATATCTTACTTAGTCTAGCCAAGAGATTGTCAATTCTATTAATCTTTTTAAAGGACCAGCTCTTCGTTGCATTACCGTTGTTTCTATTGTCTTTTTGTTCCTATTTCATTTATCTCTGTTCTGATTTTTATTATTTCCTTCTTTCTGCTGAGTTTGGTATTCATTTTTTCATCTTTTTTCTAGTTCTTAAGGTGTAATGTGAGGTTGTTTGTTTATCTGGGATTTTTCTTTCCTGAGATAAGCCTGTAATGATATAAAATTGCTGTTGCGTCATCTCTGTAATTTTGATAGTATGTTTTTCCATTCTCATTTGTTGCTACGTATCTGTTGATCTCTCCTCTTATTTCTTCTTGACCCAGTCATTCTTTAAAAGCATGTTGTCTAATCCCGCCACTTGTGTATTTTCCCCATTTTCTTTTTGCATTTCATATGCAATTTGAAAATCTTGCAGTTCATATACAATTTCAAAGCCATACTTGGCATGTTTTCAGTGTTCTTAAATTTGCTGAGGCTAGTTTTATGTCCCAATACACTGTCTATCCCTGAGAATGTACCATGTAAAGAATGTATAGGGCTGGCCGAGTGGCGTGGTGGTTAAGCCCTGGCTTGGGAAGCCAGCGGCCCCCAGTTCAGTCCCACATATTAGGGCTAGTGACACTGCCCTCAAAAAGAAAAAAAAAAGATTTGGGCCGGCCAAGGGGCGCGGTGGTTAAGCGCTGGCTTGGGAGGCCAGTGGCCCCGGTTCAGGTCCTACATGTGAGGGACAGTGACACTGCATTCAAAAAAAGAAAAAAGGAATGTATAGTCTGCCATTCTAGGATGAAGTGTTCCATAAATGTCAATTTTGTCCATTTCATCTAATGTGTCATATAAGGCTGATATTTCTTTATTTATTTTCTGCTTGAGTGAACTATCCATAGCAGACAATGATGTATTTAGGTCCCCTGTTATAATTGTGTTTTGGTCAATTTCTCTCTTTAGTTCTGTTAGTAGTTGCTCTGTATATTTCCGTGCTCTCTGATTGGGAGTGTAAATGCTGATAACTGTTATGTCTTCTTGTTGTGTAGTCTCCTTTATCATTGTGAAATGTCCATGTTAGTCTCTTGTTACTTTTTGCTTTATTCTGAAGTCGGTTTCATCTGGTAAAGGAATAGCTACACCTACTTGTTTCTGAATACCATTTGCTTATAGTACCCACTTCCACCCTTTCACTTTGACCTTGTAGCTCATATGTGTGCCTTGGGAGTAGCATGTGATTGGGTTTAGTTTTTGATCCCATGTGGTACTCTGTGCTTTTTCATTGGTGAGTTTAGTCCATTTACAATTAGGGTGCTTTATAATACATGAAGATTGTTTGTTACTCTGTTTTGTTTTCTGGTGGCTCACTGTCTTCTTTGTTGATTTGAACATTTGTTGCTCTCGATTATTTCAGTGTGTTGGTATTCTATTATTTACCCCTCTGTTTCTTCTTTTTTATGTTATATGTGTCAGATCTAGATTTATTTTGAGTGGTTATCATTAAATTTATGAAAAAGAAGTTTCATATTTACAGTAGTCATTTTCTTCATCATGATTCTTACCTCCACTCCCCTTTGCAGTTTCATACCTTTACCCTCCCCCTTGCTTATGCTCTGATTTGATATCTGTGTTGCAATAGCAAGTTGTATTTTTCTTCTTTTTATTTTTTAATGTGTTTTATTTTCTTACCTTGTATGTTATGTTTAAGTTTTCAGTGACCTCTTTTGTGTGGGATTGCCATTCCCTCCTTCTGTCTGTCCATTTGTAATGTTGCTTGTGGTTCTGCGTTCTTTTATTTTATTTTTTTGCAGCTCAAATAGACTCCTTCAGCATTGCTTATAATGCAGATCAGTGTTAGAAAATTCCGTCAGCTCTTTACGCCTGAAAAGGTCTTGGTTCCTCCTTCACATCTAAATGATATTTTGCTGGATATATTATTCTTGGCTCATGAAGTCTGTCTTTCAATATTTTACATATTGTATTACACTCCCTCCTGACTTGTAGAGTTTTGGCTAAATATTTAATGATAATGATAACTTTTTTGTAGGTGACCGTCTTCTATTCTCTGGCTGTCTTAAGAATTGTTTCTTTGTCATTAATTTTTGACAGCTCCAATACAATGTGCTGTGGAGAACACATGTTGGCATTGAGGTGTTTAGGTGTTCTATTTGCTTCTTGGATTCAAGGATTCAGTTCTTTCCACCAGTTTGGGAAGTTCTCATCAACTATTGGTTTGAATATACTTTCTTTTCAGTTTTGCCTTTCTTCTCTTTCTGATATGTCTATGACTCTTATGTTGCTCTTTCTGATTGAATCAGAAAGTTCTTGTAGAGATCTTTGATTTCTTTTAACTCACAGGTCTCTCTTTCTTCCACAGGTGCCATTTCCAGATTGCTATATTTGATGTCCCAAATTCTTTCTTCCATCTGGTCAGCTCTATTAACCAAGCTGGCTATTTCATTCTTATTATCTTTTATTGAGTTCTTAATCTCCAAAAGTTTTATTTAGTTCTTTTTTAAAGTTTCAATATCTTTGGTAAAATGTTCAATTTGTTCTTTGATTGTGTTTCTGAGATCAGTAAACAGTTGGTCTGTATTTTCTTGCATCTCATTTCGTTCTTTCAGAACTGCAATCTTGAGTTCTCTGCCACTTATTTAAGTCTCATATTTCCAGGTCTTTAAGTCAATTGTTTGTAGGGTTTTCATTTACTTTCTGAGCTGCCTTATTATCTTGGTTATTCATGACACTTAATGAATTGTTATTTCTCTTCCTGGGCAGTTATAAATGTGAATTCTACAGCAGGTTGATACGAAAACTCTCTTTTGCTATCCAGTTGGTGGAATGCTTTATTTTCTCTCCTTCTGTAGCCTTTCATTCTCTCTCATGTTATAATGTCTCATTTTCTGTTGCACTGTTCTGGCTTCCCATGGCGAGGGGGTTCCCTAGATGGGGGATTTCCCTCTGTGAGCAGGTTGTCTGTCTCATGGCACCAACTCTGTGGGGTGTGATCCGGTTGTGGCTTTCTGAAGTCGCAGTCCCCAACCCCCTCCTTGCAGCACATGCAGAGCCTTTGGGTCTCAGCAGCTCTAGTTACCATGTGTATGGATCTTCCAGGAAGGGTGGGGTGCAGTGGCCTGTGAGAATCAATTGGTGGCTTTGAGCAATGGTGGCTACCAGTCTTTGCTGGAATAAGTGGCACTGTGAGTCTGTGGCAGTGGGACTGCAGTTCCCACAGCTGTAGGTACACTGTTCTTCAATATGACGCTGCTACCATTTCTTCTGGAGTCTGCTCCTAACATTGTAAGGGTGTGAATGGGCCAAGTTCAGGGATGGTGATGGGAGACAGACAGGACCCATGTCTTTTTTGTCTGCTTTCTGCCAGGCAGTGAGGGCTTAAACCATCATTATCTCGTTGCAGTGTTCAGTCTTGCTCCAAGATCTCAGCTGTGAGCATTGGTTTCAGCTCTTTTTTACGCTGATTCTCCAGGCCGGACTTTAGGCAATAGGGATAGACCTGCAGCCCAAATTCTTCCCTGTCCCGTGACTGCAGTAAGCTCCAGACTGCAGCATGCTCCAATCGGCTTCCTGTAGCCTGAGGCCACATCACTGCACTTCCCCTACCCTCCACCATGACACACGTGGTTTGTGGGCCTCTAAGCTGTTCCTGTGTACCATACAGGGAATCCTTTGTTGAATTATAGCTGTTCAATTTGTTATATCTGCCAGGGGAGATTTCAAGAAAAGTGCCTAAAAATACCATCATTTCTGACACATAATCAATACTTGGAAGATTTCAAGCACATGACAACTTCAAGTAGAAAACACAGATAGCCTGATGTACTAAGTCCTTACAAAGGTGTGGAGCCATAAAAAGTTTTTAAAGAAATAGTGGTCCCAAATTTATAAATGTGCTGAACACTAAAGCCACAGATTATTTTCAGGTGATTTTTGATGGATGCCAAATAATTGCAAATACTACATTGTTGGAGCTTCCTTTTTCTTGTGTTCCTGTATATATTTTTCAGATTTATTGTACAGAAATAATCTAGTTGTCATTGGAAACTTTGGAGGCTTTTGTAAAATAATTTTTCAGTTGGGCATTTAGGCACAGGATACCTGTGGTGTCTACAACCAGATCTGCAGCAGAAGAGTTAATGATTTTGATATCTGAACAGAGGTTGGAGCTTCAGTCTCCAATGTGTGAGATGGTTTGGAATGGCTTTCTCATTTGCCTTTTGGTGGTGCTCTTGATTTTGGGTGGTGGGACATGATGGTTGCTGAATGGAGTGACAGATAGCCCTCCATCCTATTCATCTCCTATGTCCATACACCTTTAGTATCTGTGATACATACAGCTTTTCTGACTACATCCGTGGAGGCATCATCAGCCAAGTCAAAGTAGCTATTAAGATCAGCTTTGTGAATATGTGTGCGTTGATGTGTGAAGGGTTCCAGGCTATTTAGTTTTTTCACTTCCCTGGTCGTTATGTCACACTCTTCACAGAAATCATTGCTAGGCTCACTGGCAGAGCCAGGCTTTGTGATAATGCACTTTGGCAAGCCTTCTCACTTTGCTCAGCTGCATATTGACTTTTAGGCCCTGCAGCAGTTTTGTGCTCAGCACGGAAGATCCCCTCAGCCACTCAATGTGGTACATGGCTGGACAAGCCATCCAGAGGCCTTGCTTCAGAGCCTCACCATTCTTTTCAATCTGTCTTATTCCTGTCCCTTTCCCTCCCCCAAAGAGGTGACTGACTAATGATCTCTTATTCTTTCTGCCATACCAGGTGGATGCAATAGAACTGGTGAACCTAGCACTGGCCTGAGATCCTTGATCCCTGCCAAGAAAAGCATGGCACTCTGGATGAAGACCTCATTTAGAAGTTGCCATATGTGGCTGCTAGGGATCTGGCACCTAAAATGCCTTAACTGGGGGCCTGGCTGCCCAGCAGATTATGAAAGTCATGGTAGGCTGAGAATGGCAGGGCAGGGAATGGGTCTGAGACTTCATAACTCCGTTTCTTGCACACCACCTCCAACATCTTGCTAACTATTGGCTGTGTCTCCTTTGTTTCCCTGTGCCTGGACCTGCCCTGAGAAGTTTATGCCTGTTATGTACTGGATGTACTTTGATGCCCTTGAGAGTCTCCCTGAGTACAAACAGGCCCTCACAGAAAACAAGTGCCTCCCAGTACGTGAGTGGGACCCATTGGGAAGGAATTATCGTGGGTCTGCCTAAAACAGCTCTTCTCTGACCCTCATACTTTCACACTACTTAGCATCAGAACCACTGTGATGGGCAGGTGGCTGTATTTGGCTCAGACCTGCAAGAAGTTCAGCAGGCAGAGTTACTTCTCAGTGAGTGATCCCATTGGGTACCAGCTAACTTCATCTCTCCTAGCCTCATGCCACTTCTTCTGGAGACTCCTTCAGTCTCATGAAGGAGACTCTCTATTCTTATATCCTTATCTCATCCCCCTTTCCACTTTCTTCATAGCAAATACTGTCAGTAAAATAAAGCCTAAGACATCCTTTTTTCTCCCTCCTCTAGGCCTTCTTAATTCACCCCACAAGGTCTCCTTCCTTGGGTGGCCATGAGATTTTATGACCCTTCAAGTTGAATATGCAGCACTCAAACCTGATGCCTTCTCTTGGATATGTGAGGAATAACAGGTGTCTTTGCTATATTCAGTCACCTGAGCCAGCCTCTGTTCCACTACTTGGCGACCTCACAGTTGGGTGTAGGGGCCATCGGCTGTGAGCTGCTCAAGAACATTGCCATGGTTGGTCTAGACTGCATATATACACACTCTCTGTCTCTCAGGGTTTCAGTCTTTGCTAATATGGGACTATGGAAGAAGCTAGGTTGGTTTTAGAACAATTTATCTGGGAAGGCTTCTGTAAGCTCAGTATCAATTCTGTATGCTGTGATTCTCTCCTTCCTTTCACGTAATCATCTAACTACTGGACACTGTTCAGGATGTGTGTGTGGAATCCATAAGATAGCCAAGCAAAAGCCTCTGCCACTGTCTCTTGGAAGACACAGAATAAATGAGAGAAATATGCTCAAAATGTTGTGTGAGGTCCTTTGAAGGTCCACACCATGCTTTCATCTAGTCTGCAACTTTGCAACTGTTTTAAGACAGTACTAGGACAACACTTGCTTATTTCAGTGTTAGTTTATCAAGTGAAGATGGAATAATTCATTCTACTTTCCTAAGCCAGTGACATTGTATGTTGCATATCACCAATGCATGGTGTCACAAAGTTGTACATTTGATACAGATCCATTCAAACTGGGAAAAATGAAAGAAGAACACCATGGCAATTGTTGTAGATCCAAGAATTCACCTTGCAGCTAAAATGTAAAACGCTCTCACTAGAGGAGCTATGATGTATTGTTTTAAACATCAACAACTATCTTGGGTGCAAATGATGTCCCTCATAACCTTCAAGCAAAACATAGAAACAGTGTGGGGCCAGCCGAGTGGCTCGGTGGTTAAGCACTCACTTGGGAAGCCAGAAGCCCCGGTTGGGATCCCACATATTAGGACCAGTGACACTGCCCTCAAAAAACAAGCAAACAACAACAACAACAAAGAACATAGAACAGAGTGAATGCAGTACTTTGAGAATCCAGTGGTTTTCTAGGAGATTATGTAGTTCAAAATAGATTTGCAAAGGGCCGGCCGAGTGGCTCGGCGTGGTCGTTAAGTGCTGATTTGAGAAGCCAGCGGACCCAGTTCGGGTCCCGCATGTGAGGGCCAGTGACACTGCCTTAAAAAAAAAAAAAAAAAAAAAACAGATGTGCAAAAATATAGGAGAAAACCTGATCCTTGTAAATGAAGTTTTATTTCGGAATTTTTATTTTTAGAAATAATATACTGTGTAATGCAATTACTTCATTATAAATAGAGTAGATGTTTCTAGAGATTCTCACTTTAAATTTCCCATATGGGAAAGATTGTTAGCTGCACATCACATAATGGAAGCTCTTTGTGAGTCCATTCTGTGTGAGTACCTCTGCATTAAACTGTAAATACGATTGCAAAGTATCTGGTTAATGTTGGAAGGTGAAAAAGTGCTCTACAAAAGCAACAATGGATAACATGGAAGTGTTGAGTGTGCCATGAAACAGTATGCAGCATGGTGAGTATCAAAGGTGGCATCTCCACAAAGATTGGGGGTCACCTCAGAAAACAGTGAATAACTCCTTGGGTTCAAAGAGATTTTTATGAATTTGATCTCACAGGCAAGGTTGATAAAAATTAAAATGAATGAGTGGGACTTTATCAAACTAAAAGGATTCTGCACAGCAAAAGAAATCATCGACAAAATAAAGAGGTAACCAACCGAATGGGTATTTTCGCAAACAGGGTCTCCCACAGAGGGTTATATCCAAAAGATAAAAGCAATTCATACAACTCAGCAACAAGAAAACAAACAATCAAGTTTAAAAATGGGCAGAGGAACTAAAGAGACAGTTCTCCAAACAGGACATAAAGATGGCCAATATAGATATGAGAAAATGTTCAACATCACTAATAAGCAGGGAAATGCAAATAAAAACCACATTGAGATATCACTTCACACTGATTAGAATGGCTATCATCAACAAGACAAATAATAACAAGTGTTGGAGAGGTTATGGACACAAAGGAACCCTCATACATGTTGGTATAAAAGCCAATTGGTGGAGTTGCTATGGAAGGCCGTGTGGAGATTCCTCAAAAAAATCTAAAAGAGAATTACCATATGACCCAACAATTGCTCTCTTGGGAATCTACAAAATACATCTGAAAACATTTTGCCGTAAAAATATATGTACTCCAATGTTCTTTGCAGCTTTATGTATGCTGGGCAATACATGGAAACAACCAAGTATCTCTCGATAGATAATTGGACAAAGAAGTCATACATATACACAGTGGAATACTATTCTGCCACAAGAAACGATGAAATTGTGCCATTTGCAGTAATAACATGGGTGAATCTTGAGATTATAATGCTTAGCAAAATAAGTCAGACAAAAAAGTCTAGAACCATATGACTTCACTGATATAAAACTGAAAACAACAAAAGAACAAGAAAAACAAATGAAGAATCAAAACTCTTGGACACACACAATAGTTTAGTGGTTACCAGAGGCTAATGGGGGAGCGGGGTGATAGGTGACGGTAGAGGGGACCAAATATATGGTGATGGATGGAAACCAGACTCTATGTAGTGAACACACAATGAGACATATAGATGATATATTGCACAATTGTGCACCTCAAATCTATGTAACTTTGCTAATAATTGTCACCCCAGTAACCTTTAATTAAAAAAGAAAGAAAGAAAACAGCATACAAGGTAATGGTAGCAATCTGAACAAAACTGTGGGGTTGGAATCTTGGTTAGGTTTCAGGAACAGAGACATCAGATGGAGTGGACCATGGTAAGAGATGAGGTAGTAGGAGTATCAGTAGGAAATTCATTTCATCCTAAGTGGAAGGGTAATCCAGTGGAGCTTTAGAACAGAAAAGGAACATGATCTGACTTAGGCTTTCAGAGGGACCTGTGTGTTCTGCCAGGATCTGGGGTGAGTGTGGATGAATGCATTAAAGGTCTGGGAGTTTTTAAACAAAAGGGAGAGAGAGAGAGCGAGACAGAGAGAAATAGAGAGAGATAGAGAGACAGAGAGATAGAGACAGAGAGAGGTATATGAGTGATGAGTAGAGAAAAGAACCGATATCTGACACACTAAGGTCCATTTGTGTCACTGTTTTCTTTTCAACTCACCCCATGCCTTATTTGTCTCAGCCCCAGCCATGACGCGTTTTTCATAGACCATCTGTTCTGCTAAACCAAGGAGCCTCCTGAATTGGAGTCAAAGTCCCCCTGTCATTAGAGAACTCAGTTCTCAGGACAGCTTTGTAAAGGCTTGTTGGGTAACAGCTCAGTTCCCCACCCCCATGCAGAAGATGAAGGCCGACACTGCCACTGCAGCTGTGCACTAGATCAATCCAAACATCCACATCATGAGCCATCAGGACTATTTGGGCCCTGACACAGAGGGTGTCTATGATGATGACTTCTTCGAAAACCTGGTTGGTGTGGCCAATTCCCTGGACAATGTGCGTACCTGTAGAGGCAGGTGAGGTGGGCAGAACCTGATGTGCATTTGGGGAGCACATGTCCTAACTCACCTGTTCTGATTCGGTCTCCCCGTCCCTTACCCATCCCTTCCACTTGCCCACAGGGATCTAAATGGACCGTCACTGTGTGTCCTACCATAAGGCACTGCTGGAGTCAGGCACACGGGGCACAAAGGGCAGCATGCAAGTGGTTATGCACTTCTTGACAGAGTTGTCTAATGCCAGCCAGGACCCTCCTATGAAGTCCATTTCCACCTGCATGCTGAAGTACATCCACAGTGCCATCGAGCACACTCTGCCTTCATGGGAGGGACAAGTGGAAAACACACCTAGGCACGTAATAAGGTTTTGGAGGCACCTGGTTAGTCTCTTTGCCACCAGCCCCTTGCTTATAGGTGATGCAAGTCTCTAACCTAGCAGTCGCAGCTTTTCAAAACGTTTCTTTCTTAATGTGAAAGTGTTTATCTTGGAAATATGCAGACTTGTAGTTTAATTAAATGGGCAGACACAGAAAAGTGAACAGAATTTTTTCTTGCTCAACACAACTAATTTTAGTATCATGGCTGCTAGTTATATAATGACCTATGATATTAATTGCAAATACAGACCTCCTGAAATTTGCTGAAAGTTTGTAAAACACAGTGCTTATTGGGAATTTTGTTTGCATAATACACCGATACATTGAAGTGTGTACAAGTATAGCTCATCTAGATGAACAAAATAAACTTGCTCTGTTAAGCATATATGTTTATCATGCTATCAAAATGATCATATTATCATGACCCTGTACCATCAAAATGATACTTCAGGCCATTTTGAGGCTAAGTATAGGAATAGTATGTGATAAGAAGAAATTGAAGAAAAAAGTGAGTCAGGCTCTCAATTTCCATTCCAGTTCAGGAGAGACATACTGCATTTGTGCTTCTCTTTTTCTCTGTCTCTCCTACTTCACTGCCACTCTCCTGGTCTCTACATCTGTGTGGCTTTCTGTCTTTATTTCCAACACTGTATATGCCTCCCAACATTCTGTCTAATTCAATGTTCTCTCATTTTGTGTCTTCTTTCTTTTTGTGTGTGAGCTCTACCAACACGCAGGCTCTGCAATAAAGCACCTACTTGTGCATTATGGGGACCCATCTTTCAAGTGCCTTAAAAGATCTGAGTCTCGGTGTGGTTACACCCACTTAATCCTTATCATGTGAGTCATGCCAGGACACCTGCCCTCCTTTAACTGACACATTGTAGGAAGACAAACACGAATAAGTGTCTCTCCTGGTGGGCCATGTCACTGCACAAGGTGGAGTCTTGGGAGTTCAGGAGACAGACCTGCTCTTCTCCTTGTCTTGCTGAGCACAGGAACCATCAGTTGGTAAAGCAGAAGGGATGAACTGTGACACTGCCTAGTCAGCAGTTCAGGGCGACGCACTCTCCCTGTTGTGGCATCAGGGAATGGAATTGTCTCACAACACCAATTCTAGGGCATTTGGTTCCTAGTCTTGGGGAAAATAAACAGCATAAGGCTTAACAGCTGAACCCATCCTTCCAGATAAGTTAACCATGACAGAGAGCTAAGCTGAGGATGATGTATCTATAAGGCTAACCTCCCAATATAGCAACTGAAAAGGTACTCTTTTGCGTGACTGGAACATAAAAAAAATGTACTTCACACTTGAACATGCTGATTGAGACCATTCGATCTATTGTGTATATGGCATCCCTCTTCTCCACAGATGTTTCTTTGTCCCTCTTCTATGCCAACAGGGGTGCAGGGACACTGTGGCAGTGTGTTGCCCTCATATACTGCTCCATCAGTGACACTGCTGGAAGCATCAGTGTCATTCGTCACTTGTCAATTGAGCAATGGTTCTGTGCCTCATAGAGACACTTTCACGTTCCTGCATACACATACTCATACATAGATAAACACTGCCACCATACATACACAAAACCATACACATGTATGTGTCTGTGTGTTTGCACACATACACATTCTCTACAGATCTATGCTCACAAACACTTGCTTATGCAGATATATTAGGTGTTATTTTTAAGATAGTGGTCACTTCACACCCCCCACCCCCATTGAGTTGCCCAGTATGTACCTGCCTGTGCCAGTTTAGATGTATCCTGTATGTACCTGCCCATGCAAAGTCTATTTCTCCTGCCAGGAGATGTTTATAACTGATGAAAAACTTGGTGTTTTCCTGGGAATGGAAGAACATGGAATGGGGTCCATGATAGAGATGTAGTGCCCTGCAAGAGGTAGCAATGGGAGCCTGGGTCACCTGTGGCCGTATTCTCCTCCTCCCCGGTTGCTGTTGACCAATTGTGCCTGTGAATTTCCAGCGTGTTTCTTTGGCCTTCCTCCTCTCAGTGACACCACCTGGATCAGCAAAATGCTCTATGCAGAACTTGCTTGGTGCCCACCTCTTTCTGCCTTCAGCTCTCCCAGGCATGCCACTGCCCACGCTGATCTTCTCAGCCAGTCCCTCCCACCCTAGTTTCCTAGATACACGCCCTCCCCCTAAACTTGTTCCTTTTCCCCCTCACACACCTATGGACCCTGGGGGATGAGGCCTCTGAGGAGAGCTGCAGCCCTGGAATGGGAGAAGGAGAAACACAAAGTGCCCTCTGAATGGTCCATACAGTGTCCATCACAAAGTGCCATCCTCCGTGTCAGCGAAGAAAGAATGCACTAGTGCTGATACCAAAAGCATTTGCAGACCTCCCTTTCAGCCTGCTCAACCCTATGCTGCCGAAACCACACTGAACCACCAACAAAGGCCACATGGGGAACCCTCCCAGGCCTGCGGACCCCACTTTTGCCTGCCTGTGCAGAAAGAAGCAGAACTCCCTTCATATGGTAAGGGGGCTTGTTGCCTCTCAGAGGTCACATGGATCTGTCCAAGCTCAAGGATGCCCTCTGGCTTCTGCCTTTGTATCCACTTGCACCCTCCTAATGTGCTCTTAAATCTCTCTGGCTAGAAGCCTTATTCCTCATGAGAACTGCTTGCTTAAGCAGTTATCTAAGAGTGGCATTTAGCTGAGACATGAACCCTCCATCACGCATGATTCCCAAGCCCTTTTGTTGCACATACTGGGAGTAGACAACCTGCAACAATAGGATGAGGATGAGACAGGCAGAAACGGTTGGCACCAACAAGTGGACAAGGATATTGGGCGTGGTAGGGGTGGAACATGAGGGACACAAAAGGTCAGGTTCACAGTCAGTGAGACATCCACAAACTCACAAGCATAAATCGAGATGAACAGGGGCAAACAGTAACCTGGAAGCTGCATCAACGGCAGACTAATAAAAAGACAGCGGCCACCCGCCACACATGGTTCGTTTGGATACATGGAGCCGGTGCACTCTTGACCCCAGGAACAGCCTGTGGTATACCTCAAAGGACTAGGAGCTTTGGAGTTGAGTCTCCATGCCAAGACAGTCAAGAGAAAATCCAGTTATCTCTCTTCCCTGCCATGCAGCCCACCACATCTATGCAAAGTCAGGACCTTTCAGCATGGGTGCCATTATCTTGGACCTACAGCTAAGCACTGCACCCCAACAAGAGTTGCTCAACTGCTTCCATAGGGCTCCAGCTTTGTCCGAGCCCAAAAAGTGGCAAGAGGCTGCATTCCCAAAGCTGAACCACAGGTCCATCACAGCCGGGCACATTTACATAAGGAATGATCAAGTTTCCTTCCATCCCAGCAGGACTCATGTATGAAAATTTTTCCTACCCCAAACCTGCCATCATGTGAGGGCAGACCGAAGGGTTTAGCCCTAGAGTCTATGAGATATTGCCTCATGAGTAAAGGATCAAGGGTGCCCCCCAAATAGAGTGGACACCTTATTTCTCTGCCTGTCCATTCTAACCACTGATAACACATCGTAAGGACTGTTAAGGAATGCCTTGGGCCTCCTTAAGGGCCCAAGATGGCCTGCACCAGTATACCTGCCATATGTGACACCTGGGTCAATTGAAAATATTTCCCTTTTCTGCCTAAACAAAGTGAGGGACTGGAGATGAGAGCTGCGACGAGTAACCCTAACATAAAATTTAGAGCTGGAAAGGCAAGTTTCCATTCCCTCTGTGTGAACATCAGGCCGAGCTGCCCAGCCTCCATGTCCTATTCCTGGGCCTGCTAAAGCCTCTTTATATGATATACACTGAGGAACCCATCTCCGACATTTGAGCCGCCACGGGAAGAATCGCTCACAGGGCTCAGCTTGGCATAAGCATTTTAGCACAATACCCTTTCCCCTTAATGTTTCCACTTTGCATTTCGAAGGCCCAAATAAAACTCTGGAGACACAAATGATTTCACATCAGGCGGTTCCTTCGGCAGAGAAGCGACTTCCCCCGGGCATACCTCCCTTGCCCCACTTCCCAGTCTGGCAGCCAATATTGTAAATAATCGCCCTGACCCACGACACTGTTTTTCCCTGGCACACGGTGCCTATCTACACGAAGAGCGAGCAGGGCCCTGACAGCCTCCTGCAGGTGTAATGTCACACCTCACAGCTGCTTCTCCAGCACACGGATTTAGACACAGTCTGCTGTGGCAGTGGTGGGAAGGCTTGTAATAGTTCAGCATTCCCATCACCCCTCAGGGTCCCTGAGACCCCTACCTCAAAATGTCTCCTGTCTTGTGTCTTGTCAGCGTGTGCCCACCAGCTAAGAGAAGGCCTAAAAGTACAGCAGCCTAGACCACAACAAATGGGAAGTGCGGGGTGGCAGGCGAACCTGACGCCATGCTCGCATGGTCTGCAGCCTGTTTCCCTCACCTGCTTGCACAAGGCTCCAATTCAGCAGCCTGTCTCTTCTTCCCTTTTCCCCCCACTGACCGTGGCCCACAAGGATGTACCTGCACTCTCAGCAAGCACATCTCCTACTATACCCTGGTCCCCACATCCACAAACCTGCTTTTGCCTCCAACACAGCTCATTCCACAGGCTACACATTCTACTCCACCTCAGGAGGATGCCCGCCCATTATCCCACAGTCCCTCCTACAGACGACACAGACACAGCGACGCTGCTCAGTTTCTTCATGTCTCTTTCGGGTCACTCCACAGAGCTGGTAGAAATGCTCTGAATTGGCCACTGGAGATCTTTGCCTCACGTCCCTTCTGGACAAAAGAGCCAGGTGGACTCATCACTCCATCTCTCGCACGTGCGGACACTCCGAGACCTTCTTCTACTTGGCCAGGTTTCATGATCCACCCTCTTCACCTCAGAAAATGGACTTCCCCTGACAAGTACACACGACAAGTAAGCACACACTCACCTGAGTAAACCCGAAGTAGTCCGTGTGCGACCAAGTCACAGATGCACGGATTGTCTCAGCATGCAGAGGGGCTTGCCCTTTTGGGTCCCTGTGTCCTTCTTCCCCGTGGTTTGAAATAGAGTGATGGAGATAGCCTGTTCCATTGCCCGGATCACGGGCTGGGCTTTGGGGGCCTGATGGGTGGATGTGAAATTTCCAAAGGAGTCGCATTCTCCAGTCGGAAAAAGGGAAAGGGCTCCAGGGGATGGGTCTCTGCCTGGGAAGCATGGGAGGCGGCCCCGTTGCATGCAAGGTGAATGAGTTGCAGGGGGCTTCACGAAGGCCTGACAGTGCCAAGGAGGCGCCTTGGGAAATGCCGCCAAGAACATCGCTTCCCTCTCCGTGTCCTGGGACATAAGCCTGACAGCTTGGCTGGGTTGACCTCTCTCGCTTCCACACACCCCGAGTGCAGGGAGGCCCTCCAGCTTCCTTGGCTAGCCTCTCACCCACTCGCTGGGGGACCTCAGGCCGCTCCCATTCCCTTATGAGACTGCCTTTACCCGATTCTTTCTGCCACCAGGTAACCGTTGCCCCAAACCCAGAGCCCGAGGGCTCCTCACCGACACAGCTTCTTCTCAGGCCCCCCTCTGGTGTCAGTGTCTCTCAGGTAGTACTGCACGGGATTGGGCCACAGGTCCTCGCTGATGATCTGCCAGGGAAACCATGCAGTAGTCTCAGGACAGGGCCCAGACCCAGTCCGTGCACGTGGGGCTTCTGTCACACTCATTTCTGACCATGGCCAGAGGGCCGCACCTCAGCTATCTTGCTTGATCCTGGACAGTTGTGGTCAGACAACCAGTTGAAGAAGTTCAGGCCGGTGTTGTCATGCCTGCGACTGCTGCGCCCACGTTCATAATCCCAGAACCAGTGCACTCGATTTGAATGAGAAGCCCTATACCCTGGGGGAAGAGAGGAAGAACATGAGGGACATGCTGCCCCAGCACC
The DNA here is from genome assembly GCA_033961575.1 of Aselliscus stoliczkanus. Classification (NCBI taxonomy): domain Eukaryota; kingdom Metazoa; phylum Chordata; class Mammalia; order Chiroptera; family Hipposideridae; genus Aselliscus; species Aselliscus stoliczkanus. The sequence continues at coordinate 6,231,803 of CM066742.1, read as the reverse complement.
CATGCCTTGCCCCTTGTGCCCACCAGCACCCATCCTGAGAGCTCCACTTACCAGCCAAGCTATCCTTCTCGATCACTTCATTCAGGAAGTAGGGGTTACTCCAAAAGAAAAACTTCAACTGGCAGTGATGCCTGAGCTGTCTCAACTCCTGCACCTGCCACATCCAAGAATTCGAGAAAAGTGACATGTCTTGGAGATTGCCGAGCTTGCCCGATCACAGGAATTGGGCACCACACCTCCCTTCCTCTGCAACACACCACCCCAACCGGCTGCCCCACAGCCCTGTTCACGCCAGCGCCACGCCAGACAAACCATCTCACCTCCAAATGGGTCACGTAGCTAAGCACGTCTTCATCTTGGTCACCCATCAAGGCTGACAGGAGGTGGGTCAGAATCTGCTTTCTGGTGAAGGAGGCTTCAGGCTGTGCAAGGCAGAGCCAGAAGCAGCATAGCCGCCCTGGGGTAAAGGAGGTACCGCGGTGGCACATTGCGTCAAGCAGGCATTGTCACCCACCCAGCCCCGTCGGACCTGCCATCCATCACACGTACCCAGGACGGGACTGTCCCAGGGGGCAGTTTCATCTGATGCTGCCTGCAATGACATGGGGAGGGCCTGCTTCCTGACTGTCCCTGATCTACACCTGAGCTATCTGTGCCCACACACAAAAACCGTGGCTTTATGATGTCTCTCTCCTGTGCCCAGTTTCCTTGAAGGTGGTGTGTTTCTTCCCATGAAGTGTGTCAACACACAGCTAAGAGATACATGCTTGCACAGTGGGCTGCATAGCTCCAAATCCGACTGGGTTTATATGTATCTGCCATTCTCATACCTTGCATTGTGAGTGTGCATGTGTTTTAGAGCTGTAGGTGGGTTGGTTGAGTTTGTGTGGAATCAGTGCTGTAGCCAGCCATTGGGCTCTGCTAGCTTAGTGACGATTTGGCAAGCTTAGTGGAATCATACCACCTAACCCTCAATTGTTCCCAGACCTAAATCATTCCAAATTGTCTGTATCATTGGACTTATCCCTAATATGTCCTTAATTGTTAAGTGGCCCTGAGTTGTAAAACTGCATATATGTAGGACATCAAAACATGCACTATCAGGATGTGCCCATTGCCTCTGATGTCATCACTGGAGCCAGTCTTTTTTGTTTGCATTCATGCTTGGGAAAGTAAAAAGGAATATCTAAGGTCAGGTCACCAGCCCCTCCTGGGACTCTTACGGAAGTATGGCAGTACTTCATCCAGTGTGTTCATCTCCATGTTTATTGCTGAGAGAGGGCCATGAAACTCACCCGATGGCTTCTTCCCTTGTCAGGCCTCCCAATACACAGCCATGCCCTTAGCATGGATTCACCTTTAGGAAATATCCCACCTAAGATTTGGTGTTTCCTGGACATCAGCACTGCCTGTGGGGACTTGGCAATTACCAGAGTTTTTCACTCCCAAATCATAGTCTTGTATCACCCGTCACATTGATCCACAGGTAGCTCTAATGACACAGGATAGGGGAGAACTCCTGGCCAATGCAAGATTTCCCTGTAACAGGTATATTTTAGAACCAAGCTGTGGACCCTGTCATGGTCTCTGGCTGTAGGAGACTGTAGCCTTAATTTTTGCAGAGTTTACTTCCTGTATTCAACAAGAAACCCTACATTATAAGGCTCATTCTGTCTCTCTGGCCCTCTCTCTCCTTCTCTCTTTGCATTTCTGTATCTCTCCTTTTCTTATTGTCCTTATCTCCATCTCTGTCTCCCTCTTAGACTCTCATCCTTTTGCATGTTCCCCCACATTGGTTTTTCTATGAGCTCTGGCAATGTAGAGCTTTTGTGATGCATGCCCATTTCAGGCACCCTAACAGAATTTAAGGCTCTGTGTGGTTACACCTGTGTAAGCTCCCCTTTGCATTGATCATGGAGGGATTATGCACATTCTTTTCATCCACAGATCTAGAAACACTAAAAACACCCCAATGTCCCTCTACAAAAATAAAATAAACAAAAATAATAAAATCAACTTCCTACTGCTGAGTTGTGTCTCTACAAGACTGAGTCTTTTAGCCTCAAAGGAAAGAGAAAAACTCTGTTTCGTGAATACAGGGCCATCACTTGGTATAGTGGAACAGATGAGTTTCACCATTCCTTGTTTAGCAGCTTGGACAGATACACACATTCCCTGCTGCAGCAACACGGAGTGGAATTGTGCCCAAAGCACAAATTCTAGGGCAAGTTGTTCCCACTCTTGTACAGTGTGCATAAGAGAATGCTTCCCGGCTGTCCACACCCATCCAGCCCTGTTCACCATGATAGTTGCCACGTTGAAGTATGGTTTTGCTTAGAAGGCTGACCTGCCAAAACTGTGACCAAAGAAATAATTACTGTTTCACAGCAGCAAAAAAAAAAACTGTGTTGTAAGTGATTCTGCCAGTATACAAGTCAGCTTTCCCAGTATTCCCATAAGGTGTTTTTCTTATACATGTCTCCTTGGGGAAATGTTGCTCATTCTCTTGACAAAAATATAAACATTGCTGATTTGGAGTTTCTTCCATTCTTGTTTATGTTGATTGGGAACATTTTGTCTTTTCTGATGATTTATGTCTGTTGCAGATTTTGTTGTGGGTGTAGTTCACTATCCTTCTGGTAATTGACTCCAAGTGGTACTATATATGAGATTTCCCTTTTGGCCTCCAGCTTCCTTTCAGTGAGGTGTCCTTTATTAATTTTCCCATTCCCTCTTTGGGGAATTTTTCTCCCTAAAATCGCTGATCAAGGTTAGATTCTGTTTATGTCATAGCTTTGCCTGGCAGTACCAGCAAGGTCCTTTCTCGTGCGCATTGCCCCCTGTCAGAGGGAAACTGTGCAGATTGGAAATATAACAAGGTGGAATACAAAGATGTTCTTCTTGATCAGTAACAGCTATGTGAATGAGAGACTGACACGACTCAGGCCAGAAATGCCACTTTACTTAGAACTCATAGTTTCCTGCAATGGACTCTTTATAAATATCACTTCCAACATTCTCCTTCTCTAAGAGTACTTATATACTTGCTTGTTCTTTGCCACAGCATGAAAGTGTGTAAAGGCAATGCCTTGCTGTTCCCAGATGCATTATTTTTTCCTGGTAAGATGGCTGTCTTCTGTATGTTTTAGTTCAACAAAGTCCGTAGAATTTTCATTAGCATCTTCAACCAACTTTGAGGATTAGCATAACATGGTGCTGGAAGCAGTGTAAAAGTGACTGAGGAGCACAGATTTGCAGAAGACTCTGGCTGGTAAAGTACATTGCCCAATCCCCAGGAAAGGGTTATCCAGGTAGGGGTAATCCTTTCTGACAAATTCTGTCCATAAAAGAACCAGTGGTGTGTCCATAAGGAGAGGCTTTGGCCCAGTGAGAAAACACAGAGAGCATGATGAAAACATCTATATCCATGAGCTGTGGGAAGCTGTGTGGGCAAGATAAACTGTCCAGCAGACATGGCAACAAGTTACCCCTAGATGGGTTTTGGAGAGGTGGAAAAAGGGTGCTGGGCACTCTCTGTGGCCTTATTGATATGGAAAACTTTTCTTTTTAAATTTTGGTATGAATTTTGCTTTGTCAATTTTGCTGATTCTACAGTTCTCGCTCTCTTTCTCTTTCTCTATCTGTTATAACTAGCAGTTACTAGATTTCCAGTTTTCCCCACATGGGGTCAATTTTGGAGCATGACCTTTCCATTTCTCTAGATTGTCTTCTGAGAGAGAATCGTATTATAGCACAGTACAATTCTGGACATCAGTTTATTTTTCTAGTTAGCTATATCCAAAGTTAAATCAATTGCCACAAGAACTTCAACAGAGTTACAAGAGGATACCAGCACATTTTTTAACATACCCAACTAAATAAGTGCCTTCATTGAATCATGAAAAATACACATTGATCAGAAGCTTCTCAGAGAGTACTCCATGTTCTGCAAATACAACATGGCATAAAATGGTAATCATTCAGCTCTAGTAGTCTAGAGGGGTTTTGTCAGTGAAGGAGAGGGCCAGGATATGCAGATCAAGTTTATTAAAATGAGTAAGGTTTATAAGATGGTGGTAAGCAATAGGATGTCACCTCATGGGAGGTGATTACTGACTGAATATTGTTGAGCCTGATGAGAATTCTATAGAAGGTTATCCTATGATTATTTCTACAGTGGCCTTAACCAAAAAAGTCTTTGTAGGAATGGCTCTAATGCAAGGGGTAATGCCCTTGTGCCACTGGGTCTAGCTATTGGCTGTAATGCCTTGGGTCTCTAAAGACCTGCATGGTTTGTGATGGGTATTCTGGAGGCATTGTTTTCCTTTTCACATGAAACAAAGAAGGGAAGTTCATCGTTAGGAGTTCAGGGCAGTCTCTTGAACCTTTTCTTCAAGGTCCCAAAAGCACAGTCCTCTCCATATCCTTCATACCAGTGTCCATTTTTTTTCCTTGTTGTTGTTTTACCCTAAATGAGAATATAGGGGCTGAGCCATATGAAAGACATCTGGAGTATAACTTCTAAGTATATGGCTGTCACTAGAAAACCTTGTAACTGCACAGAGATTTGGGGTTGGGGATTTTCAGGATGTCATGAAGCTCCTCTAAATCCAAATGAGTTCTTCTTCCAGGATCGAGAAGTACAGTAGGGAGTTTCATGAATATGATGTTTTTGAAGACTATTTTCCTGCAAGGCCAAATCCTTTAATAGGTAGCTTCTGTCTTTCTGTGAAGAACTTTGAGAAAGAAAGCACAGAAGGAAATCATCCAACTATTGTAACACAGAAGAGCTTAAAGGAAAGTGAGATCTCCAAGTGAAATTTGTAGGCGTGTAAACAGTAAGTGAGACTTCCTGAAAAGCCCTGAGGCACTGCTGCCCAAGTGGGTTGGCTGTTTTACTTCTGAAAGCAAACAGGCATTGCCTTGCCCTATCAAGTGGAATAGTGAAAATGGACTGCATAAGTCAATTAGACTGAAAACTTTGCTTTCAATGAGAATGGATCAGATCTGTGTGGGGATAGAAACTGCAGGGTGTGGAGGGATAGCAATGTTTAGGGCTCAGATATCCTGGATAAACTGTCACTCCCAGATGTTGGGCGTTCTCAAAGACAAACAGCAGGGTATGACAGGGCCTTGTATAGTGAGTAATGAAATTCACATTTTTGTAAAACTCTGTCAAGGTGTTGATGCCTAGAAGGGCTTCTTTATTTATAGGGTATCAACTGATTCTGCACAGAGGTTTTTACCATTCACTTGAACCTTGGCAGGAAGTGGAATGTGGATTCTGCCATATCAACTGAAGAGATTCCCCAACAAGAGGACAATAGCTGATCCAACAGGAGCAAATGATCAGTGATCCTTATTGAACTTAGTGCCATCTGCAGTAGAACAAATGAAGGGTGTTGAAAGGTCTTTTAATTTACCTTATTGACTACTTTGATTGCCAGTGTCAAGTCCTAGAGTTACTTGCCCCTTTTAGTGGAAATAAATTCCATCATCATGTGTTTCTTAGGCAGTCTTAGATGATGGGCTGGGTTTGAGGGAGTCAGAGGGGTGGGAATGGCCACGAGGTCCAGAAGACCACCTACCCAGTCACTGGATGCACACCAGATGTGCCATGACAGGGTCTAGGTTTTCAGCCCCATAATATAAATAATCCCTGACCTAAAGCAGAATGCCTGGAAACGTACCAGTATAAGCCTGCGTGTGAGTATGGATGTACGTGGGTAAGCATCAATAGTATGCATATGTATATATACGTATGTATATCTATGGCTGTGCACTCATCTATCCATGTATATGTGTACTTTGAAACGTGAAACCTCTTATGAAAAGCATGTGAAGTTCAGGCTTTTGAAAACTGGAAGGTGACATAGATGTGACCAGCGATGGCAATGATGCTGCACCATGTGAGCACCAACATGCTGCAGCCTTGTCTCTGGATTTCTCCTGGGATACCACAGGAAGAATGAGCCATATTTGTGGAAAACAGATCCCTCACAGAAAATACACACAATGTTGCAATCGTCATATACAAGAGTAGAAAAGAACCCAAATCAAGAAAGTTCATAATCTTCTCAAGCAAATGAGAAATCTTTCCCCTGATGAGTCCTGTAATAAGAAAAATGCCTTTTGGTAAAGTTGAGGAGGCTGAGGTGTATTCCACCAGAACCAGTGGCCACAGGCATACTTTGCTGCTGTGAAACAACATTCCTTTCTTTGGTCACAGCTTCGCCAGGTCAGCCTTATGGACAGGCCCACATTCTCTTCACAACATGTTGTGGTCAAAAGGCCTGGAAAGACCGTGTGGGTTGTGAAGCATTCCTCTGTCACACAGTGCCAAAGAGAGGGAACAACTTGCCCTAACATTTGTGTTTTGGACACAAATTCACTCTTAAAATAGCAGGGAAGGTGGGCATCAGTCAGCGCTGCTGACCACGGAGAGGTGCACCTCGTCCCGTCTGCTGTACCAAGCGATGGTTGCTGTGTTCCTCAAAACACAGAGAGTGTGTCCTTCTCCTATCTCCCAGCTCCACAAGAGTCATTCTTGTGTGGTGACAAAACCCAACAGGAGGGATGTTTGTCAGCCTTTCTAGAATTTGTTGATGAAAAGAAGGCATGTGTCTCTCAGAGACAAGGAGTTTACGATAGTGTAACCACAGAGAGACTCACATATTTAGTGAGTGCTTGTCTAAGAGGAGGTGGCTTCTAATTTCCTAAGCCTCTACCTTGCTGGAGTTCACAGAAAAACTGAGGTGGGAGGACATTGGGAAGGAAGAGACAGAAAGACTGGGAGAGAGACAGAGAAGGTGATAAGAAGAGAGAGAGAAATGAGGCAGAGGGGAGAAGAAGGAGAAAGAGAGAGAGAGAGAGAGAGAGAGAGAGAGAGAGAGAGAGAGAGAGAGACACAGAGAGACAGAGACAGAAACAGCGAGAGAGAGAACAGGGAAAGTCACACAGAATGAGCCTTTTTTTTTGTTGGTTATTTTATTGGGGAAGCAGGGAAGGGGAACAGACAAGTTGCTGTCTTTTTTTCTTCAGTCTAGTTGCGGAGGACGTCACTTCACTGGCCCATGTTGGTATCCTCATTGGGCTCTTCCCAATGAGGCAGATCTGTTGCTGGCCTCTGGATGGTCGCTCACCACCTCACCACGGCTATTGGCAGCTCGCGCCAGCTGCCAGCCGCCTATGCTGGCTGCCCGGCCACTCAATGTAGCACATGGCAGCCCACTGCAGCAGGGGCTGCAGACCACACCATCGACGGGGCTCGCAGCCCAGCTCCAGGTTGAGCTGTTGTTAGTTGTAGAGGGCAGTGTCACTAATATGTAGGATCTGAACCGGGCTGCTGGCATCCCAAAACCAGCCCGTAACCAATGCGCCACTCCACCAGCCCAGAATGAGCCTTTTAATAGTGTACTTTTTTCCTTTAGAGCACAGGTCAGCAAAAATTAAGGCTATAATTCCCTACAAACCGAGACCTTGCCAGTGTCTGCAGCTTGGCGCTCAGATATACCTGTTCCAGAAATACCGTGCTTTGACCAGGATGTATGTCGTGAACCATTTCATGTGAGCTGCCTTGATTCAATGTGACAAGTGATACAGGGCTGTAATTTGGGAGTGGGCAACTCTGCTTAGTGCAGAGTCCCAATAGATATGGCACCTATGCCCAGGAAAATATCAGATGCCCTCTTCAGAGGACTTGTGGGCAGCGAGACTTTAGGAAAGGCAGGGCTGCTGGTTCAGGGGCATGCTCCTGGTCGCAGGGGCAAGGGGCAAGTCTGTGGGCCTGGCTAACGGACTCCTCACTTATTGCTGGAGATTTGGATGAGCGAAGAGGGTGTAGCTCTCCCCTCATTCCAAATTCTTTCTGACACGCCATGGCCCAAACCTTGCACATGCGCCCAGGACCTTATAGGCATGGAGGCGGCAAGACGATTAGCAGAGTAATTTGGCCACATGGCGACCGGATCAACTTTATGTACAGCGTGCTCCCAGCTCCTGCCGCACCAGAGCTGTACAACTCTGATACAGGGACACATGGCGAGTGAGGCGTCATACAGGGAAGGTTTGGTGACTCAGACATCCTGAGGTGCTTTTTGTAGTATTTGTAGGAGGGAGCCTTCGGGGTGCAGCGTCCTATGGGCCTCCCTTATAGTGTGGCACCCTGCAGGCCACATGAGATGGGACGGCGGCTCAGGCCTCCGTCTTCAGGGAGGAGGTGGGGCAGGAGGAGAGGCTCTGGCGGCATGGCAGCAGGCAGTGCTGGTTGTCTCGGACATCTTGCAGGATGAGGAGGTGGTGACTCAGGAGGTAGTGGAGGATGAACTGGAGGTTGGGGGCAGTAAGGAGAGGAAATGGAGGACAGGCGGACCAAGAGCAAGCTGTGGTTTCAGAGCAAGAGCCTCAGGCGGGAGCGCTCACAGAACCAGAGAGCTCGCAGAGAGCCTAGGCTCACAGAACCTCTGCTTACGCAACCTTGGAGTGTGGGGACCAGTGTCCAGGCTGCAATGGAGTCACTGGAGGCCCTTCGCTTGGAGGTCGAGCATGTGAATAATCAAGTCCTACTGTGCCAAGGCTCGTTGGGGATGTTTAAAAGGTTTTGCACGTGTGCTTGAGTGTTGTGAAGTAGTTCATAGTTCATGAATAATTAAAAATAGGAATATTTGTGGCTCTTTGTGTGGTCAAAGTCAAGTAGATTTTTATCGAATCTTTTGTTTACTTTTTAAAAACCTGATGTTAGGGCCAGCTGAGTGGTCCGGTGGGTAAGTGCTGGTGTGGGAAGCCAGCGGGCCTGGTTCGGGTCCCACACATGAGGACCAGTGACAGTTTCCTAAAGAAAAAAAAAACAAAAAAAAACAGAAAAAACCTGATGTTACTCTCGTGGTCGAAATTGAATGAATCAAATCCTTGGTAATTCGGCAACACTTCGCCAGAGTATGTCATGTTATAAACAGAAAGCAGTCATTATTCACATAGTGTGTCTTTATTAAACGAAGATCCTAGTAGGCCTCACTGTGAAACTATAGGAATGCCTTTCATAGCTACTGGGTTACAAATGCCTCTGAAGTGCAATGGTCATTATTGAAGAAAGTGATAGTGTGGTTGCCTGTTTAAGCATACCAGATGACTTGGGCTTTTCCACCCAAGGCATGAGGGCCTGGTTTATGGGATGTCCTGCTTTTGTTGAAGTGGATAATATCCAGGAGAAGTGTGGGTTCACAATGGTAGCTAGGTGCTGCAGACTTGTGAAGCCTATTTGTCTCCAGCTGCCATTGCCAGATGTTGGCCTGCATATAACAGCACTGCCTGGTCTTATTGGCTCCTGTGAAGTCAAAGGTAGAATTTAGATTCAAACTACAATCTCAGATTCTTACTTAATCCTATACTTTGTAAGTGGGCAGGAAGACAACATATTTTCAAGAAAGGAAGCCTTCAAATTGGTACATAAGGAATTCAACATTATTACCAAATATATTCCTATTGCAGATAGTAATAGAAATAAAAGCATGAGAACTAGCATCTAAAGAGCTCATTTATATGGGAAAATAAATGAGGTTTTACGAATCGTGGATTCTCTGGAGTAGGAATTGAATGATTAGAAAGGAGAGAATTATATAAAATGCCTAATTTGTTTGGAGAGCACCTAGCCAGGTTATTAGTGTGGGTAGTGAGAAATAACTAATGTCAGATAAGCCAGAGATCAGTAATATACTATTTTTGAGGGAGTTTGTTATGTATTTAAAGACTAATTATTCCTCACTGAGCAAGAATTCAGTTTCTTATATTTACAATTTATGGATTGGGTAGCCTACCTTTATGTGTATGAAGTTTTTGATTTCTATGAGTTATTATAAAAATTTAAATAAAAAGAGCTGCTCACTACACTTACCTGAGAACCTTTGGCCCCAGTCATGAAGCAGACAACAGAACTGCCTATATCTGGGTAGAGGTGTGCACAGCTTGAAGCTTCTATCACCTGCATCCTTAACATTTCTGGATTCTCATCTGTCTCTCCTAGCAAAAGAGATGGAAATTAAAAATCCCAAGGGATCATGAGGTTAAGATCACGATCAATATGATCTATTTATAATGTCTAATATTCCATGCAAATAATTTTCATTTACTTTATTAGCCACCACATTACCATCTTACACCACAAATGCATCAATTTGAGGACATTCCCTCACTTTTGAAATACTGTTATTTACAATAAACAGGGACATTTTCATTTGAGAAGTGACAAATTTCAACTCAGGTTCAGCTTCAGTTTTTCTAAATAATAAAAAGAAAACAAGAAATACCGTCTTCCATTGTGCTAAAATTAGGAGAAAGTTGGGACACAGATTATTTCTTCCTAATTTGTGAAATGTGACTATACACAGAAAGATCTCCCTTGTATTATTTTTCCTCTGTAAAATCCTATAGAGTCATCATGAAAGCCATCATTTCATAAAACAAAGACAAGCATCAGAATACATCCCTGATTTGAATAAAATATTAAATTAGTAATGCAGAAAACTATGATTAGAGTTTTTCCTTCAGCTATAGTATTAAAAATGTGGGCCCTTTATCTCACTAGTTTTAAAACTATTGCCCTAATAAGCAAAATAACTACTGACCTTGTTTAAGTATCCATGGCCCAGAGAGCCAGCATTCAGAGCTATTCAGGTTCCTCAGATGGCCCAAGGGTGCTAAGAGCTGAATGGGAGTCTGGACTTCTTGAAGGAGCAGCAATGCTAGGTCATTTCTTGCTGCCCCACTCACCAACCGGAATCTCTCATGCAGTAGAATAGTAGATACCTTAACAACTCTCAGAGGTGTCTCAGGGTGCCTCAGGCCCAATATAACAGCAGTGTCTTCAGGATTCCTATGTGTGCAGTTACAGAATGATTACAATAGATTCAAGGAAATATGAGCCATTAAAAGTGTTAGTCTTTCCAATGTATTTCCTTTGCCACAGTGCACAAATTTTCTACTTCATGCCCACATAAATCAGAAGTCTATGAATGAAGTCAGAGACCACAAGCAGCTTTTACAGAGGAATTATCTTACAGAGGTACCAATATCCAGATACACTGAAGGAAATGTCTTGCTTAGCCTGAATTAAAGTGGTGTGTGGCATAAGAGGGATGCCTCAGGCATAATATTAAGTGAATTTATCCAAAGAAGTCTTCAGCAGTGCAATATGGAGATACTGGATTATAGTGTATTGCAAGAGGCAACATGCAAACTTACATATTCCTGACACAGTGGGCAGCAGTGAGAACCCAAGAGCTGCTAACAATGGAGCCGCTGCAAATTTGACTGCCACAGTTGACAATCATGGCCTGCCAAGGCATGGTATAGCGTAGAGAAATCCAATCTCCCAAAGCTGAGAAGAATAAAACAGTAAATTTAGCAGAATTGTCATCTTTGGCCCATCTTTTCACCCCAGGTGTAATGAGACATAATTGACATATAACATTGTATAAGATTAAGGTGTATAATGCGATAATTTGATAAATATGTGTACCGCAAAATACCCCAATAATGCTAGTGAATACATCCATCACCTCACAGTTACCTTTTGTGTATATATTACACACATTTAAGATCCACCCACATAGCCACCTACAAGTATAAAATGAAGTCTTATTAATTATAGTCACCATGCTCTATATAGGACTCCAGAATCATTCATCCCATCATCATTCCCTGATCTTTGGACCATCTTTAAAAGTTTTTCAACCCTCCTAGTTCTGTCAAGCATGTCAATACGAAATTTAAAATTGCCTTGTAAGCTCTGCAACTTATGTCCACACTACTATTGCTCAGCAGATAATGTTCCACTTATTATTATGTTTCCAAATCCAACATTTATTTTTTTCTTTTTTGAGGGCAGTGTCACTGGACCTCACATGTGCAACCTGAACCAGGGCCACTTGCTTCCCAAGCCAGCCCCTAACCACCGTGCCACTCGGCTGGCCCCAACATTTCTTTATGGCTTAGTTTAAGGTCCATTTAGTCACAATATTGGGTACTATCTCTCTCCTATTCCAGCCCTTATATAGCTGTTAGCTAGTCGGGATTTGTCAAAGTAATAAGCAATAAAATGATAAAACGGATCAAAAATGTTACAGAAATAAATTTTAAAATTTAGCAGGACCTGGGGTGGGCTGAGCTTACCAAATTTAATATCTTGGTGTGATATCAAATGGATACACTAATAAGAGATTCACATTTGAAACTCAAGAAAGAGCTTATATTTAAACAAATTATAGAGTTCCTCAAAATACTGAGTTGAAGCAATGGTAGTTGAAAATGTACTAAAAATGGTGAAGATTCATCAATAGTGATGAATTATAGAGTTCCTCAAAATACTGAGTTGAAGCAATGGTAGTTGAAAATGTACTAAAAATGGTGAAGATTCATCAATAGTGAATATTTAGTGAAGTCTTTGTGTTCTTTGAGTGAACAATACCTTGAAGCATTTCAGAATAGAAGTGAGATGCCAAGTAAAATTAGAAAGTGAGATAACCTCATATTTTAAAAGCATGATTTGCTATAGATATGGCAATATGAGGCTAGGCAATTAGGTGAAAATATAAGATGTGGGATGTGATTCTGTCAGAAATAGATTTCTAAAGGGAAAAGGGGGAGAAGAATATTGTGAAATAGCCACTGATGACAGTGAGTTGGGTTTCATAATAGTCAAGAAAAGGAGAAAGATAATAATCACAACATAATAGAGAATTGAGTACATAGGAAACCACAGGTATCACTGTTATTCCCTAAAAACCAAAAATATATATTTAACTTAAAATTCTATCAACACATTTGTAAGGCAGTGTATGGCTATAAAGAAACAACTTGGTTAAAATAATAGGAAGTTTGAGTCTCTGTGGTATTCCTGTTCCACTGAGATAACATTATTGTTATTATTATCATTTTTTGAGGGCAGTGTCACTGGCCCTACTATGTGGGCTCCAACTGGGACTGCTGGCTTCCCAAGCCAGTGCTTAACCACTGCACCACTCGGCAGGCCAATTATTAATAAAGAACATATTCAATCCATTCTGCATCACTTGTTCTCAGACTAAATGATTAAGATAATTGTAATAGTCATGTCATCTATATCACATAGGGATATTGTGAAATTTTAATAATACACAAAGTATGAATGGCCTTTGCAAGCCATCATAAGGGAAATTATTCCTATTACTTGGTTGGTATAAAAAAAATTAAAGCATTTTTCAGGAAGAGATTTATCTCCCGTTCTCTTCTACTTCCAATATCCTCTTCTCTTCCTTTCCTTCTCATATCTCCCTCACTACTACCTTCTGGGGCCGTACTTTGTGGCTGTGGCAGAGAGATGAAGTGTGGCCGAATAGAAGTGGGATTGGTGGTAACAGCTGAGGCATTTGTAGAGGTAGAGACTGAAAGGGAGTATGATGCAGAGGTAGTCATGTGTCCTTGCTGGGACCACGGTGCATGGCTGGGCCGTGTAACTCCCCGGATCCAGAAGAGGAAAGGGCTCACTTGGCTGAAGATGTAGGGCTTTTTGCAATGTTCATCAAAGTGACTTAAGATTCCCACCTGCACCCATGTGTCCTTTTGTTGCAGGTGGCATACCAGAGGTGCCCCTAAGTCACCCTGTAAGAAACAGAAGATCCATAGATATTTTAAAGGGGGCTAGGAATTAACTTCTAGTGTTGAAAATATTCCTGTTTCTCCCTGCATTTTGCATCCCTCGGCTTATCACCTTACAGCCAGCCTCCCCATAGCTTTCTTGGCTTCAATGCAAAAAGTGAATTCATGTTGTTTTGGCCAGAATTGGGCACAAGTGCTGACTTGCAGGATGCTTAGGTGTCTTTTTGCAGAATTCCAGGATTTCCTGTTGGAAAACAGAAAATAGAATTTTCTTTAGTTTTCGCCTAGATTATAGGGAGCAATATGACCGAAGAGAAAGATACTAACAAATATACGCTTACACATGGAAGGATACTACTCTTTCCAGACGGGTAAGTCTTATCTGCTGATGAGACTTATGCATTACTCACCCCTCATGAGGGACCAACTGGGTAGCCAGCAGTCATACAGTTGTATGTTTTTCTCTTGCTCCAGGCTCTCCTCCAAGCAAATAGGAAGTACCAGGGGTTGAAAATGTAGTGGCTCCTTCAAATATATTAGCCCAGGTCCTGAAGGTCCCTTAGGACCTAGGTAAGGCATAGCACGGTGAATTCCTACAATTTGAGCTTGGGTGGGGTCCTGAAGATCAATAAGCCCCACTTGAACCAGGGCCAGCGCTTCTGAATTTTTTCTAGGGGGAAAGTTTAGCAAAGATTTTATTATTACATTATGTTAATGTCTAAAGCTGGTCAGAGATAACAAATTGGAGGCTCTAAGTCTAGGTGAGCACTAAAGTACTATTCCTATCCCTGTTTGTTTCCAACACATAATGTCTTATTAGGCACAATATGTGTGAACATCTTCAGGATGAGAAAGAAAATGCTACAATGCAATGCACATCCCTTTTAAAAGTTCTGAATTCAAAACAAATTGTTACACATCCAGCATTTATAGTGTTTACCATGTAGTGGTACTGATTTCCAAATTTAGGAGTTGAAATACACACAAGATGTGTGATCGAACAGTTACTACTCCCTTCTCCTAAGCTTTGTCTTGTCTGTACTAAGGGCTTTACTTCACTATGTTAAAATGACAATTAAAACTATATACCCAAAAGAATACTTTGAGATAGTCATAGTTATTAGTCTTCTAGAGAATAATAAATTGAGTTTTTTAGAGACAAGATATTTGAAGCCATAAAATGTAAAATTGTGATTTTAATGTAGAATATGATTCAAACTCAGGACACAATTCATCATTTTACAGATTTAAATTATATAAAAATAAAATTTAGAATTTTATTGATTTAAATCCTGAAATTATCCCTAAAAATAGCTAAGCTCTAATTGAGAGAAACATGCAGCTATATAAGGAGATACAAAGTGTAATGTTTTCCTTTAGCTGAGGGTTGGACTGTATATGAGATTGTTACTAAAAGTAAGTACCAAACTTGATTTTGGTAGCTAAGAAAGGATATCTGCCTTTTTCAGAGAAAGATACCTATTAATCTCAAAGTTTTTATATTTTATAACATGTTAACTTTCAAATGACTTAGACTTACATGAAATTTGCACATCTAGCTGTCGTAAGGATCCACTGTTCATTCAGTATAGAGCCAGCACAGAAATGGGAGAAAGAGAGTTGCAGTGATACTATCCAAGGGAATTCACCGACTTCTGCCTCCCAGCAATTGGGACAATGGGGGACAAGACCAGGGCGTGATCCACACTCTGAGGAAGGAGTTCACACATGGAATAAGATGAAATTAGTGGTACCACCCTCATTTCCCTGTTGAGTTCCTATTTTTTGATTTTAGGAAAATGCTAGTAAATCTTCAACTTTAGGTAAATGCTTGCAAATACCCTTTTAATCCTACAAACTCAGCTAGAGTAACAAAGATTGTCTACATACTATATTTGAAAATAATATGAATTATCTCTTTTCACCTTCAAATTGATTAGTAAACCATTTCTAAGCACTAACATAGTATCTAGTAGAGCACACTGAAAGAAACTGTGTTTACAAATCTTGGGTCTTAAATACTTTCTTACACAAACAAGATATTCTTCTCTTAATATGAGCATCTTTTAAGATTATGTTATTCACACCCCCTCATCTGATCCCAATAATAGTTTGAATTTTGGTCCCGCCAAAGTTGGAGAACATGACCTCTGACTTAATCAGAAACTCTGGGTTTAGACTCCAATAATAATAATAATAATAATAATAATAATAATAATAATAATGCAACTATTAAAATAGATAACTAGGCTAAACTTGCCTGTGGTTTCATGAGAAATAACAGCTGTCTTGAAGAGCCAGAAACCTTGGAGACTCTCTTTCCAGACCAAACCCAGGCGACACTCAGCCAAGGAAACATTGAGTTCTGAATACTTGAGAGAATCTTGTTCAGACTGATTAGACTTAGATTCAAATTGAG
The DNA here is from genome assembly GCA_033961575.1 of Aselliscus stoliczkanus. Lineage (NCBI taxonomy): Eukaryota > Metazoa > Chordata > Mammalia > Chiroptera > Hipposideridae > Aselliscus > Aselliscus stoliczkanus. Next base: position 6,215,755 of record CM066742.1, on the reverse strand, counting down.
ATCCAGGTTGCTTTGTGAGAAGAGTGGCTGGAGCAGCATGCAGGGATGAAAAGGCATGAGAAAGAATGGTCTCTTCAGTAAATTTTGAGGTAGATAGTTCCTGCAGAGAACTATCCAAAGAGGATAAGGGAACTGAAACAGGAGAGAAGGCCACAGGAGAGAGAATGGAACAAGAAGGGAAAATACAGGATGAAGGGAATGTGCAAGGAAAAAAGACTGAGCAGGAAACGGACAGTGTACATAGGGATGGTTGAGAACAAGGAACAAGAAAGGAAAAAGATGGAGACAGGGGGCTAACAGAATTAGATGGGCCATCAGGGCTTCCTTTTGTTTTGGTATTTTGTAATGTATTGCCAAAGTTCAAGTAACCAACTCTTCCTACAAGCCAAGTGTTTGAAAGGGTAAGAAGGAGACCATTTGTGAGCTCACTGGGTTGGAGATCATTGATTTGAGCTTGGCTTTCTATTGCAGCTACCTCAGTTGACAAAGCTATTATAAAATACTGCTCCAGAGAAGGAATAGTTTCTGTTTGTAAAAAAGGTGCATGTTCTGACCAGGAGCCAAAAAGACTACTTAATGGGGCTGCTCCATCTGGCTCAACTTCAAGAAGTGGAGCAAAAGGTGTAATTATATCAGCTTTATAGTGGCTACCAGGCTTTATTTCTATTCCAGTGTGGGTCCATGTTCTGATTTTGTTGGGTTTAGGAATGGCAGATGATGCAATAATACCAGTTTCAGGGTGGGCCGACAGCCTCCCTTCTTGGATTTCAGGCTGAATCCAACAGTTAATGGTACCAACTTTAGGTTGATTCCAGTGACTGAATACTTGAGATTGTGAATGGATCCATGGTCTTCCTTTATTCACTTGAATTTGGAACCAATATTTGACTGTATCACCTTCCAGATTGATCCAGGGTTTGACTGCTTGTGTTTCAGGGTATGTCCAAGGTTGATTTGTATCAGCTCTTTGCTGAGTCCAGGGATGAATTATACCAACTTCAGTCTGGGTCCAGGGAATGTCTGTCTGAGAGTCAGGTTGAATCCAGGGTCTAGTTGCATCACTTTGAGTTTGTAACCAAGGTGTACTTGTGTAATCTTCAGATAAAGTTACAGGTTTCACTATTTTTCCTTCAGGCTTTGTCCAAATTTGGACTGTTTCAATTTTAGGTTGGGTCCAGGGTCTAACAATATCAGTTTCAGGCTGGCTCCAAGGTTTAACGGAATCCATTTGAGTCTGGAACTGATGTCTTATTACTGTATCAGCATCAGCCTGGCTCGAGGGGCAGATCTCCAAAGTTTCAGTTTGAGTCCAAGGTCTGATTGTAGCAGCTTCAAAGTGGATCCAGGGTTGCACTATCGTAGTTTCATGCTTGGTCCAGGATCTAATTGAATTACTTTCATATTGAGTCCAAAGGCTGATTATGCCAATTTCGTTTTGTATCATTTGAGATTCAGGTTGGTACTCGGACATAATTGCATGATTTTGCACTGGGTACCAAAATGTGACTGTAGCCGTTTCAGTCCAGGAACTGACAAATTGTGATTCATGCTGGGTCCATGGTTTTATTTTGTCAGTTTCATGATGGGTCCAGAGTCTGACTGTGTTGGTTGCAGCTTGGATCCAAAGTTGGGCTAAATCACCTTCAGGATGAGTCCAAAATCTGACTGCATAAGTTTCATGCTGGATCCAGGGGTGGGCTGTTGGCCATTCTTGTTGGATCCAGGTAGTAGCTATTTGAGATTCAGGTTGAGTCCCTTGTCTTATTTCAACAATTTGAGTCTGGAACCAAGGCCCAGCTATATTACTGTCAGATATGGTTGAGTGTTTTGCTGTTTGCATTTCAGCCTGGGTCAAAAGGTAAGTGTATGAACTTCAGATTGCGTCCAGGGTCTGAGTACAGCAGTTCCAGCTTGGGCCCAAGGTCTGAAAGTACTACTCTTAGGATGAATCCATGTACTGATTATTCCAGCTTCAGTTTTGATCCATGGTGTTACTACATGAGCAACAGAAAGTGTCTGGGATCTCACTGTGTCTCCTTCAGACTGGTTCCAGGGGTAAAATATACCAGTTTTAGCCTGAATCCATAAGACTGTAGCAGTTTCATGTTGAGCAAAGAGCTCTACTCTACCAGCCTCAACCTGGGTCATGGTACTTGTAACCACTGTTGGAGATTCTGATTGGAGCCAGGGTTTTATTATTTCTGTTTGAGTTTTAAACCAACATCTGCTAGTAGTAGCTTCAGGCTGAGGCCACAGTCTGGCTGCTTGAGGCAAAGGCACTATCCATGATACGAGTGTTCCAGATTCAGGCCAGGCCCATGTGATGACATCATCAAATTCAGGATGTGTCCGTAAAATAGAAGCTCGATTTTCACCTTTAATCAAGGATGTAGTAGTACCACATTGAGAATTCAATGAAATACTAACTATACTAGCTTCAGGAAGTGTCCAGGGTTTTTTAGATTCAGTTTTAAGCATTGTCCACAATGTGACTGTATCAGTTATACTCTTTGTGCAAGAATTTAGGGCTAGAAATTCAGCCTGGGTCCAGGATGTAGATGTGGAAGCTATAGACTGTGTCCAGGTTATTACTGGAAATCTAGCCTGAGGCCATGGTGTGACTATGGAAGCTACAGTCTCTGTCCAAAGATTCACTGCAGGAGATTGACCCTGAGCCATTGGTGTCAGTTTGACATTTTTGAACTGTGTCCAGGGCATAACTGCTAAAGATTGAATTTGGGTCAATGCTGGGGCTATTTCAAAATCATACTGTGTCCAAGGATTTATTGTTTGAATTTCAGCTTGGGGCCAGAAAGTTACTGTGGAAGATAATGACTTTGTCGAAGGGTATACTCTCATAGATTCTTCTAGAGCCCACTGTGTCACAGTATATGCTGCAGTGTTTGTCCAGGGATTTAATGCTCCATATTCAGCCTTGGTGCACAAGGAAGTTATTGATAGAGCAACATCCTGGATCCACAGTGTGACTGTATCAACTAAAGTCTGTGTCAAGGAATTTATGATTTCAGAATTTGCCTGTGTCCACAGCATGACCTTATCAATTTCAAGGGTTGTCCAGGGATTTCCTGTTGGAGATTCAATTGTGGGTCCACAAATTGATTTTGTCAGTCAGAGGACCTGTCCCTGTCCCTACTTCAGGAAATACAGCAGGAGTACAAGATGTGACTATATCACATATCGTCTGTGCCCATTGATTTACTGCTGGAGGCTCAATTTGAGTCCACTGTACAACACTGTCAGATACAGGCTGTGTCCAGGAATTTACTACAGAATCAGCCTGGATCCACAATATATCTGTGTGTGCTGTAGACCATGTCCTTGGATTTCCTGATGGTAATTCATCCTGAGTCCGTGGTGTGACTATGGAAGCTGCAACCGCAGTCCAGGAATTTTCTAAAGATTCAGATTGAACCCATGCTGAGACTATATTAGTTTCAGCTACTGCCCCAGTATTTATTGCTTGAGATTCCACCTGAATCCATGGTAGAATTGTGTCAGCTACAGGTTGAATCCAGGAGTTTATTCTTGGAGTTTCTACCTGGGTCCCAGTTGTGACTCTGTCAGTTTGTGCCCAGGGATTTAATTCTAGATTTTTTTTCTCAGTCCATGTTAAGCTATTATTAGTTTCAGATTGTCTCCAGGAATTTACTGCTAAAGGTTCTGCTGGGGTCCATGTTGTGCCTGTATCAGCTTCAGACTTAGTCCATGAATTTAATGATGGAGACACAGCCTGAGTACACAGCATGGCTGTATCATCTACAGGCTGTATCCATGAATTTAATGCTGGAGACTCACCTTGGATCCATTTTGTGACTGTCTCAGCTATAGTGTCTATCCAGGGATTTACTGCAGAAAGCTCATCCTGGGTCCATGGTAGGGCTATATTGCTTTCAGATGGTACCCAGGATGTTACTGCTAAAGATTCTGTTTGGGTCCATGTTGTGACTGTATCAACTATAGGCTTCACCCAAGGATTTAGTATTGTTACAGACTCAACATGAATCCATGGTACAGCAGTATAATTTTGAGGCTGCATCCAGGGATTTACTGATGGAAATTCAGCCTGGGTCCACATTGTGACTATATCAGCTATAGTTTTTGTTCCAGGATTTATTTCTGAAGGTTCACCCTGTGTCCACTGTGTGACTGTATCAGCTACAGGTTGTGTCCAGAGATTTACTGGTTGAAATTCAGCCTGACTCCACAGTGTTACTGTAGCAGATACAGGATACGTCAAGGGCTTTTGTCTTAGGAATTCAGGCTTTGCCCATGTGACAGATTTAGCTAACCTGTCTCGCCAATGATTTACTGCTGGAGTTTCAGCCTTGATGGATGGTGTGACTGTTTTAGTTTCTAACTGTATCCAGAGATTCAGTTCTGGAGATTGAATGTGGGTCCACATTGTTAATGCACCAGCATCATTTTGTGCCTCAGGTTTGATGATACCAGTATCTGGCAGAATCCAGGGTCTTACTGTGTCATCTTCAGCCTGGGTCCAGAATCTATCTTTATCACCTTCAAGCTCATCCCAGGGCCTGACTGTGAAAGAGTCATGTTGTATCCAGGCTTTTACCTTGTGATCCACAGGTTGGTTCCAGGGACTTTCTATTTTCATTTCAGACCGTATCCAGTGGTGTGCTATTTTGGTAACTGGTTCTGGCCAGACTGTGATTGTCTCCATTTGAGTCTGGCCCCAAGATTTGACATTATCAGTGTCAGACTTAGTCCCGGGTATGGCTATATCATGTACACGTTGGGCCCAGGAGTGGGCTCTTTGAAATTCTGTATCAGTCCAAGGTTTGAATGTGTCCACTTGAGTATGCAACCCAGATCTGACTATATCAGCTTCAGGCTCAGACCAGGAAATGACTGTTTGAGAGTCAGGTTGGCTCCAAGTTCTGATTGTATCAGTATGTATCTGCAACCAGTGTGTCCAGTGTGTGACCATATTAACTTCAGAACGTGTCCAGAATCGGAATGTAGGTTCTTCTGGCTTTGACCATGGCTTGAAACCACCAGCTTCAGACTGAGTCCACCACAATCTGATCATGTTAACTTCAGGCTGGCCCCAGGGATGATGTGTTTTAAAGTGTGGCTGGGTTCTTGGTCTCATTTCGGATCCATCTGTGTCACTTGGAAACAGAACCCAGGATTCACCATCATTAACTAATGGCAGTCCAGTTGTACCAGCTAAAGGTTTAATCCAGAATCTTAGTGAATCAGTCATAGTTAGATGCTGATATTGCATTGAATCACCCCAAGGAAAGTCCGTGGGTACAGGTATCTGAGCTGTCAGAGAGTTCTGGGGATCAGAAAGAGCCCAAGGTTCAGAAGAATCAGCCTGTGAGGTACTCCAGAAATCAGCTATTTTATAAGGATCCCATGGTTTGGCAATAGGAGAGGTCCAAGGTTTTACCATTGGCAATCTGCTAGCTAATGGGAGCTGACTACTTTGAAGGTGTAAGAGTCTACTGCCAGGAAAAGAAGCTCTATTATTTGACCCGAAAAATACTGGAGGATGATTCCGGCGCTTTCTGTTTAGTGGCAGAATGCCTAATCTTTCCCTACATGACTGTATAGTAAACCCATGGGAAGTCAAAATGTCAGAACACACGTTCAGTCTAAGGCTGTTTTGTGGAACATTAAGAAAACTGCAGGGTAGGGAAACAATAGAATCCAGTGGCTTCTGGGATGCCTTGATAAACCATCTCATCCATGATAGGTATGAGGCTGTCTTGATCACAAGAACAAGGTCATAACAGGCCATTGAGGACTCACTGACCAGGCCTACCGGTTTCCGGTATTTGACAAAGAGACAAAGAATAAGACTACCCTGATGTACCTGAATGAGGAAACAAAAGTGTATGAGATATAGACAGACATATATGGAATACATATATTAATATATATTACATATATCAAATGTATATAAATAATTATTTGAATCATAAGATATATGGATGCATACATATTTAAACATTTAGAGAATAACATTTATACATTATATATATATATATATACTAAATGTTGTTTATAACAACATTAAGTATATGAGACTTAATGTATACTTATAGTATATAAGATTTATTTTTCTACTATATATAAATTCCATGTTGCATGGTGATCTGTCATAAATGTTACATGGTGCATACATACTTCAAGGAGATCCAGAATATAACTTAAGCACAAGTTATTGTAATTGGTTAAAAGAGGAAAATGAGACACGAGGGGATTTGGGAAAAAACTCTAAAAAATAATTACATATTTAACTTCTTTTTTGGATACTACTTAGCTTAGTATATCTAGGCAGAACACAACTAATACAATCACATCTTTGGATTGTGTTTATCTTTATCACTCCCACTGCCATTGCTATGCTTCCAACCATCATTGTTTTTCACCATACTCTTGTTTTCAAGCCATTATCATTTCTGCTTCCCTCTCATGCTCAACTTCATTCCATGGTTTCTTCCCCAACAAGCACAGTAACACTCAGGGTAAAAACCAAAGGCTTTAATAGTCTCTGATCTAAACTGTAGACATTTTTCATTTGCTCATCCTGCTACCATCTTACTTTCTTCATTCCCGCATCAGAAATTTTCCAATAGTTCCCTTTGTGTTTTCTTTTCTTCCCTAAGATATTCACCACCATGGGTTGATTTCTCAAGGGCTTGAGTCCTTTGCTCAGATACCAAAATTTCTATCCAAAAGTTTTATTTCTCAAATATTATCTCTGAATATCTGTTTCACTGTTCTTGTATCTATGTATTGAAAAACTACTTTGCTTTCAAAATTTTAAGCAACACCTTCCTCTAATCGATAAGAAGATAAAGTTGGCTGTTTGTTCATTGTGTGTCTACTGTTCACTATACAGATATCTATTAAAAATATTGACAAAATTATACTGTATTAAATCATTAGACTATGCTCATCCATGGTGGGGTATTTTAACAGTCATTACCAGGACTGTTTTGTCTCTGTGCAGCATCAGATTGGGATTCCACACTTGTATGGCTAATTTGTCTTCCTTAATTTCAAGTTTCTTAATATTGATATCCATACACTTATCCTCTTTCAGTCTTTTGGACTTGACAAGATTGTGGCGAATTATTTGTTAAAAAATATTGATGTCTCTAAGACTAGAGACACAGAGAAAAAACTGATGAGGGCTAGATGGGATGGGGATGGGCATGAGGGAGAAGGGGAAGGGACGAGGCAACATAAACTGATAACTACAATACTACTGCAGAGACAGAAGAGACAGTTTAGGGAATATAATCAATAAGGTGGTAAATTTTTTTTAGGGGAACAGAAGGGCACATGTCTTTTTAGGGAGACCACTTCATGGACAGTGTAGTGGCCTTACCATGGCACTGTACATCTGAAGCTGCCACTGAATAATATTATATGTCATCTGTAATTTAACACATATATAGTCATGGGACATGGAATATACTGTGGGGGTGGAGTCAATGGAATTGTAATAGTTATGTATGATATTCGGGGTGGGGGGACGGGGAGGGGGGAGTCACTTTGTAAGGGATGACAAAAATAACTATTGCATTGTTTTGTACATCTGTAACTACTACTACTACTACTACTACTATTACTACTGCTAATAATAATGTTGAAAAAAAATGTGGATGTGATGTCATATTCGTTCTCCTTCAGGAAAGGCAATCTCTGCCATACCTGTAAGTTTCAAACCTTTTTTTTCTTTTTTTTGGCTTTTTCACTTCTTTTTTTTGCCTTAAATTCCTTTCTAGCCATTTTTGTTATCTTAAATTGTATCTGTCTTATAAACTAATTATGAATCTCTCTACAATGTACTACATTATCTGCTAGGTTGAGGGTTAGGAAGATGTCATAATAATTACATATTGCTAGACATGTATTTTTTATGGCAAAAAATTAATTTTATAACCTCAGGATAAGTGCTAATTATACCTCATGAGTGTAGGATTTTATTTTTCAAAAGTATTCAGTATATGTTTATTAAATTCAATTCTGTTGTAGTCCAACAACCCAACCCAATCCATGAATGATAACCTCATATTCTTCACATTGTTTCAAAGATATTTGTGGTAAGTTCTGTATCTTTATATATCTTCTCAATGAAAACATTACTGATTTAGTAGTTTGAGATCTTAAGATCACAAATAAAAATCACATCATTTTTTTACACAAACATATTATGTGTGTGAGTGTGTGTGTATACACTTACATACATACATTCTTACATATACATATATATGATAATCATAAACACTACATCTGTGGGTTACATGTGGAGGTTACTTTTCTTACTGTTCTAGGGTCACTTGATATCTACGCTCTTAAATTTTCAAGTGTAAAATACAGTATTGTTAGCTGCATACATTATGTTGCTCAGCAGATCTCCAGAAGGCATGCATTCTGCATAAATGACACTTTGTATTCATTTGATAGAATTTTACAACTACCAAGGGTGCCAAAAAAAGTATACAAGTGAACAGTTTGATCAATGTTACTCAAGCAGCAGTTCTCCATTAATCAGTAGTGTCTGGATGCTGATGGTAACCACTTTGAGCACCCCTTGTAATTGCAGAAGTCAAACTTGACTCGTATTCATCTCTTGTTATTGGTATATAGTGTTACAATATTAATAGTTTTGTTTTCCTTTCTTAAAATGTGTATACATTTTTTTTGCATCTTCCATAGCTTTATATTCCCATAATGATAACTTTGCCCTTATACAGTTAGTACCCCACAGTCTTCTTGTGCTTGACTCCAGATGCATACATTTTTACTTTTAGTCAGGTGGAGATGTTGATGGTGGCAGAATAAGACGTCCAGCAGCTTAACTGACAACTTGTTGATCCTGGTCCCAAACCTATTGTGGTCTGAAGGAATAGATATGGTAAGGATAGGAATATTATATCTCTTAAGCATTTTGTAGCATAGCTTCCTAAGAGTTTTGCGTTATAGCTTTCAGTCATGTAATTCCATATAATTTTGGAGATACTCTGACTTCTCCCCTTCTTCCATCTTACTTCATACACCTTTATGTCACAAACATTTGGGTTATTTAGCTGTAACACAAATCCACCCTAAATGGGATAACAGAACACAATATTAGTAACCCATGATATTGTCAGTTAACATCCTTAAGGACTCAATTTTTACCCGTGTAAATGAAGAAATGTGGATATTATTAGTTTTGCAAGCTTTTCAAACTAATTGATTTTTCCATTTAAAAAAAAAATATCAATCTCTGGGCCATTTAGGAAACAGAGAACATGAACTCTTGTGGCTTACTCTGATATCGGTATAACATGCACTGTCTGTACTGGCAGATATAACAACTCTTCCAGAAGATGGTACAAGTGTGAGAAAGTGGTATTTCATCCCTCCTGTCAGGATATTGCAGGAGGACCACTCTTATATTACCTTTGACTGGATCTGTTCCAATTTGTGGATCAAAACTGGGGCATAGACATAATTTATGGCCAAATAAGGTATCTTGTTGGTCATTGGCTCCTGAAATGTCAGAGTGCAAATGTTTCCTAAGGGAACAGGAAAAAATGAACAAGATATTAAAATTTGTGTGGAAAAAAACATATCATTACATTTCCACTGGAGCTGAAACACTTGTCAGTGTAAGACCTTGACTTACTTAGCAGTGTAATCCCCCAGATTTCTAATTTATATCACTGTAAACTGATTTTTTACATGACACCAGAATAGAATTTGACTTTGAGACCTCCAAGCTTCAGTTTGAATATTTTCCAAAGAAGAAAGAAGTCCCTTTAATGTATCAAAATCCAATGCAAATACAGTTAACTATGATGAATCAAATACAAAATGTATACATAACTATGATCTCTTTCTCATGGCCTTAGCTATACTTACGTTTGAACCTGATGGCTGGCTATGGAGTAGATCCACCATTGACTGAGGATAATGCCCTGGCTGACTTCAGCCACGTACACTAGCCGTGGGCTGTTGTTGGACACTGACAGTGGGGCAATCCTTGGGGTCAATGAGTTTAACCACTGATTTTGAGAACTGGGCACTAAAAGGGCCAGATAGGGAGGGAAAGATGTAAACATAACATGAAAACCATCTTGTTGGTGTTTAATGACATATTTGTTACTCTAATGTTTTGTATGATGAAGATGGGAAAGAGGAGAATATAGAAAATGAGGAGAAATACATAAAGGGTGACAAAAGATAAAGATTATATGAAAGAGAATTATAAACAGGAATTAGGAAGTGAGATACCTGATATGGAGAAACACAGGCCATATTTCAAAGGTTGAAGTAAAAACCAAAACAACTTCCCTAGTACTAACACAGACAAGAGGAGAAAAGTTGCCAAGTGTCTGTAACGTACCACCACAGCAGTGAAGAAACAATCCCCCAAAGTGGTAGAAGCAAAGTATAGCCGTCATGTTTCCTCAAGTGGATGTGAGTGCAAGACAGTGTTCTAGTAGGGTAGCTACCGAGGTTAAGATTGAAATTACGGGGATTAGAATGTCTGACATCATAATAACCACTTAACTACCTTCTGTTATGATCAACCAACTACAAAGTTATATAAAAAGAACTTAGCCAAGCTGACTGTGGTTTAAAAATTGGAACAAAACGTTTCTCAATGTTAAGTTTTATTTTTTAAGTGGAACAATAATACCCCCATCCCATATTGTAACAAATAATTATCTCTTTGGTATTACCAAGTAGCTTTATTTACCTGCCACATATACTTATTAATGAAAAATAGATTGGCCTATGTGATCTGTCATAGAAAGATGTTCAAGAAACACTGATTGAGAATAGTTTGGAATAATTTATAAATTAATATATGAAATGATAGCCTACCTAAATCATACTTTTATTCACATACCCATTCTACATATCACTCTAGACTCAGAAATACTTAGGCTGTAACTTTTTAGACAGTTATCTGAAGACCTAAATTCACTGCTCTCTGATAGGCATCTAGGGCAGAAAGCAGCAATTCAATAAATATTTACCAAACCTTTCATATACAGTGTTCCAAATGTTTAACACATAAATATGAGGAAATAAGTCTTTGTCCTTTTGCAGTTTTCATTTTAGGGTAGCGCTATGTTAGTTAAGGTCAGCTTCCGCTAAACAGGATAGAAAATGTAAATGATACAAAATACATTTATATTTTACATAATATGAGTGATGAGATACAGCTAACTCAACTTCAGAATTTTACCATAGATATGTGCTCATTTTATCATACTGCTTAGAAACTTTAGTAGTTAACTTCCATCCACATAAGTATTGAATGATGCCTTCTCTGTACTAGTCTTCATGCCTTTGTTCAAATACTTTTCTTATATTTCTGTAACCACCCCATTGTTTTTCTCTATTTCTTTTCTCCTTCTTCACCCACTCTGAGAAAGGAACTTTAAGCTTTTAAGCTTTACAGTAACCATTAAAAACATTTTTAACTAATATATTTGTAAAAATTATGATTTATATATGAAATACTCAAAATTTGAGATGTGCAATACTGTAGTAATGAATTATGGAAATATTATAAAGCCTATTAAAGTAATGCTTGAAGTATAATCTGGCAGATGAGTCAATATTAAGCAAACAAAATTAAAAATGGAGTTTGTACTCGAAATAAATTTTTTGGAGGCATGTTTGAGGAAATAAAGAATGCAGTATCCAAGGTCTTATAACTCAACAATAAAAATATGTTACACACAATGTGATATATAGAAGATGTATTACAGAATTGCACACTTGAAACCTATGTAACTTTACTAACCATTGGCACCCCAGTAAACGTAAATTAAAAAACAAATAAATGGGCAAAGGAACTGGGTAGATATTTCTCCAAAGAAGACTTATGAAGAGACTCAGCTTCACTAATCATCAGCATATCAAAACTACAATGTGATACCCTAGAATGGCTACCATCAAAAACAAATAGAGACACACACAGAGACATAGAAACACATACATAAATACATATGACATCCTTATAACTTTCAGTCATAGGCTTACATTATTTTCATATTATTTAAGGTCATACTGAAGTCAAATTAGAACATTCTTCACCACTAACTCAAGCACTTTTTAATGTATTACATAGGATTTTACAATTTTCTACTTTACATAAGTCTTGCACGTGTCAGTAAAAAAAAATTAAACTGTATAATGAGGATAAGGATGGTAGTCACTTCATAGGTTTGAAAATGATCAAATGAGATGATTCAAGTAATAAATAAATGAAACACTTCCTTTAATAGTCAGCACAAAATAAATATTTTTTGTTGTTTTTAAATTTTTACTTGACCGTTTGCCTTCTACAGTAAGGAAGTGGTCCCGTTTCAAATGCGTTATGATTTGTGTTGTGTATGTGTTTTGTGTACTACTGTTAGAGGCTGTGTGCAACTACAGTTGCATCTGTGTGTTCTGTCTCTTTTTGTTTTTTTGCACCTGAGCCATCCTACCATCTGTAGGCAGCTCAACGCACCTAGGCTCGGGCTGGCATCGAACTGCCATGTCATTTCTTTTTACATTCCCTTTTGGTACGTTACTAGTAAAAATACATAATGATTGTTTACTTCATGCAAAACATCAAAAGCAATGCCTTTTTTTAAAAGTCTAGTTTCAAATATTTTGACAAGTGCCTAAAGAAGTAAAGTTACAAACTAACCTCAGGGTCCTACTTAACATATTATTTTAAAATATTGCTGCACCCAAACGGAAATGAAAACACCATGACCCAAAATCTCTGGGATGCTGTGAAAGCAGTCCTAAGAGGGAAATTCATAGCAGTGCAGGTCTACCTAAGGAAGGAAGAAAAAATCTCAAATCAACAGGTTATCCTTACACCTCAGGGAACTGATAAAAGAATAACAAAAGAAGCCCAAGGGGAGGACAAGAAAGGAGATAATAAAGATCAAGCAGAAATAATTGATATAGAGAACAGAAAAGCAATACAAAATATAAATGAAACCAAGAGCTGTCTTTTTGAGAAGATAAACAAAACTGACAAACCTGTAGCCAGGCTCATTAAAAAAAAAGAGAGAGAGGACTTAAATTAGTAAAATCAGGAATGAAAGAGGGGAAATGACAACAGACATCACAGAAATACAAAAAATTCTAAGAAATTACTATGAATATAGTAAAATATGCCAACAAATTTGACAATCTGGAAGAAATGGATAATTTTCTAGAAGCCTACAACCTTCCAAAGCTAAATCAAGAAGAAACAGAAAATCTAAATAGCCTGATTACTACCACGGAAATTGAATCAGTAATTGACAAGCTCCCAAAAAACAATAGCCCTGGACCAGACGTCACAAGTGAATTTTATGAAACACTCAAAAAAGAACTATCACCTATTCTTCTCAAACTATTCAAAAAAATCCAAAAGGAGGGAAGCCTCTCAAACTCTTTTTATGAAGCCACTATCACCCTGATTCCAAAACCAGATAAAGACAGCATAAAAAAGAAAAACTACAGGCCAATACCCCTGATGAATATAGATACAAAAATTCTCAATAAAATATTAGCAAACAGAATTCTGCAAAATATTAAGAAGGTCATACATCATGATCAAGTGGGTTTCATCCCTAATACACAAGGCTGGTTCAACATCCATAAATGAATGAATGTGATACACCACGTCAACAAAATGAAGGATAAAAATCACATGGCCAAAACAATAGATGCAGAAAAAGCATTTGACAAAATCCAACAGCCATTTATGTTAAAAACCCTTAGCAAAGTGGGAATACAGGGATTGTATCTCAACATAATAAAGGTCATATATGACAAACCTAAAGCCAACATCATACTCAATGGGGAAAAGATAAAAACATTCTCCTTAAGGTCAGAAACAAGACAAGGCTGTCCACTTTCTCCTCTTTCATGCAACATAGTTCTGGAAGTTCTAGCCACAGCAATCAGACAAGGAAAAGAAATAAAAGGCATCCAAATTGGCAAGGAAGAAGTAAAATTATATGCAGATGGCATGATACTGTATATAGAGAACCCCAAAGACTCCATTAAAAAACTATTGGAGCTGATAGATGAATTAAGTAAGGTAGCAGGAAACAAAATCAATGTTCAGAAATTAGTTGCATTTGCATATATCAATAATAAACTAACTGAAGGAGAAATTACGAAAGCTGTCCCATTTACAATTACTTCAAGAACTATAAAATACCTAGGAATAAATTTAACCAAAGAAGTAAAATATCTATACTCAGAAAATAATAAGACACTGAAGAAAGAAATCAAAGAAGATACAAATAAATGGAAACACCTACCATGCTCATCGATAAGAAGAATTAATATTATTAAAATGTACATACTGCCTAAAGCAATGCATAGATTTAATGCAATTCCTATCAAACGACCAAGGACATTTTTCACAGTAAAAGAAAATATCCTAAAATATATATGGAACCATAAAAGACCCCGAATATCCTCGGCAATCCTGAGAAATAAGAACGAAGTTGGGGGGAATCACGCAACCAGACATCAAACATCCTAAAAGGCCACAGTAATCAAAACAGTATGGTATTGGCATAAAAACAGGTACATAGATCAGTGGAACAGAACAGATAGCCCAGAAATAAATCCAGACATTTATGGACAGTTAATCTATGACAAGGGAAGCAAGATTTTACATTGGAGTAAAGATAGTATGTTCAATAAATGGTGCTGGGAAAATTGGACTGACACATGCAAAAAAATTAAACTGGACCACCTCCTTATGCCATATACAAGAACAAATTCAAAATGGATTAAAGACTTAAATGTAAGACATGAAACCGTAAAACTCCTAAAAGAAAATATAGGGAGTACATTTGCAGACATTACCCTGAGAAATATATTTACTGACACATCCCTGCAGGAAAGAGAAGTAAAAGAAAAAAATGAACATATGGGATTATATCAGACTTAAAAGTGTTTTCACAACAAAGGAAACCATCCAGACTTAAAAGTGTTTTCACAACAAAGGAAACCTATCAATAAAACAAACACAAAGCCTACTGAATGGGAGAATATATTTGCAAACAATATATCTGAGAAGGGGTTAATATCCAAAATTTATAAAACACCAAAAAAACAAACAACCCAATTAAAAAAAGGGTAGAGGATATGAAGAGACATTTCTGTAAAGAGGACATACAGATGGCCAACAGGCATATGAAAAAATGTTCAATTTCACTGGTCATTAGGGAAATGCAAATAAAAACCACAATGAGATCCACCTCACTCCCGTCAGAATGGCTATCATCAATAAATCAACAAACAACAATTGCTGGCGGGGCTGGGGGTCAAAGGGGACCCTGCTGCACTGTTGGTGGGATTGCAGATTGGTGCAGCCACTATGGAAATCAGTATGGAGGTATCTCAAAAAACTGGAAATGGAACTACCATTGACCCAGCAATTCCACACCTAGGTATTTATCCTGAAATACTCAAGACACTCTTTCGAAAAGATATATGCACCCCTATGTTCATTGCAGCGCTATTTACTATAGCGAAGACTTGGAAACAAACAAAATGTCATCGGTAGATGACGAGTAAAAAACTGTGGTACATTTATACAATAAAGTTTTACTCTGCTATAAAGAAGAATGAAATCGTACCATTTGAAAGGATATGGATGGACCTAGAGACTGTTATGTTAAATGAAATCAATCAGTCCGAGAAAGACAAAACCAATATGGTCTCATTTATATGTGGAATCTGAAAAGCAGAATGAATGAGCAAAGTAAACAGAAACGGTCTAATAGATATAAAGGAAAAACAGAGTTGCTAGTTGGGAAGGGGGTGAGGATCAGGGAAAAGGTGAAGGGATTAGACAGCATAAATAGGTAACTACAATATTGCACAGGGATATGAAAGACAGTTCGGGGAATATAATTAATAACGTTGTAAGTATTTTGTGGGGTGTCAGATGGTCACGTATCTTCTTAGGGAGACCTTTTCATGGATGGAGTAGAGGCTTGATCACTGCACTGTACACCTGAAATTGATGTTGTATAATATTGTATACAAATTGTAAGTGGATATATAGATAGTCACAGGATGTGGATTATACTGCAGAAGGGAGTCACAGGAAGTGTAATAGATATGTATGATACGGCGGGGAGGAGTGGGGTGGCTACTTGGGGGAGAAGGGTTGTCATTCTGAGAGATAAAAAGTATAACTATTGCACTGTGTTGTACACCTGAAACTATAAAAATAAATAGATAAATAAATAAATAAATAAATAAATAAATAAATAAATAAATAAATAAATACAAAGAACTATTGGCCCCAGTGAATGTGGAAAAAAAGAAGTCTGATAAAACTGTGTCAGTGAGGGTATGGGGAAATAGAAACTCTAACTCTGTTGTGATGGCAGGGCAAATATCTGGAGATTATATATATATATATATATATATATATATATATATATATATATATATATATATATTCATATACCTTTTAAAAAATATTGCCACACCATATTTTATTTTATTTTTTGAGACCTGAGTTATGTTTAGGTGCTATTCTCAGGGTATGTATTCCATATCATTTAACCTCACTATAATCATATCTGATAATACCACTAACTCCTTTTTCTGATTGGGTGTATTTAAGAGGTTAAGTAGTTTATCCAATTTCAAACAACTACTTAATTTTGTTTTGTTTCATTTTTGAGGGCAGTGTCACTGGCCCTCACAGGTAGGATCCGAATCTGGGCCGCCGGCATCCCAAAACCAGCTCCCAACCAATGCTCCACTTGGCCGGCCCTAAAACTTTTTTATTATTGTTATTATTAGCTACAGATGTACAAAACAATGCAATAGTTACTTTTTTCAACCCTTACAAAGTGATTCCCCCTCCCCCCTCCCCTACCTCCTCACCCTCCATTTACTTTTTTGTTTTGTTTTTGTTTTTGTTTTGAGGGTAGTGTCACTGTCCCTCATATGTGGGAACCGAACCGGGGCCGCTGGCTTCCCAAGCCAGCGCTTAACCACCGTGCCACTCGGTCGGCCCTCCATTTACTTTTAATATTACATGTTTCTCTACATTCTTCCCAAAAAATCTCATTCTGTATTGCTTTTCTCCTTTTTATTCTGCCACACTGCTGCTAATAACCCCATGCCTCTGTAAAATCTTTTTATCTCTGCCAAGAATAGGTTCCCTAAGTAATATGTGTAATGTTACAGTCCATTTTCAAATCTTGCTCAAACTCATCTTAGTGAATGTTTACTACATGTCCTTTTAAGAGTTTGTTTGCCTTAACAGGAAAGTACAAGTATCTGGAGCATATCTCTGGGTTAGACTGTCAGCTTTTATGGTTCCTAAAACAGGTTCCTAAAACCGTAGGCAAGTTTTAAAGTCTTTTATTTAGTTAGTTATTTTCAATTTAAGCATGAAGTTTTATATCTTTTGCAAAAAGAACATAATAATAATATGGTATTGGAGTTCTAAAAATTAATTGAATATACGTTTATGTAGATTTTGTATACAAATGGCTGAAGCTGATGTTTATTTGGAAAATTACAGTCACTGATTAGTGTATTACTCTTTTGGAATCACTGGTGGGTTTTATCACTGGTGGGTTTTCTTGTACCTTTTACAGCACCTGCCACATCACCTTATCTACTTGTCTGCTTTCTCAGTGATGTCTTCTCAGTGGCTAGTGTATTAATTCTTTTATGTATTAATTACCAATTGATTTTAAGATACTATTCAACTATTTATGTTAATTATTGCATTGTTAGTAAATTCATTAGTAAACTCATTTCACCAAAGAGATATAAATTAAAACAACGGGCACATTTCACCTATTCAAAAACAGAAGTAATCTACAATGTCATCAGAGCTATGTCAAAACTAATGTCTTTCTGGCAAGAATGTAGTAAATGTGTGTATAATGTTAGTGGAGTGGCTTTGGTCAATAAGAAATTCACACTATTGCTAACAGATTAAGTGATATTTTAGAAATAATTTTATAATATGTACATGTATAGGAAAATATATGTATGCATTCCCATGAATAATGACATTAGCAACAATATGGATAGATCTTGAGACTATTACACTAAGCAAAATAAGTCAGAAAAAAAGTCGAGGCTCATTGGTTTCATATATGTAGTATATAAAAGTTAAAGGAACAAGACAAATAAATGAAAAAAAAAACCAAACTCATAGACATAGACAATAATTTAGTGGTTTCCAGACAGTAAAGGGGGAAGAGGGGTGGTAGATGAGGATAAAAGGTATCAGATATATGATGATGGAAGTGGAAAACAAGAAAAATGAAATACATATGATAAATATGTGTACGTGTGTGTGTGTGTGTGTGTGTGTGTGTGAGTGTGTGTGTGTGTTTGGGTGTGTGTATGTGTGTGTGTGCCTTTGGTGTATGATTTCACTGCTGCATTATTTACCTGAAGGAAAACTTGTTGAAAAGAGGAAATTGAGATTTAACCCACATGTGATCAGCACTATCTTCTTATAGGACATACAAAAATTTTCTGTCATAATTGGAGAGATATAAAATATAACAGGCATTATTTTGTTATAAAAAGTTGAAAGCATTGAAAATGGGAGTGAATGCACAATTGTACACCTGAAACCCATGTAAGTTTACTAACAGTTGTCAACCCAATAAGCTATTTTTAAAAACAGAAAAGAAAATGGTAGCTATAGCATTATTATTATTATTTTTAGCTGAGCCATTCTGCCACCTGTTGGCAGCTCAATGGCAACTCAGCTTGGGCTGGCTTCGAACTGCTGTTGCTCAGAGCTCAGCTCACACTCGAGCAAGCTCTTAACCAACTGAGCCACTTGGCCGGCCCTGCATTATTTTTTAATAGTTGTAAATTTGAAGAAGCATACAAATTGTGCCTAAGTAAAACGTGTAGAAAAATTATAGAGAAATTCAGAAAAACAATTTTTAGTTATATTCTGTAGTTCTGTAAGTGTATTTTGCAATATTAGATTGGAGGTTGTTTTGGAAGTTAATTCATAGGAGGAATATTTTTATAGAGGAAAAATCTGTCAGCTAATACAGCATTTTTGTTTCAGGAATAGAAAAGTATGTATTTTACCAGATAAAATTCTGTTTATTAAGGACCCTGTCAATTATACAGAGCTTGAGGGTCAGAAATAGTCTCATGCAGATTTGTTTTTCTTAATTTTGGAAGTTGGGTCAAAACTTTACATTTTAAGGAAATAATAAGGAAAATTGAGACTGAATGAAGCTTTGCATTCCTAAATGTTTTCAATATTTTATTTTTTTCAGTTGTCCTTATTTCTATTTATGTTTTTCTTCGTATATTTGAAAAACTACTAAATGCTGAGCTCTAAGCAATGGCAGTTCAATGCGCAGACCGAGCTGAGCTGCCAACAGGTGGCAAGATGGCTCAGCTAAAAAATAAAATAATAAAATAAAATAAAAACTACTAAACCAACAGACAGAGTGTGAGAGTGAGTCTATTGCCAATATTTGGGAAGGTGGCAAAAATGGATCACTATTTGACAGTAAAATTTTAGTTTTTCCTTTATCTTGATCATAGTATAGAAGTAGGAGTAAGTAAATCGTAAAAAGGAAGCAGAGAACACATTTTGATCTTTCTATTTTCTGTACAATTTTCCCTCACCAGCTTCTCTGTTTTCCCTGCTTCCATTTTGAATGTCTCTCTTATTCCCTACTTCTTCTGTGGCTCGTCACTGGGTCACATATGGGTTTCTTAGCCTCCTTACATTACTTAAGCTGTTGTTCTCCACTGTCTATATAGCTGGTGGTCATTCAGGGAAATAGTAAGACAGGATCTCAGGAAAACAATAGGAAAAAATGTAAGGTGTTCAGAATTTTTAAGAAAAAAGACCAATAGATGCCTCAGGAGAAAGCGTCCATAGCTATATTATGTCCTGTGAATAGAGGGGCTACAGTGACTCTTGAGTTTCATTTTATCTCAGGAGTTTTCAATGTCTTAAGATTGGCGTAAATGATGTGTGTATATCTAAGTGTATGTATGTGCATATGCTGTCTGGGAGAGTTAGGTATAGGCCTGTTTCCTGATAAGTACCTTTATTTTTTGTTACCCTGAACAATGTGTTTCAGGGCAGCAAATGGAAGCCAGTGAAGTTCCCAGATTTGTCCATGAATGGGGTTTGGGGCGAGGGTAAATGCACTGGTGCTGGGTGCGGGAGGGAATAGATGTAGCAACCTTACACTGGGGCTAAGAAGCTCAGTTTTGGTGAACTTGGTGTACGGTCTTTTTTTGCTCTTTAACTTGGTTCATCTTGGTCACGTTGTGGCAGGTAGTCGCAAAGTACTTGTCAGAGAAGCACTTGTTGGGGCACCATTTTGTTTCAAAGTGTGCTTTTTGTTTTTAGCAGTTTCTATCTATGAATGCAGTGGGGATTGGAAGACACAGGCAACATGCTAACCCAGTATGATTAAAGACTTGCACTTTTCAGTATCAAATGACAGAATGTTGATGCGCTTGGCAGGAAAGCATGAAATTTTAGCATTCATTGTAAATTATGTCACTTTAACCAGTATTTGCTAAAGACTGTCAACATAATCTCTGTTTAAATTTGCTTCACTGAAGACTTTAATTCCTTTCTTGCTCTTTTAAAACCCTATGACATAGGGTTTTAAAAACCTTTGCAAAATAAAATTATGTGAAATATCTTAAAGAGTGATACATAACCAACAATAATGGAATTGTGGGGAGAATTAAAAATACATTTAAGGTAGTTAGTGTACATTTTATGAAATGTGCATTTTAACTTTGATATGCCGAACCCAGAAACACTATTTATTTTAGGTAAATAAAACACATTTTTATAAAGTGCAGCCCTTCGTTCTACAGCTTGAAAGAATTACAATAACCTTCCAATCTAAATTTTCCATGTAACTTCTTATCAGGTATCTGTTAAAAAATAAAATGCAATGTTTGTCAGTCCAGCTGGGGCTCATTTTGCTCTATATGATGCCAGTTTTAAATAACTTCAAAAAAGTTATCTCGAGTTTTAAACATACTGTGTCATAAAATTTGATCCTTTTGTTTATAATTTATATTTTGCTATGCATTACATATAAATTTTACAACTGCTTACAGGAAAATTCCTGAAGGAAGATCAATATGGGAAGCTATTCATAGGAGGTCTCAATATCCAGACCAATGAAATGGTTCTTGAAGCAGCATTTGTGAAATTTGGTCCCATGAGGATAGGTAGCGCTAGAACCTACATGTACATCTACTCAAAGTAAATATACACTAGATATATACTACTGACAGCTCAATTTTTTTCTGTCACTGAAACTTATGTAAGCTTTTCTTAAATTTTATTTTTTATTCTTTTATTGTGGAATAAACTTTTTTTAACAAATTAGCTTCAGGTGTACAACAAGACATGTGACCATCTGACACCCCACAAAATTTTTGCAACATTATCATATTCTCTGAATATGTCTTTCATATCCCTGTGGCAATATCATAGTTACCTATTTATGCTGTCTAATCCCTTCCCCTTCTCCCTCATCCCCACCCCTCTCCCAACTAGGAACCCTGTTTTTCCTCTATATCTATGAGACTGTTTCCGTTTACTTTGCTCATTCATTCAGTTTTTCAGATTCCACATATAAGTGAGATCATATGGTATTTGTCTTCCTCCGACTGACTTATTTCACTTAACATAATAGTCTCTAGGTCCATCCATATCGTTCCAAGTATTATCATTTCATTCTTCTTTATAGTGGAGTAATACTACACTGTATAAATGTACCACATTATCTTTACCTTTTTTTTTTGAGGGCAATGTCACTGGTCCTCATATGTGTGACCCAAACTGGGGCTGCTGACTTCCCAAGCCAGGGCTTATCCACAGTGCCACTGGGCGGGCCCCGCAGCGCACTCAGCTGGAATCCAATTGAGTTTTCAGGAGGGCATTAGCTCTGCTTCCTTGAAAACATATTGTTTAGATTATTCAATAATCCCTCCCTTCAAACAGGAGTAAGTTATGGAACAGCTAAAACAAATAAGATTAATAAGAGATAAAACATAAACATATACTTTCCAAATAAACTACATTAAGAATGAATACAGTAAAGTTATCAGCTAAATAATCAATGTACAAAAATCCACAGCATTCCTATATATAATAACGAAATATCAGGAGAAGAAATTTAAAAAAAACTTCCTTTCCTATTGCAAGGAAAAGAAATAAAGTACTTAGGAAGAAACTGAACCAACGATATGAAACACTCATCCACTGAAAACTCTAAGACATTTTTTAAAGAAACTGAAGGAAAAACAATCAAAAGAAAATTCTGAGTTCATGGATTTTGAAAGATTTAACATAGATAAAATGGCCATATTATCCAAAGTAAAATACAGATTTAATGTAATCCCCATCAAAATTCCATGCCATTTTTTTAAACAAATGGAACAAAAAATCATCCGGTTTGTATGGAACCACAAAAGACCCCGAAAAGACAGAGCAAATCTAAGAAAAAAGAACAAT
Source organism: Aselliscus stoliczkanus (assembly GCA_033961575.1). Taxonomy (NCBI): domain Eukaryota; kingdom Metazoa; phylum Chordata; class Mammalia; order Chiroptera; family Hipposideridae; genus Aselliscus; species Aselliscus stoliczkanus. The sequence continues at coordinate 6,193,206 of CM066742.1, read as the reverse complement.
GTTGGAGGTGTCACACTCCATGACTTCATCTTGCATACAGGGTAACAGTAATCAAAACAGTATGGTATTGGCAGGAAAAGGGACACAGACCAATGCAATAGAATGGAGAGCCCATAAATAAACCCAATTAAGTATGGACAGATAATTTTTGACACAGAACTCAAAATAATACACTGACAAAAAGACAACCTCTTCAATAAATGATGCCTGAGTGAATTGGAAAGACATATGCAAAAGAAAGAAACTAAGCTGCTATCTCTCACCATGTACCAAAACTAACTCAAAATGAATCACAGACCTAAACATAAACCTGAAACAAAAAACTGTATAGAAGAAAATATAGGTACGAACCTTATAGACTTTGGATTCAAAGAGGATATTATGAATTGGACTTCAACGGCAAGGGAAGTGAAAGCCAAAATAAACATAAAAAGCCAAAATAAAACTAAAAAGATTCAGTACAAAAAAAGACCATCGACAAAATAAAGAGGCAACCAACTAAAAAGGAGAAGATTTTTGGAAACAAAAACGTCTGATAAGGGGCTAATATCCGAAATATATAAGGAACTCACACAACTCAACAATAAATAAACAAACAACACCATCAAAAAATGGGCAGTGGGCCTTAACAGACATTTCTCTAAAGAAGACATACAAATGGCCAACAGACATATGAAAACATGCTCAACATCACTAATCATTAGAGAAATGCAAATAAAAATCACAATGACATATCACCTCACACCAGTTAGCATGGCTGTCATCAACAAGAAAAATAATACCAATTGTGGGAGAGGCTGTCTAGTAAAAGCAACCCACATACAGCCTAGGTGGGAAAGCAGATTGCTGCAGGCGCTATGGAAGACAGTGTGGAGATTTCTCAAAAAATTAAGAATGGAATTATCATAGAAGCAAGCAGTCACTCTCCTAGGAATCTACCCAAAACCTGGTAACATTTATGCGTAAAGATATATGTGCTCCGATGTTCATTGTAGCTTTAGGTACGGTGGACAAGACATGGAAACAAACAAAGTGACCTTCGATAGATGGTTGGATAAAGAAGTAGATGATTGGATAAAGAAGTACTGGTACAGGGAATACTATTTTGCCATGAGAAGAGATAAAACATTGTCCTTTGTGACAACACACAGAGAGAAAGAAACAAAAACTCGTAGACATGGACAGTGGTTTAGTGGTAACCAGTGTGCAATGGGGGAGAAGGGCGGTAGCTGAGAGTAAAAGGGATCAAATTCATGGTAATGGAAGAGCAAACTCTGGGTGGTAAACACACCATATGATTATAAATGATGTATTACATAACTGTACACCTGAAACCTATGTAAATTTGCTATCAATAATCATTAATTTAAAAAAAAGAACTTTCCATAAGAAGTGAGAAAACTTAAAAAGTGGAAAGAAATGGTTAGAAAAATACTGTAAATTTTAAACATGTTTCCAAAGCTGTTTGTAAAACTAACAATAAAACATTTTACAATTGGATATAAACTGGATAATTGTCACAATCTTTTATCTGGTACTAAAGTACACAACAGGTCTCACAATTAAGTTCATGAAACCATTGCCATGATGTTGCTAAGCATTTTGGATATCAGAGTGATTATTCATTATGAATTTGCACCAACTGGAGAAACAGTGAACCAAGTTTACTATTCGAAAGTGCTGAAAAGGCTGTGTGAAAAAGAAGATCTAAACTTTTCACCAACAATTCAGAGCTCTTGCATCATGCCAATGCACCAGCTTACAAGGCACTGTCTGTGAGAGAGTTTTTTGTTTTTGTTTTTGAGGGCAGTGTCACTGGCCCTCATATGCAGGACCGAACTGGGGCCGCTGGCCTCTCAAGCCAGTGCTTAACCACAGTGCCACTCGACTGGCCCTGTGAGAGAGTTTTAACCAGTAAAGAAAGCTATATTGGAACACTCCTTCTACTCCCCTGATCTGGCCCCAAATGACTTCTTCCTTTACCTGAATATAAAAGAAATACTGTAAGGAAGACATTTTGATGACATTCAGAACATCAAAAGTAATAACAATGGTGCCAGCCAAGTGCCACGCTGGTTAAGCACTGGCTTGGAAAGCCAGCGGCCCCAGTATGGGTCCCACATATGAACGCCAGTGATACTGTCCTCAAAAAAAAAAAAGTAATACAATGACAGTACTGATGGCCATTCCAGAAAGAGAGTTCCAAAATGGCTTTGAAAGTTAGACTAGCCACTGGCATCATTGTGTAGCTTCCAAAGAGGAGTATTTCTTTTTTTTTTTTTGATGGCATTGTCACTGGATCTCATATGTGGGACAGAACCGGGGCCGCTGGCTTCCCAAGCCAGCGCTTAACCACCGTGCCACTGGGCGGCCCCTTCAAGAGGATTATTTCTAAATTGACCATAGTGATATTTAAGAAATGAGGCATGGAGCACTTTTTCCATGATGAGTTCGCGAACTTAATTGTCTGACCACATATACAACTTATATTTTTAATCATTTTAATTCATCACAGTTTTTCAATTACTAATGTTAATCATTTTATGTAAGGAGCATGACATATATTAAAAAAAACACCATATTTTCTAAATTAAAGCATAATAATGGCAGGGATGCATCCTATGAAAACTCCAAAACCCCTTAACCCCCTGCACATTCGATCTCTGAAAGTTAGAAAACTAAAATGAGCAGGTGAACACCTCTGGGATTCCAAACTAGACACTACCTGACTTCCACAGTAGCTTGCAAAATAAACACGATTATCGGGTTCAACAGCCTCAGATCATTCCTACAAAGTTTTTCTTCACTGGGTATGTGGACACCAAGAGGTGTAGTGATGGATAAAAGAAGGTCTGTGGGTTTTTTTCTCCCAAACAGTGTAATAGTGGAATGCAAAGGTAATTATATATTGTAACAGATCATCATAGAAGTCTGAGATATTGAGTACTTGGGGGCCATGTATTTATTTATTATTAGGCTGATATGAGGGGGGAAACAATCTGTATATTAAAATCACCTTTCTCCAGCATCATATGCCAAACAAGAAGAATTAAACGTGTCTCCTGAAAATTACCTCACATGTCTAAATCCAATGACTCTGGCACCAATATCTGAAAATCCCATTTAGTCCTTCAGTTTACATGGTGCCTAGTCCTTTCCTAAGAAATGTCTCATTTCCACAAAGCACATACAAAAGCCATAATAAAATGCTGTCCTATGACATTAGTTTAAATTTCACAACGAATGGTGAAAGGTTTTTGGTAAAATGAGATCCTGCTAAATTGAAATAAAGAAAACTGCTTTACCTCCTTGCTCAGTGTGCACTCTTCAGTGAGCATCTTCAGCTTCCCTCCCAATTCAGTGTTTTCCTGCTGGAGTTTGGCGTTGTGAATTTCACACTGTTCCAGCTGTACTTGGATTTCATTTAAAGTAAACTGGAAATACGAAGTTGCTTTTCAATGACTTTCTTCTTCTTCTCGTGCCTGCTGCATATTTTCTTCCTTATTATCCAAAATCATCTGTGTTAATAGTGTAAACCTATAGATAAAATGCTCAAGAGATGCTAATGCTAGGAACATGGGTTCATTTAGCTTCCCAAGGTGTTGCTTCTGAGCTACAATTCCTACTCCTGGTCTATGACCGGAAAGCTCTCACTTCAAAGAAACCAGATTTTCCTAAGTCAATCATCAGGGACAAAAAGTATCCTGGTATACAATAAGGGGTATCTGACCATCTACATGGATATTCACTGCACTAAAGTATAACTGAGGAGCTTCTCCACACAGACAGCTCAGCTTCTTACACGTTATTGCACCAACTACCTTACTCAGTGGTTAGGCAGGACATCACCTATATCACATCAGCTTGAAGCAATGTATCCCATCTAGCAACTTACCTTTTGTAGAGGGACAGGGACAAATGGAATCTTTGTTTTACAAAAGCTCGGTGGCGAACACACAATGTGTTATATAGATACTGTATTACAGAATTTTACACCTGAAATCTATGGAACTTTGCTAATAATTGTCACCCCAATAAACTTTAACAACAAAAAAGATTACTGTGAATTATTCCAGTGATATAAGAATCAAAAAGACATCTACCTAAACAAATATCAGTGCTGACTTGCTATGAAGGAGGCAGGTGACAACCATCTACTTTTATTCCATCAAAATCCTAGGTTACAAAATCAAGGAAAAGAACATCCTCACACCAGATGAGGATTAATGTAATGAACTCTCCTATATTTTAGATCCTTGGGTGTGTGCTCTGATAGACTAATCACAGATTCTGCCTTATTTGAAATCATACTCCAACTATACCTTCTTACCTATTGCTAAAAGCAGACATGTTTACATCATGGGGGTTTTTTGTAATGTTTCTGCTCTTTTCTTCGTGTCAGCTGATGCAAATCTTGATACCTTCTCCCACTTGCTTTACCATCAGTCAAGGCACAAGTAGTAGTGTGAGGTATTTAACAAACGAATAACAGCTAAAGAAGGCCAAACAGTAGCCAATCACTGGCCAAATGAGCATCCATAGTAGGACTCTGCAACCTGCTTTTCATTCTCAGACACATTCTGACCCAAGTCTATTCCTACTAGTTGGCTCATTTCAGCTAGGTCTTTCATTCCTTATGCAAGGAAACATGGTAATCAGCTATACTAATGTAATGATCAACAGGATATCAGGCAACCCTGAGCTTGCTAAGCAGGAGGACTATGCAGGACTCTAGGTCCCCTGTGATCAAATATGAGGACCACGAAGGAGCTCTTCCTTGATCTGAAAACAAGTTAGACAGGAACAAGGTCTTGGATTTACAATGACCTCACCACACAGCATTACCCCAAGCAAAATAAACAGCGGGATGGTATGTCTTGAGGGCCCTACAAAGCCCTCTCTCTGCTCAGGAACCAGAGCCAGTGTACCTATGAGACAGGCCAGGAGCCAGTACTGCAACCAAGTCCCACTAAAGAAAGTGAAGCAAGGATTTACATCACATAGATGCACAGTGAACCAACTAACCTTCATCATCCTGTTGTGATGCTGAAGTTTCCTGCAGAGAGACTCCAGTTTGCTTCTCGCCAAATAGCCTTGCTTTGTTCCCTCTGCAAGTGAACTTTTTCTTTCAGGATCTGGGCTTTTGTCCTCTTCAGAATCCTCATTTGCTTCTGATTGTTCTCGATCTCTTCCTGCTACAGAAGTACAGTAAGAACCTCTGAGTCACAGGTGAAACAATTAGAATTTCAGTTCCCTGGAAACTTGTCTACTACCCTCTTACTCAGTTGTGGAAAGAAAGAATGCAAATCATTAACTGTACAAAGAAAACCATTCCGAATGTCTTCTTTTCTTCAAAACATAAAAGAATCTTTTTAGGAAAACTTCGTATGAATAAACATAGCTTGGTTTTACTTTTCTTCAAGAATATACAAATCATGGTTACAGAAACAAATAAGCAGCCCTCAGGAGACCTGGTGAGTGAAAAACACAATTTTACAGTTAAAGAGCAAATTACTCTATTTTACCTGGACATGTAAAATGACAGTCATGTAGACACTTCAATTAAGCTTTCCTGAAGAATAAATGTTGATGGTAACATCTCAAAAGCAAGAAGGACCATCCCAAGACATCTGTCAATCAACATATTCATAGATAGTAAGAACACTTTCATTGGGTTACATATATACAGCTATTAAAAACAGCTCCATTTAAATTCCTGCAAAGGTGAAGGGGGTCAAAAATATAGAAATGGGAGGAAACTAGAACTTTGGTGGTGAGCGTGCAATAGCTTATGCAGGTATCAAATTGTACTATTGCTCACCTGAAGTTTATATAATGATATTTAGCGATGTTACCTTGATAGCTTTAATTAAGTAATCATAATAATTTTGCCTTTGTTCCTTATTATGGTCTACATATATACATCACACCACCAACAGTGGCTTCTCTCTCCTCTTAAGAAATAAAAGGCAGTCATCTGTCAAATAGAAGAGAGGACAAAATGAATCCTCGGGTTTAAACTTACAAAGAAAGGTAACTAACATTAAGGAGGATTTATAAGAGATATAGGGACTGAGGATAAAGAGGTACCATTACGAGCACCCAAAATGAAGACAGAGCTGCAGTTTCATCTACCTGGTTGAATTCTTGGATACCCAGAGATGGAATTGCCCAGACAAATGGAATGGGTGAATACAGGGAAAAATCATTATTCCCAAAGAGAGTGATTTTTACAATGTGTGGAAATCTATGGGGAAAGCAGATATAAAGGCAGAGGTGACATGGTCAAGGAGAAAGTAGACAGTCAATGTGGCAGTGGCTGCAGTGATTAGAGAGAACAAATGCAGAGGGAATCCTTCAGAAAGATGCTGGACTGATGGTAGTTAAGGGTTTGAATAGGATACCTGTACTTGTGACTTTGGAGGTGTAGTACATGAGGTGACCAGGGTAGAGGGTGGCCACCAGGATACACTAATAGGGCATTCAAGGAACAAGAAGTCCAGGAACAAGCTGAAGTGATGTCACGGAGGATGAAAAGGGAGACAGAGCTAGGAATCTGTCTCCACAGTTAGGCAACAATTGCACTGCAGCAAATGTCTGACATAATGATTTTGGAATTCTGAAGCCTATTCAAAGTCTTGCACCTTCCAGGGAAATGCTTGGTCAGTAAACTGTGGGAGTTCCTGTTCACTTAAGCCAACAGTGCCATAGCAGCTACTCATTCTTCCATTGCACAGTGCCATGTCAAATGGCCATAGTCACATCCCTGGAGTGGTTTTCAGGTGGTCAGGTCAGACAGTAGGAACACAGTCCTCTAAATATCAGGGATCTGTGTTCTGCCTGCTAATTAATGCATGTGATCATGAAGGTGCACAGAAATGAGCCATCATTGTAACTGCCTCCTTGTGACCAGGCATGCAGGAGATTTAAGGAACCAGAGCCACGTTTATTAATATTATCATTATTTGTATTAGTATTGCTATTATTATTTGCTTTCACCCTTGGAGAGCCAGATATTTATGTGCTGGGGCATTCACGTACCTTGAGATATTGAAAAAGCAACCCTGCAACCATCTAGGACAGGAAAACTCAGGCTGATTTCATACACAGAGATGTTCTGTAAAAATAAAATTATAAAACAAAAAACAAACTTTGATAAAGGGAGGGACTCTAACATTCTCACTTACCACAAGATAAGATTCAAATGTACCAATTTCAACAAGAAAACATCATAATGCCTACAAAGAAATTGTAAAATATGGCCCATTCAAAGGAAAGTAATAAATATTTGTCCTTCTCTGACTGACTTATTTCACTTAACATAATAATCTCTAGGTCCATCCATATCGTTACAAGTCGTACAATTTCATTTTTCTTTATAGCAGAATAATACTCCATTGTATAAATGTATCACGGTTTCTTCTTTTTTAAAGATTTTATTGGGAAATTTGGGGAGGGGAACAGCGTTGGGGATTTGAGGAAGGGGAACAGACAAGCTGCTGTCTTTTTGTTCTTCAGTCTAGTTGCGGAGGACATTGCTTCACCGACCCATATTGGTATCCGCTTTGCGCTCTTCCTGGATGGGGCAGATTGGTTGCCGGCCTCTGGATGGTCAATTACCGCAGCTATGAGCAGCTCATTCTGGTTGCCAGAAGCTAAAGCTGGCTGTCAGCCACTCACTGTTGCCTATGGCCAGCCCACTGCAGCAGTGGCTCCAGCCCACACCATCACCAGGGCTCGCAGCCCAGCTCCAGGTGGAGCTGTTGTTACATGTGAAGGGCAGTGTCACTGGCTCTCAAATGGGGGAACCGAACCGGGGCTGCTCGTCCCAAACCAGCTCTTAACCAATGCGCCACTTGATCAGCCTGGTACCACAGTTTCTTAATCCAGTGATCTACCGATGGGCATTTCAGTTGTTTCCAAGTTTTCGGTATTGTAAATAGTGCTACAATAAACATAGGGGTGCATATATCTCTTTTGAATAAGTGTCTTGGATTCTTCTGGGTACGTACCCAAGGGTGGAATTGCTGGGTAATACAGTAGCTCCCTTTCCAGTTTCTTGAGATACCTCCATACTGATTTCCATAATGGCTGCACCAATCTGCAGTCCCAAAAACAGTGCACCAGCGTTTCCTTTTCTGCAAATCTTGCCAGCATGTGCTGTTTGTTGATTTATGGATGATGCCCATTCTGACTGGAGTGAGGGTGTATCTCATTGTGGTTTTTATTTTCATTTTTTTCATATGCGTGTTGGCCATCTCTATGTCCCTTTCAGAGAAAGGGCTCTTCATATCCTCTGCCCATTATTTAATTGGGTTGTTTTTTATGTGGTGTTGAGTTGAATGAGTGTTTTATAAATTTCAGATATTAACCCCTTTTCAGATATATCATTGGCAAATATCTTCTCCCATTCAATAAGCTCCCATTTTGTTTCATTCATGATTTTCTTAGCTGTGAAAAAACATTTGAGTTTGATGTAATCCCATATGTTCATTTTTTATTTTTATTCCCCTTGCCTGAGGAGATATGTCATTAAAAGTGATTTTCTGCCAATTTACTCCCTTTGTTTTCTTCTAGGAGTTTAATGGTTTAAAGTCTTACATTTAAGTCTTTAATCCATTTTGAGTTTGCTCTCATATATGGTGTAAGTAGTTGGTCCACATTCATTTTTTTTTGCATGTGACAGTCCAATTTTCCCAGCACCATTTATTAAATGGAATATCATTACTCCAATGTAATTCTAGCTTCCATTTGCATAGATTTAATGACTGTATAGGGATAGGTTTATTCCTGGGCTCTCTATTCTGTTCCATTGGTCTATGTGTCTGTTCTTATGCCAGTACCATACAGTTTTGATTAAAGTAGGCTTGTAGTACGCTTTGATGCCAGGTAGCGTGATACCTCCCACTATTTATTATTTCTCAAGACAGCTATGGCTATTCGGTATCTTTTATGGTTTGCTGAGTACAGGTCTTTTACTTCTTTATTTAAATATTTTGAAAGATACTTTATTGTTTTTGAAACAATTCTAAAAGGGACTGATTTCCTGAATTCTTCTTCTGATAGCTCATTATTGGTGTATATAAATGCAACTATTTCTGAATATTAATTTTGTATCCTGCTACTGTACTAAATTTGTTTATCAGTTCTAACAGTTTTTTGATGGAGTCTTTGGGATTCTCTATGTATAATATCATGTCATCTGCATATAATGACAATTTTACTTCCTCCTTTCCAATTTGGATGCCTTTTATTTTGTTTTCTTGTCTTGCTGTGGCTAGAAGTTCCAGAACTAAGATAAACAAAAGTGGTGAAAGTGAGCAGGCTTGTTTTGTTCCCGATCTTAAGGGGTAAGCTTTTAGCCTTTCCCCATTGAGTATGACGTTTGCTGTGGACTTATCATATATGGCCTATATTATGTTGATATATGACCCCACTATTCCCACTTTGCTAAGAGTTTTCAGCATAAATGGCTGCTGGATTTTGTCAAATACTTTTTCTGCATCTTTTAATATGATCATATGATTTTTATTTTTGAGTTTGTTAATATGATGTATTATGATAATTGATTTGCAGATCTTGAACCAGCCTTGCATACCAGGAATGAATCCCACTTGATCGTGGTGTATGATCTGTTTAATGTGATGCTGAATTCAGTTTGCTGGTATTTTCTTGAAGATTTTTGCATCTATGTTCATTATCGATATCGGCCTGTAGTTTTCCTTTTTTGTAATATCTTTTTCTGATTTTGGGATCAGAGTAATAGTGTTTTCAGAGAAAGGGTTTAGGAGCCTTGCCTCCTTCTGTATTTCTTGGAAGTTTGAGGAGAATAGGTAGTACATTTTTTTGAATTATTTGTAAAATTCACCTGTGCAGCCATCTGGTCCAGGACTTTTGTTTCCTGGAATTTCTTTTGTAGTAATCAGTCTGTTCAGAGTTACTGTTTCTTTTTGGTTCAGACTTGGTAGATTCTATGCTTCTAGAAATTTATCCTTTTCTTCCAGATTGTCGAATTTGTTGGCAAATAGTTGCTCGTAGTATTTTCTCTAAAATTTTCTGTTTTTCTGTGGTATCTTTTGTCACTTCTCCTCTTTCATTTCTGATTTTATTTATTTGGATACTCTCTCTTTTTCTTGGTTAGTAAGGCTAAGGATGTGTCGATTTTGTTTATCTTTTCAAAAACCCAACTCCTGGTTTCACTGATCTTTTTTTAGGGGTTGTTTGGTCTCTCTTTCATTTATTTCTGTTCTTGTCTTCATTATTTCCTTCCTTGTACTCGCTTTGGGCTTCTTTCCTGGTCTTTTTCCAGTTCCCTGAGGTATCGTCTGTTGATTTGAGATCTTTTTTCCTTCTTTATGTAAGCCTGCACTGCTATGAACTTCCCTCTTAAGACTGCTTTCACTGCATCCCAGAGATTTGGGGTCACAGTGTTTTCATTTTCGTTTGTCAAAAGGTATCTCTTGATTTCCTCCTTGATCTCATTTTTGACCCACTCCATATTAGTACCATGTTTTTTTGCCTCCCTGTATTTGTAAGCTTTCCTGATTTCTTCGTATAATTGATTTCTAGTTTCATAGCATGGTGGTCAGAGAAAATACTTGATATGATTTCAAACTTTTTTTAAAGTTGTTATGGGGGAATATGGGAAGGGGAACAGCGTTGCAGAATTGGGCGAGGGGAACAGACAAGTTGCTGCCTTTTTGTTCTTCAGTCTAGATGCAGAGGATGTTGCTTCACTAGCCCATGTTGGTATCGTCACTGCGCTCTTCCCAATGAGGTAGAACGGTCGTCGGCCTCAGGATGTCACTCACCATGGCTATTGGCAGCTCACGCTGTCTGCCAGCTGCTCACTCTGGCTGCAGGCCACTCACTGTAGCCTATGGCAGCCCACTGCAGCAGGGGCTGCAGCCTACACTGTCGCCGGGGCTCGCACAGCCCAGCTCCAGGTGGAGCTGTTGTTATCTGTAGAGGGCAGTGTCACTGGCCCTCATATGTGGGATCTAAACCAGGGCCGCTGGCATCCCAAAACCAGCTCTTAATCAATGTGCCACTCAGCCGACCTGATTTCAATCTTCTTACATTTATTGAGTCTTGTTTTGTGCCATAATATGTGGTCTATCTTGGAAAATATTCCATGTGCACTTGAGAAGAATGTATATTCTGTTGCTTTCCACTGGTGAAATGCTCTAACAATATCGATTAAATCCAGCTCATCTAAAGTGTCATTTAAAGCCACTGTGTCAGTGTGGATTTTCTTTCTGGAGGATCTGTCCATTTGTAATAACAGGGTGTTGAAGTCTCATACGACATTAGTGTTATTGTTGATCTGTGTCTTGATGTCTGTCAAAATCTTTTTTATATATTTAGGATCTCATATGTTATGTGCATGGATGTTTATTAGGTTTATGTCCTCTTGTGAATCGATCCTTTTATTGTTATGTAGTGTCCTTCTTTGTCTTTTATTGTAGTCTTCTTTAAAGTCTATTTTGTCCAAAATAAGTATTGCTACCCCAGCTTTTTTCTCATTTCCATTTGCGTGAAATATCTTATTTCATCCTTTAACATCCAGCCTCTGTGTTTTGAATGTTGTATAAATCATTTGTGATTTTGGTGTGATCCTGGGAGGCAGTTGACACAGTGTCTTACTGGAAGCCCAAAAGCTTTTGATCTTAAGGTGTGCTACTTACTTCTCCTGCCTGTATTTACTTATAAGTTCACATCAGCAAAGATGATGTAAATCTTGTAATCATATCTGTGTGTGTGTGTGTGTGTGTGTGTGTGTGTGGAGAGAGAGAGAGAAAGAGCTTTTAAAAGTTTTTCTTGTGCTTGTATTTATTATAAATGTGCTTTTCACACTTATAAAGGTGGTGTAAGGAAAATATTCACAGAATAATGGAAAGTGGAAACAGATTAAATTACACATATAGATATACCCACAGTCTGTATAAAATACACATGCCTCACACCACACACAAACGTGCACACACAAATGTATATGTATATGACAAAAGCTTACACAAACTTCAAGAATAGTTTCCCTCCAGGTAATGGGTAAAGGTCTGGGTAATTTTTCCTCATACTGGGCTTCAGGTACACAGAAGTTAATTCATACTGGGCTTCAGGTACACAGAATTTTATTATAGTTTTTGATTCGTGATACATTCACTGATATTTGCAAGGCCTACTGACTTATCTTCCACCCAACAGAAAACCAGAACAGTAACAACTATTTAGCCCTACTTATTATCCCCTGACTTTCCTAGAGATAATTATAATACTAAGTGCTATGTACTTCCTTCCTTTGCTTTCCTTTTCACGTGACTTAATTCCAGTGTTCAATTTTTTTTCCTTTGCTTTAGATTTGCATTTGGATTTTAAAAAATATCATTTTGTAGTATCTTATCTTTTGAAATACTTTAAAAACCCTAGATTGCATTGTTAAGATTCATCCATATTGATGCCTCTAACTACATCGTCTGGATCAAGGTGTAATAGTCCACTTTTCAAAATTGACCGCCTTATCACATTCTTGTTATTGGTGTTTGTATTGTTCCTGGGTTTCTTTACTATCACAGGGACATTAACTTTCTTCTATATGTATCCTGGTGAAAACACACAAGAGTTTCTCTAGTGTGGAAACCTAGTATCATTGCTGTCATTTCTAAAATGTTCAACTTGACAACCTCTTCTCTAAAGGTGCACACATATTTACATATCTACCGGCAATTTATAGATCCACCCTATGTCCAACACTTAGTGGTAACACAATTCTTGACTGGTACAAGGATATTTGCATCCATTGATCATTAACAGTCAATCATCTCTGTTTTTCTTTTAAATGCCTCCTTTGTAGCATGTCAATTTGCTACTGCATTACGTGTTCTTTTATTAATTGATAGATGCTATTTATGTATTCCCAATGCTAATTCTTTGTTTGTGTGTGTTGTAAATATGACCTGTTTTTAACGTTTCTCTCTGATGTGCTTTTATGTGTATTTTGGTAAATAGAGGTTGATTTAAATAAAGTCAAATTTATCTTTTTTCCCCCTCACATGAGAACATCTAGTCTTTTAAAGAACTTCAGGGTCAAAAAAGGGGCAAGATGGCAGCTGTGAGGAGGACTCCATTAAATCTCCCCTAGAAATATCCACAATTTGAACTTCTAATACGCTTCAAAGAGACATATACTCATCACACAGAGCAACTAAGAGTTCCACACAACGATTGCTGGAAGGTGGGCAGGCCGGTCGAGTAGGGGAAGAAGGCAGCGAGACGTGTGAGGTGCAGCCCGCAGCCGTGGCTGTGGAGGCACGGTGAGTGTTCCCCCGGCTCACTCCCTGTGGGCAGCAGCCCACCTAGAGTTCAGCAAGAGCACATTGGTTTGCAGTCTGAGGCAGAAGCCTCAGGCCAGGCAAGTGCGGGAGGAGAGAGAGGAGACGGCTGTGCAGAGGTACGAGCTGCACCCGCGGATCGCTGGGTCCCCAGGAAGCAGGGTGCAGAGCCCCACAGCGGCAGGGCAAGATCAATCCCTGCACCCACCAGGTTCAAGGATCAGTCTATGTGCCCACCGTGTCTGCAGAGTGCAGAAGCCTGAAACCCGGGAGCAGGGGAAAAAAGAGGACTCACCCACAGAGAAGCGGCGCACGCCGGGCAGAGACACAGGTCCCTGAGAGACGGAGCAGGGATCGGAGCCGCGCAGCAGGGTGCGCGCAGTCCCCTAAATTCTGGCAGCAGTCCCTCCAGAAGCGCAGCAGGAGCACCGCGCGAGCACGCTCTGGCTCCCAGGCAGAAGCCTTAAAACCGGGAGCAGGGGGAAAAAGAAGACTTGCCCGCTGAGACTCAGCGCTCGCCGGGCGGAAACACAGGTCCTGGAAAGACGGAGCGGGGATCTGAGACGCGCAGCTCGGGGCACGCAGTCCCCTAAACCCCGGTGGCAGTCCCTCCAGAAGCGCAGCAGGAGATCCACGCGGACGCGCGCCAGCTCCGAGGCAGAAACCTTAAACCCGGGAGGAGGGGAAACAAGAAGACTCGCTCGGACACGCAGCGCGCCGGGCGGAGACGCAGGTCCCCGAGAGATGGAACGGGGATCTTAGCAACACGGTAGGGTGCGCACAATTCCCTAAATCCCAGCAGACCCTTTGGGAGAGCAACAGGAACTCTGCTGGAGCATAAGAGGAAAAGGCCTTAGCTTAAAACAGTGTTGGAACTGTGGCTTTGTTAATTTTTATGTTTTGTTTTTCTTTCCTTTTTCTACTCTTGAACAGAAAGCAAAAAAAAACCAATAACCCACCCACTCCCACAAACTTTGGCCCCCGCCAAGACAGAGTCTTAAACTGACTTCTGAATGGAGCAATAGGGGGAGACTAGGAAGATATGCCTACCTGCAGGGGATTGAGAATTTCCACCCCAGTAAAGCCTGCAGAGTGAGACTACCTACCCCGCCCCCACCTTTATGCAAGGCTTGGGAGGAAGTGCAGGTTCACCTGCTGAGGCACTAATTAACAGATTCTTAGCAGCAGGCTTTTGGTAGTGAGGAATTCTTTAATTCTCCAAAGCTTTCAACCCAAAGGGTGTCCAGAGACACTCATTGAGCCTTTGGGGGTGCAGCCTGCCTTGGGACAGGCAAAAGCAAAAAGGCAATGACTTTGTAAAAGCCAACAATCACACGTCACAACCACACTCAAGTACAGCAAACCTGCAGTGCCAGGATCACACTAGGCATCAGGTGGCCTACTGTTCCCACAAGACGCACAGGAATTTTTGTACAGCAGACAAACTTAAGAGAGCTTGGTGGACATTAGCCAAGACCAGCACAGGTATTTTTGGTTTGTTTTGTTTTATTCTGTTTTGTTTTTGCTTTATTGGCTGCTTATCTTGGTTGTTTTGGGTTTTTATTTCTATTTCATTTTTTTCATTTTGTAGTTTTTAATATAGGCATATATATATAGGTATATATAGGTGAATATATGTCCATATATATGGGTGTGTAGACAAATATATATAAATATACATATATATATATATATATAAATATACATATATATATATATACTTTTTTCATTTTCTTTCTTTTCTTTTTCTTTCTTCCCCACCCTCACTTTCTCTCTTATTTTATTCATTCTTCTCACTGCTATACTTTTCCTCTTTCCCTTTTTTCTGCAAATTTTATTTTTTTAATTTTTATTCTTACTTTTTTTATTATTATTATTTTAGTTTATTTTTATTTTTTATTTTTTAGGTATAGCTAATCGGTTTCTCATGTTTATTCTATTTTTTATTTTAGGATATTGTATTTTATTTTGTTTCCTCTTCTGTTATTATTGTGTGTGTGGTTTCTGTTTTGTTTCTGTTTGCTTTCTTCATTAGTATGATTTATATTTCTGTACAAGTTGACTGTAGTTTGATGGTTGTGTTCTTTTACTTTTACGAGCATTTGGTTTCCTTTGGTGGCTGCGGAGGTTGTTATTGTTGATCTGTTAGGCTCTAAAATCACTGTGCAGCAGTGGGTCCAAACAAACAGACACAAGAATCATCATACCCGGAGGCCAACTTTAGATAAAACCAGAGCATTTCTGGGTTTGACATACAAGAGTCACACCGAAAAGGAAGTTGCTACAGGTACTAGGGCCCATAGGGTCCAAGTTTCATCAGAGGGGTCAATCCTCTCACAGCAGCTCATAAACTGCAGACGCTGTTGATCCTCACAGCTAATCAATCTGGGAGTTAATCCCACCTACTGACGAACCAAAAGTAATCAAAACTAAAACTTCAACAAGTGAGGATGCACGACTCAAGGAACACCTCAGATAAAAGCACAGGAGAATAGGGAGACTGAGTAATTCAAATATAAAAGACACACACCATATAAGTTTACCCAAAAAAGACTGAGAAACCTGGGTGATCTATCTGTTTATTGAAGCAAACACAAAGAGTAAGCCAGAATGGGGAGACAAAAAAACACAACACAAATAAAAGAACAGAAGAAACTTCCTGAATCAGTGGAAATAGAGGAAATAGAGGTAACCAACTTATCGGAGACAGAGTTCAGAACACTGATTATTAGAATGTTCAAGGAAATTAATGAAAATATAAAGAAGGATAGAGAAATCATGAAAAGCAACCAGTTAGAACTTAAGAACACAATTACTGAATTAAATCACAAACTTGATGGAATCACTAGCAGAATGGATGAAGCAAAAAATCGAATCAGTGACTTAGAAGACAGAATAGCAGAGATCACCCATGCAGAACAAAAAAAAGAAAAAAGAATGAAAAACCTTGAAAATAGTTTAAGAGAGCTGGGGGACAATATCAAACGCAGTAACCTACGGGTCATTGGAGTACCAGAAGGAGAAGAGAGGGAGCAAGGGATTGAGAATATATTTGAAGTAATAATGTCTGAAAACTTCCCTAACCTGGCAAAGAACATTGATATGCAAGCTCAGGAAGTGCAGAGAGTTCCAACCAGGATGATTCCAAACAGGCCCACTCCAAGACACATTATGGTGAAAATGGCAAGGGTTAAGGACAGAGACAGAATCCTTAAACAACAAGGGAAAGGTAGCAAGTTACTTACAAGGGTACCCCCATAAAATTATCAGCTGACTTTTCTACAGAAACTTTGCAGACCAGAAGGGAGTGGGGCAGGAGGTTTTCAAAGTGATGAAAAATAAAGGCCTACAACCCAGATTGCTGTATCCAACAAGGTTAACATTTAAAATCAAAGGTGAGATAAGGAGCTTTGCAGAAAAGAATAAGTTAAGGGAATTCATTACCACCAAGCCAGCTTTTCAGGAAATGCTAAAAGGGCTTCTTAAGCACAAGAGAAAAACAACCTAAAAAAGACTACGAACACAACAAAATGGCAATAAATACACACCTATCAATAATCACATTAAATGTAAATGGATTAAATTCTCCAATCAAAAGACATAGGGTGGCTGAATGGATAAGAAAGCAAGACCCCAGCATATGCTGTATACAAGAGACTCACCTCAGATCCAAAGACTCATACAGGCTGAAAGTAAAGGGATGGAGTAAAATATTTCATGCAAATGGTACTGAGAAAATACCTGGAGTAGCGATACTTATATCAGATAAAATGGACTTTAAATTGAAGAATATAACAAAGGACAAAGAAGGACACTTCATAGTAATGAAGGCATTGATCCAACAAGAGGACATAACTCTAGTAAACATCTATGCACCTAACATAGGAGCACCTAAATATATAAAACAGATATTGTCAGACATAAAGACAGAGATCAACAGTAACACTATCATAGTAGGGGACTTCAACACCCCGCTGTCACTAATGGACAGGTCCTCCAGACAGAAAATCAATGTGGAAACAGCGACCTTAAATGACACATTAGACCAGCTGGATTTAACAGACATTTTCAGAGCGTTTCATCCCAAAGCTACAGAATATACGTTCGTTTCAAGTGCACATGGAACATTTTCTAAGATAGACCACATGTTAGGCCACAAAACAAGTCTCAATAAATTTAAGAAGATTGAAATGATTTTAAGTGTCTTCTCTGACCGCAATGCTATGAAACTAGAAATCAATTAGAAGAAGAAATCCGGGAAGCTGACAAATAAATGGAGGCTAAACAATATGCTATTAAATACTGAGTGGGTCACAAATGAGATCAAGGAGGAAATCAAAAGACACCTCGAGACAAACGAAAATGAAAAACCATGACCCAAAATCTCTGGGATGCTGCGAAAGCAGTCCTAAGAAGGAAGTTTATAGCAGTGCAGGCCTACCTAAAGAAGGAAGAAAAATCTCAAATCAACAGGTTATCCTTAAACCTGAGGGAACTGGAAAAAGAACAGCAAAAGAGGCCCAATGGAGTACAAGAAAGTAGATAAGAAAGACCAGAGTGGAAATAAACAATATAGAGAACAGAAAAACAATTCAAAAGATCAATGAAACCAAGAGCTGATTTCTTGAGAAGATAAACAAAATTGATAAACCTCTAGCCAGGCTCATCAAAAAAAAAAAGGGAGAGGACTCAAATTAGCAAAATCAGGAATGAAAGAGGGGAAATTACCACAGACATCACAGAAATACAAAAAATTCTAAGAAATTACTATGAGCAACTATATGCCAACAAATTTGACAATCTGGAAGAAATAGATAATTTTCTAGAAGCATACAACCTTCCAAAGCTAACACAAGAAGAAACAGAACATCTAAGTACCCTGATTACTACCAAGGAAATTGAATCAGTAATTGACAAGCTCCCAAAAAACAAAAGCCCTGGACCAGACCGCTTCACAAGTGAATTTTATCATTCAAAAAAGAACTATCACCTATTCTTCTCAAACTATTCCAAAAAATCCAGGAGAGAAGCCACCCAAACTCTTTTTATGAAGCCACTATCACCTTGATTCCAAAACTAGATAAAGACATCACAAAAAAGGAAAAATACAGGCGAATCTCCCTGATGAATATAGATGCAAAAATTCTCAATAAAATATTAGCAAACAGGATTCAGAAATACATTAAGAAGATCACACATCATGATCAAGTGGGATTCATCCCTAGTGCGCAAGGCTGGTTCAACCTCCGTAAATCAATTAATGTGATACACGACATCAACAAAATGAAGGATAAGGATCACATGGTCCTTTCAATAGATGCAGAAAAAGCATTTGACAAAATCCAACTGCCATTTATGTTAAAAACCCTTAACAAAGTGGGAATACAGGGACCGTATCTCAACATAATAAAGGCCATATATGACAAACCTACAGCTAACATCATACTCAATGGGGAAAAGCTAAAACCATTCCCCTTAAGATCAGGAACAAGACAAGGCTGTCCACTTTCTCCTCTTTTATTCAACATAGTGCTGGAAGTTCTAGCCACAGCAATCAGACAACAAAAAGAAATAAAAGGCATCCAAATTGGCAAGGAAGAAGTAAAATTGTCATCATATGCAGATAGCATGATACTCTATATAGAGAACCCCAAAGACTCCATCAAAAAACCATTGGAACTGATAGACGAATTCAGTAAAGTAGCAGGATATAAAATCAATGTTCAGAAATCAGTGGCATTTGCATATACAATAATAAACTAATGGAAAAAGAAATTAAGAAAACTGTCCCATTTATAATTGCATCAAGAACTATAAAATACCTAGGAATACATTTAACCAAAGAAGTGAAAGATCTGTACTCAGAAAATTATAAGACACTGAAGAAAGAAATCATAGAAGATACAAATAAATGGAAACACCTACCATGCTCATGGATAGGAAGAATTAATATAGTTAGCATGTCGATATTGCCTAAAGCAATATATAGATTCAATGCAATTCCTATCAAACTACCAAGGGCATTTTTCACAGAAATAGAAAATATAATCCTAAAATTTATATGGAATCATAAAAGACCCAGAATAGCCTCGGGAATTCTGAGAAATAAGAACAAAGTCTGGGGAGATCACGCTACCAGACATCAAAGCATACTAAAAGACTACAGTAATCAAAACAGTATGGTATTGGCATAAAAACAGGTACATCGATCAGTGGAACAGAACAGAGAGACCAGAAATAATTCCAGGCATTTACGGACAGTTAATCTATGACAAGGGAAGCAAGAATTTACACTGGAGTAAAGATAGTCTATTCAATAAATGGTGCTGGGAAAATTGGACTTCCACATGCAAAAAAATGAAACTGGACCATCTCCTTATGCCTTATACAAGAACAAATTCAAAATGGATTAAAGACTTAAATGTAACCCTTGAAACCAAAAAAATCCTAAAAGAAAATATAGGGAGTACATTTGCAGACATTACCCGGAGCAATATTTTTACTGATACATCCGTATGGGCAAGGGAATTAAAAGAAAAAATGAACATATGGGATTATATCAGACTTAAAAGTTTTTTCACAATAAAGGAAACCATCAATAAAACAAAAAGGAAGCCTACTGACTGGGAGAATATATTCGCCAATGATATATCTGATAAGAGGTTAATATCCAAAATTTATAAAACACTCATGCAATTCAACACCAAAAATACAATCAACCCAATAACAAAATGGGCAGAAGACATGAAGAGACATTTCTCTAAAGAGGACATACAGAAGGCCAACAGGCATATCAAAAAATGTTCAACCTCACTGGTCATTAGGGAAATGCAAAGCACCTGGGCCTTCGGTCATACTCATTTCTGACCATGGCCAGAGGGCCGCACCTCAGCTATCTTGCTCGATCCTGGACAGTTGTGGTCAGACAACCAGTTGAAGAAGTTCAGGCCGGTGCTGTCATGCCTGCGACTGCTGCACCCACGTTCATAATCCCAGAATCAGTGCACTCGAGTGGAGTGAAAAGCCCTATACCCTGGGGGAAGAGAGGAAGAACATGAGGGACACGCTGCCCCAGCACCCATGCCTTGCCCCTTGTGCCCACCCGGCTCCCATCCTGATAGCTCCACTTACCAGCCAAGCTAACGTGATACTCCTTCTTGATCACTTCATTCAGGAAGTAGGGGTTACTCCGAAAGAAAAACTTCAACTGGCAGTGATGACTGGGAAGGTTCAACTCCTGCACCTGCCACATCCAAGAGGTCGAGAAAAGTGACATGTCTTGGAGCTCGCCGAGATTGCCCGGTCGCCAGACTTCGGCACCACACCTCCCATCCTCTGCTATACACCACCCGAACATGCCGCTCCACAGCCCTGCTCACGCCGGCGCCACGCCCAACAAACCATCTCACCTCCAAATGGGTCATGTAACTAAGCACGTCTTCATCTTGGTCCCCCATCAAGGCTGACAGGCGTGGGTGGCTCAGAATCTGCTTTCTGGTGAAGGAGGCTTCAGGAAGTGCAAGTCAGAGCCAGAAGCAGCCTAGCCTCCATGGGCTAAAGGTGGTACCACGGCGGCACATTGCGGCTAGCGAGACACTGCCACCCGCCCAGCCCCCTCGGACCTGCCATCCATCACACCTGCCCAGGACGGGGCGGTCCCAGGGGGCAGGTTCACCTGACGCTGCCTGTGAGGACAGGGGAAAGGCCTGCGTCCTGACTTGGCCCCGGTCTGTACCTGACCTGTGTGTGCCCACCGCACAAAAACCGCGGCTTTATGATGTCTCTCTGCTGTGTCCAGGTTCCTCGAGGGGGTGTGTTGGTTGCACAGCTAGTTGAGGTGCGTGCTTGCACATTGGGATACCCGGTCAGGTTTGGAGCTCTGCCAGGCTCACACCTGGCAGTGTGAGAGTGCACATGTTTGCAAGGCTACGGGTGGGTGGGTGCGTGGAGGCTGTGTGGAAGCAGCACTGGAGCTGGCTCCCTGAGCTCAGCTAGCAGAGCGCTGAATTGGCAAGGAGAGTGCAATCATACCGCTTAACCAGAAACATGCACAACCTGTGCTATGGCGCTGGGCTATGGAAAATTACAGGCACACAGAGTGCTCTGGAGGAGTGTGTGGGCTCCATTTTGGCTGGGACTGTCCAGGACACAGGGCCTTTAAATTTCTGCGATATATGTTGCATAGTCACACTGCCTTACACCATTTGCTCCTTGGCCCAGGAAATTGTGCACAGGGGGATTGTGCAAAAACACTGACCCTGGCTTTCTGTACAGACACCTGGAGGACTGTCCTGGTCCCCATACACCTGCCCCATGATGAGCCTTTGGAGCACCCAGGCCTTTCTCTCAGCCCTGACCCCACACGGACATGGCCCTTGCCTTGCCCCCGCTGCCCTCCCTGTCGTCCCACTCAGCAGCAAAACCAAGGAGACACCTGTAAGGATACGGCTTTGGCCCAGAAGCCGGGGATGAGCTGGATAATGTTCTTTCTGTGCTCCAGGTGCGACTGTCTCCTCTGATGGATCTGGTGCTTCAGCCGACAGTAGGCCCTATGGTCTCGGGCCTTCAGAGCCCTCAGCTGTAACTGAACGGCTTCCAGTGCCTCCAGTGGGGATCGAAAGCTGGTCCGAGACCGCCTGTGCTCTACCAACTGGGGCTGCATGGCCTTCTCCTCCAGTACAGGAGCCTGGAGCTCATCCTCACTGTCAGCAGCCTGTCCCTCGTTCAGCCTGACCTCCATCAGCCCACATTCCTCCACAGGCTTCACCGGCAACTCATCCTCCAGACACTCCTGGGTCAACACAACCTCTTCCGCCCCCACATGCATCATGTCCTCTAAAATCAGCACTGCCTCCTGCTGCCAATCCATGGCGTCTCTTTCCGGCACCGCCTCCTTCAAACTTTCGCCTGCTGCAGCCTGCAGGGTCCCCATGTATCCAGCACGACCTGGAGACTCACGGGCCCCTGCCTCCTGAACGTCCCCTCCCACATCCAAACCGCCCAAGGATGTCCGAGTCTCCTGACCTTGCCCGAACCCCGCCTCACTCGCCATGTGGCCCTGGCCCCAGCGGTGCAGCTCTCAAGGAGTGGGTCCTGGAAGCACACATCTCTAGAGCCGACCGGGTCACCCTCGAGGATGCTGTCCGGGAGCTGGACTTCTCGGTTTGGCCTCCGTGCTCCCGTAGGCAGGGCGCATGCACAAGGTGCCCGCCCCTGCCCCTAGCCCTGCAGGGACTCTGCTGGAAGCCTGCCAGAGCCAGGCTCCCTCAGCTCGCCCACGCCTCCACCTACTGGAGAGAGGACAGGGGCAGGGGACCCCCACTGCTTCCTCGCTGAGGGCCGCCTATCTATCCTGCTGCCTGATTCCCGCCTGAGCCTCTGCCAGGCTTCTGCCTCAGCCACACCGCAATCCCTCCTCACAATGTGCAGCCCCGCCCTCTCCAGTGACTGGTCTGCAAGCAGCTCACAGAGGCTGCCAACCAAGGCCTTTCCTGGACATGAGTGCCACCTGCTGGGACACTTGGTGTCAGGCAGCACTTCCCTCTACCAAATCACAGTCTTGTAGCACTCATCACCTTCATCCACAGGGAGCTTTCATGAAATACCACAGGGGATATGGCCTGGCCAGCACAGGATATCCCTGGGATGGGCATATCTGAGAACGGGACTGCACACAGTGGCAAGAACTCTGGCTGAAGGGTGGTGTAGCCTTAATATTTGTGTAGTTGTGCTCCTGTGTTCAAGATCAAATAAGCCCATCATTCAAGGCTCAATCTGTTGGCAACTCTCTCTCTCTCTCTCTCTCTCTCTGTCTCTGTCGCCCTACCTATACATCTCTATCTCACTCTCCATCTGTATATATCTCTATCACTATGTCACTCTCTGTCTCCATCTCTGGCTGTATCTATCTCTTTGTCTTTCTAAATGTTGGTCTCTCTCTCTCTCTCTCCCCCAATCTGTCCCTCTCTCCCTGTCTCTCATCTATCCTGTTCTGTGTCCCTGTCTCCCACTCTGTATGCCTCCCTGTCTGTTTATCAGTGACCCCATATTCTCCCACTTTGTGTGTTCGATGAGTCTGGCAAGGTGTGGCTCTGAAAATAAAGCACATACTAGAGTGCATTATCCATCCTCACCACTCAAGTGTCTTAAACAGTCTGAGCCTCAGTGTGGTTACACCCTTGTAAGCTAGTTGTCGTGTTGGTCATGCAAGGGCCCCTGCCTTCCTTTCTGTGACAATTGTCTCTTTGCTGTGCAATGTCACTGCAAAAACATGAGTCTTGGAGACTCTGGAGTTGGGATACAGACATGATCCTCTCTGTGGGAAGCCGACAGCATCCTAGTGTTTGACAAGGCCTCATTGAAATAAAGATGCATGCTCAGCACTGGCTATCTGGAATGCTGCCTTATGGTTGGTCATGTAATATGTCCTGTCTCTATGAACCCATGTGCCTTTCCTCCACATCAGATCCTATAAGAGACAGTACTTTCACTGCATTTATGGCAAGTTCCTGGGGTACCCTGATGATAGCTGCGTGTGTTAGTCAATGATGGGGCAAGATAAGGAAACTCCCTAAAACAGGCTACAGTCCGAAGGGACTGCAGGACTGAGAAAGAGGGGACTCAAGCCCCTTGGAAACTGAGGCTCAGGCCTCTGGTCGCATGGACAAATCCTGTCTGTGAGAAACTGGTGATATCATCCAACCTTGAGCTTACTTGCCTATGCAGCTGTGAAAGGTTACCTTGGAGACCAGGAGACCAAGGTCTCTCGGCCATGGGAGTTCTGATAAGAGAAAACTTAGTGACCATGAGTTATTTTAATTGACAGCCTTCTTTTAACTCTTTGCTTTGTACATTGCTGTAACAACAGATACTGAAGCTTTGACTGAGAAACAGATGTTACCCTCTATTACAATAATATGCAGCTCTTTGTAGGATAGGAAAAGTTTGAGACTCCTTTTGCTACTAAGTATTATAATCACATAAAAATAGGTTTTTGCCCTGTTCAAGTATATGCCCTGTATGGTAGCCATAGTGACCACTCTTTAGATGGTAAGTGAAATCCTTGAACAGGCCACAGTGTACCCTGGAAAGATACAATTACAAAAAAGTAAAAGTTCTGAGTAAGAGAAAACATCATGATCATGTGAAACATAACTTGTAATTGAGTTAATAGTCAGAGGTCCCTATAAAAGGGGCCAGGCTTTAACAATAAACGTGTGACACTCCTGTGAACCTCTTTCCGGTGTCTCCATCTTTCTTTTTTTCCTCGCCGACTCCGTCCCACCCAAGGGAACCCCTGGACCTGTGGGGGCTGGCTCCCTGAACCTCTCCTTGTCTTGGTGAACACAGGAAGCATCACTTGGTAGACCAGAAGGGATGAGATGTACCACTGCCTGGTCAGCAGTTCAGGGCGATGCACACTCTCCCTGTTGTGGCAACAGGGAATGGAATTGTCCCACCACGCGAATGCTATGGCATTTGGTTCATGCTCTTGGGCAGCGTGCACGGCAATAGCTTCCCAGCCGACCCTGTCCTTCCACACCTGTTGACCTTGACAGAGAGCTAAGCCGACAATGGTGTATCCACAAGGCTGAACTGCCAAGGTTGCCACTGAAGAAAGCAATGTTGTCTCCCGGAATACAAGTCAGTCACCCCTACATTACCTCAAGGTGTTTTTCTCCTCTACAGGTGGCCTCTCCGGAAAAGGTACTGCTTCGCTTGACTGCAACATAAACAAACGTAATTCATGAGGTGTTACTTTCATGCGTGCACATGCTGATTGAGACCCTTCAATTGACCATGTGTATGGCATCCCTATTCCTCCACAAGTGTTCCTTTGTTCTTCTTCTACCCCAAGAGGGCTGCAGAAACACTATGGCAGTGTTTTGCCTCCTATCGTGCTCCATCAGAGACACTGCTGGAAGGATGAGTGCAGGTCCATCCAAGTGGATCAGTTGGAGCTCGCTCAAGAGTGTGAGCTGAGCTCTGAGTAACGGCAGTTCGATGCCAGCCCGAGATGAGTTGCTGTTGAGGTGCCAACTGGTGGCAGGATGGCTCAGCTAAAAAAAAAAAGAAAAAAAAAAGAAAAGAATTGGAAGCATCGGTGACATTCTTCTACATTTCTCAATTGAGCAATGGTTCCGTGCTTGACAGAGATGGTTTCATGTTCCCCTGCACTCATACTCATACAAAGATGAGCGCCCCCACAATACATATACAAACCCATACACATGTGTGTGTCTGCGTGTTTACACACATACACAATATCTGCATATCTACGTGCACACACACTTGATTTATGTGGAAATTTTAGGTGTAGTTTTAATGACAGCGGGCACTTTATGTTCCCTCCTACCCCATTGTGTTACCCCGTAGCCACCTGCCCGCACCAGTTTGAATGTATCCTGTGTGTACCTGCCCATGCAAAGTCTATTTCTCCTGCCAGGAGATGTTTGTAAATGATGCAAAACTTGCTGTTCTCCTGGGAACGGAAGAACGTGGAATGGGGCCCACGATAGAGATGTAGGGACTTGCAAAGGTAGCGATGAAAGCCTGGGTCACCTGTGGCCCTGCTACCCTCCTTCCCTGTTGCCCTTGACCAATTGTGGCTATGAATTTCCAGCGTGATTCTTTGGCATTCCTCCTCTCAGTGACACCATCCGGAATCAGCAAAGTGCTCTGTGCAGAACTTGCTTGGTGCCCACCTCTTTCTGCCTTCAGCTCTCCCAGGCATGCCATTTCCCACGCTGATCTCCTCAGCCTGTCAGTCCCTCCCACCCTAATTTCCTAGATAAACGCCCTCCCCCTGAACTCCTTCCTTTTTCCCCCTCACACACTCTGTGAACCCTGGGTGATGTGGCCTCCAAGAAGAGCTGCAGCCCTGGAATGGCAGGAGGCGAAACACAAGGTGCCCTCTGAATGGTCCATACAGTGTCCAGCATAAAGTGCCATCCTCCGTGTCCACGAAGAAGGAAGGCGCTAGTGCTGACACCAAAAGAACTTGCGGAATACCCTTTCTGCGTGCTCTACACTGTGCTGCAGATGGCCTCATGGGGAACCCTCCCAGGCCTGCGGACCCCACTTTTGAATGCCTGTGCAGAAAGGGGAAGCACCCCTACCTATGGTAAGGGTGCTTGTTGTCTGTCAGGGGTCATGTGGATCTGTCCAAGCACAACGATGCCCTCTGGCTTCTGTCTTTGTATCAACGTGCACCCTCCTAAAGTGCTCTTAAATCTCTCCACATAGCATCCGAACTCCTCATGAGAACTGCCCACTTAACTGCAGTTATCCAAGAGTGGCATTTAGCTGAGATGTGAACCCTCCATCACGCATGATTCCCAACCCCTTTTGTTGCACTTAACGGAAGTAGAGGACCTGCCACAATAGGATGAGGAAGAGACAGGCAGAAACCGTTGGGCACCAACAAGTGGACAGGGATATCAGGAGTGGTGGGGCTGGAAGATGAGGGACACAGAAGGTCAGGTTCACACTAGTGAGACAGCTGCACTCACATGCAGAAAGGGAGATGAACAGGTGCAGAGGATCCTAAAGATGCTGAAAACGGGAGACTAATAAAAACACAGCAGCCACCCGCCACACGTGGCCCCTTTGGAGACATGGAGCTGGCTCGCTCTTGCCCCCAGGAGCAGCCTGCTATGTCCATGGATTAGAAACACTGGGGATGAGTCACCATGCCCAAACAGTCAGGAGACAATGCGGTTATCTGTCTGCCCTGACATGCAGCCTACCCGATCTGTGCAACATCAGGACCTTTCAGCATGGGTGCCTTGCACTTGGACCTACAGCTAAGCACTGCGAGCCACGAGCACTGCTCAACCACTTCCACAGGCCTCCGGCTCTGCCCGAGCCCTGTGCCCCAGACAGAGTGGCAAGAGGCTATGTTCCCAGGGCTGACCCACAGGTCCATCAATGCCTGGCACATCTACATAAGGGAGTATCAGGCTTCCTTCCATGCCAGCGGGTCCCATGCGTGAAATGTCCTCCCACCCCAAACCTGCCATCATGTGGTGGCAGACCAAAGCGGCATCCACCCTGGTGTCTATGAGGTATTGCCTCATGAGGACAAGGTCATGGAGGCCTCCCAAATGGAGCGGACACCTTCCTCCTCCGCTTGTCCATCCGAATCCCTCAGAACAGAGAATCAGGACCGTTAAGGAAGGCCTTGGACCCCCTCCAGGTTCCATGATGGCCCACACCAGCAGGCCTGCCTGCTGCAACCCTCAGGGGCACTGGAAATCCTTTCCCATTTCTCAGTGGACACATGTATGGACTGCAGATGAGAGCTACGAGGAATAATCCTCACCTAAAATGTAGAGCTGGAAAGGCAAGTTTTCATTCCCTTTGTGTAGACATCAGGAAGAGCCAGCCAAGCCTCCCTGTCCAGGTCGAAGGATGGCCAACAGCCTCTCCTTCTACATGCTGGGTCATAGGACTTGGGAAGCCACCCTTCCTGCTGTGCAGCACGTCATATCCAGTTTTGCTTTCTGGGTAGGACAAGGACTGAAAAATGCCCTCAAAGCCTCCTCCATCGGGAAAAGTCTGCTGCGCATTGAGTCATGAAATGTGCTGAAGGTGACGCAAGCCATGAGGGACATCACACAGCGTACATCAGGGACAGAAAGGCTCACGTGGGCTTGTTATAGACTCGATAGGGAGAGATATCTGAGGAATTCGGGGACATGTTGCATGCCCAAGTGCTGCATTGGGTCCCATCTGCCCTCATGGCTTACAGGGCTTTCTGCTACCCAGCTGTCCACTGCCAAAGCAGCCGGTGAAGGGCTCACCACCCTACTCCTCCTGCCTGCACACCCATTTCTCAGAGGCCAGCGACCCCTGCACTCTCTGCCCCAGGACTTCCCTTCTCCTCTGACCCGAGGCACCCCAAGCTGCAAGGAAGCTACCCGAAATCCAAGGCTCCTGGCCAGCTGACACGGCCACAGCACGGCTCGCCTTCAGCTAGCCCACACATCCTCGCCGCAAGGTTTCCTGAGGAGAGACGCACTCCTCTGAGGTACTGCTCATGCTACTTGCCTCACGCTTATGCAAGATACTGCACCAGGCTTTACAACTTAGCCTCTCCATGTGATATACACTGAGGAACGCCATCTCTTACACTGGGGTTCCCGTGGGAAGAATTGCTCCCATGCCTCAGCTTGGTAGAAGCATTGCAGCACGATATGCCTCTCCACTTAGCGTTCCACTTTGCCTTTCCCTGGCACAGATGAGGCTCCAGAGGCACAGAGGTTTTCCTATGAGGCTGATCCTTCTGAAGGGAAGCGACCTCTCCCTGGCATGCCTCCCTTGCCCCAGTTCCTGGAGCAGAGAGCCGAAGAGTGTCACTAACAGCCCTGACCCTGGACACTGTCTTTCCCTGGCCCACGGTGGCTACATACAGGAAGAAAGGCCAGGGCCCTGGCAGCTTCCTGCAAGTGCAGTGCCACACCTCACAGATGCATTTCCCGCACACGGACTTAGACGGTGACCGCTGTGGCAGGAGTGGGAAGGCCTCTAATAGTTTAGCATTCCCATTGTGCTTCAGGGGGACCGAGACCCCTACCCTAGGAAGTCACCTGTCTTCCATGTTGTCAGCGTGTTCCCACCACACAAGAGAAAGCCTGTAAGTACAGCAGCCTAGGCCAAAAGAAATGGGAAGTGTGGGGTGGCAGGCGAACCTGAAGCCATGCTCGCAGGGACTGCAGCATGTTTCCCTAACCTCCTTGCACAACAAGGCTCCAATTCAGCAGCCTGTCACTTCTTCCCTCCTCCCCCCACAGACTGTGGCCCACAAGGAAGTACCTGGGCCTCTCAGCAAGCGCACCTCCTGCTATACCCTGGTCTCCACATGCACAACCCTGCCTCTGCCCCGAACACAGCTCATTCCACAGGCAACACATTCCACTCCACCTCAGGAGGATGCACACCCATTACCATCCCAAGGTCCTCCTACAGATGACACAGACACAGTGATGCTGCTCAGTTTCTTCATGTCTCTTTGGGGTCACTCCACAGAGCTGGTGAAAATGCTCTGAATTGGTCATGGGAGACCTTTGCTCACATCTCTGCTGGACAAAAGAGCCAGGTGGACTCATCACTCCATCTCTCGCATGTGTGGACACTCCGAGACCTTCTTCTACTTGGCCAGGTTTCATGATCCACCCTCTTCATCTCAGGAAATGGAGTGCCTCTGACAAGTACACACGACAAGCAAGCACACACTCACCTGAGTAAACCCAAAGTAGTCCGTGTGTGATCAAGTGACAGACCCACGGATTGGCTCAGCAGGCACAGCAACTTGCCCTTTTGGGACCCCATGTCCTTCTTCCCCCAGGGTTTGAAATAGAGTGAAGGAGATACCGTGTTTCATTGCCAGGCTCATGGGCTGGTCTGTGGGTGCCTGATGGGTGGACTTGAAATTTCCAAAGGAGTCACATTATCCAGTCGGAAAAAGGGAAAGGGCTCCAGGGTGTGGGTCTCTGCCTGGGACACATGGGAGGTGGCCACATTGCACACAAGGCGAATGAATTGCATGAGGCGCCACAGAAGTCCTGACAGCGCCAAGGAGGCTCTTTGGGAAATGCCGCCAAGAACATTGCTTCCCTCTTCGTGTCCTGGCACATAAGCCTGACAGCTTGGTTGGGTTCACCTCTCTCGCTTCCACACACACCGAGTGCACTGAGGCCCTCCAGTTTCCTTGGCTAGCCTCTCACCCACTCCCTGGGGGACCTCAGGCCGCTCCCATTCTCTTCTGAGACTGCTTTTACCCGATTCTTTCTGCCACCAGGTAACCGCTGCCCCACACCCCAGAGCCTGAGGGCTCCTCACCAACACAGCTTCCTCTCAGGCGTCTCCTGTGGTGTCAGCGTCTCTCAGGTAGTACTGCAGGGGATTGGGCCACAGGTCCTCTCTTGTTGAGGGCCATGGTCCCCAATATTGAGGGGCTTGCAAGCTGGCTTTAGTGGGCTTGGTGAAGCATAAACTTGTTTTTCTGCTTTCATTGTTTCTTTCTGCACCTGGAGGGTGCTTAGTACTTATTGAGGTATGTGGTGAGGACGGCCAGTTCCTTTGGACACAAAAGAAAGATGGCTATCAGGGTTAATGCTGAGAAACTGTCTTGAGAAACTGACTCCCTAAGGTTTCACTGACCTGTAGGTTTCCGGAAAATAGTTAATGATCTACTTTTCACTGAGGTTATGCACATTGTTTCCTGCTATGCTACATGCATCCCTGCAAGTACCCACTACCTAAAAAATGTATAAAAAGCCTGCAACAAATAAACTGGAGAACTCTCTCTCTCCATTTTCAGTCTTTTACTGCAACAAACAGTTTCTGTCTTTTATCGACCGCCGACGCCGTGTACACCTTCTCGAACCCTGGTCAGCGGAGGTAGGTCCCCCGCACTCTCTGATGATCTGCCAGGGGAAACAACGCAGTTGGCTCCAGACGGGGCCAAACTCAGTCCGTGCACCTGGGGCTTCTGTCATACTCATTTCTGACCATGGCCAGAGGGCCGCACCTCAGCTATCTTGCTCGATCCTGGACAGTTGTGGTCAGACAACCAGTTGAAGAAGTTCAGGCCGGTGCTGTCATGCCTGCGACTGCTGCACCCACGTTCATAATCCCAGAATCAGTGCACTCGAGTGGAATGAAAAGCCCTATACCCTGGGGGAAGAGAGGAAGAACATGAGGGACACGCTGCCCCAGCACCCATGCCTTGCCCCTTGTGCCCACCCGGCTCCCATCCTGATAGCTCCACTTACCAGCCAAGCTAACGTGATACTCCTTCTTGATCACTTCATTCAGGAAGTAGGGGTTACTCCGAAAGAAAAACTTCAACTGGCAGTGATGACTGGGAAGGTTCAACTCCTGCACCTGCCACATCCAAGAGGTCGAGAAAAGTGACATGTCTTGGAGCTCGCCGAGATTGCCTGGTCGCCAGAGTTTGGCACAACACCTCCCATCCTCTGCTACACACCACCCCAACCTGCCACTCCACAGCCCTGCTCATGCCAGCGCCACGCCCAACAAACCATCTCACCTCCAAATGGGTCATGTAACTAAGCACGTCTTCATCTTGGTCCCCCATCAAGGCTGACAGGTGTGCGTGGCTCAGAATCTGCTTTCTGGTGAAGGAGGCTTCAGGTTGTGCAAGTCAGAGCCAGAAGCAGCCTAGCCTCCATGGGCTAAAGGAGGTACCGCGGCGGCACGTTGCAGCTAGCGAGGCACTGCCACCCGCCCAGCTCCCTCGGACCTGCCATCCATCACACCTGCCCAGGATGAGGCGGTCCCAGGGGGCAGGTTCACCTGATGCTGCCTGTGAGGACAGGGGGAGGGCCTGTGTCCTGACTTGGCCCCGGTCTGCACCTGACCTGTGTGTGCCCACCACACAAAAACCGTGGCTTTATGATGTCTCTCTGCTGTGTCCAGGTTCCTCGAGGGGGTGTGTTGGTTGCACAGCTAGTTGAGGTGCGAGCTTGCACATTGGGGTACCTGGTCAGGTTTGGGGCTCTGCCAGGCTCACACCTTGCAGTGTGAGAGTGCACATGTTTGCGAGGCTATGGGTGGGTGGGTGGGTGGAGGCTGTGTGGAAGCAGCACTGGAGCTGGCTCCTGAGCTCAGCTAGCAGAGTGCTGAATTGGCAAGGAGAGTGCAAACATACCGCTTAACCAGAAACATGCACAACCTGTGCTATGGCGCTGGGCTATGGAAAATTACAGGCACACAGAGTGCTCTGGAGGAGTGTGTGGGTTCCATTTCAGCTGGGACTGTCCAGGACACGGGGCATTTGAATTTCTGCCGTTGGTGAGGTACGCCCATATATGTTGCATAGTCACACTGCCTTACACCATTTGCTCCTTGGCCCAGGAAATTGTGCACAGGGCGTCTGTATGTCGAAAACACTGACCCTTGCTTTCTGTACAGACACCTGGAGGACTGTCCTGGTCCCCATACACCTGCTCCATGATGAGCCTTTGGAGCACCCAGGCCCTTCCCTCAGCCCTGACCCCATGCGGCCATGGCCATTGCCTTGCCCCCACTGCTTTCCCTGTCTTCCCACTCAGCAACAAAACCAAGGAGACACATGTAAGGATACGGCTTTAGCCCAGAAGCCGGGGATGAGCTGGATAATGTTCTTTCTGTGCTCCAGGTGCGGCTGTCTCCTCTGATGGATTTGGAGCCTCACCCGACAGTAGGCCCTTTGGTCTCTGGCCATCAGAGCCCTCAGCTGTAACTGAACGGCTTCCAGTGCCTCCAGTGGGGATCGGGTGCTGGTCCCAGACCACCTATGCTGTGCCAACTGGGGCTGCATGGCCTTCTCCTCCAGTACAGGAACCTGGAGCTCATCCTCGCTGTCAGCAGCCTGTCCCTCATTCAGGCTGTCCTCCATCAGACCGCATTCCTCCACAGGCTTCACGGGCAACTCACCCTCCAGACACTCCTGGGTGACCATAACCTCTTCTGCCCCCACATGCATCATGTCCTTTAAATCAGCACTGCCTCCTGCTGCCAATCCATGGCATCTCTTTCCGGCACTGCCTCCTTCAACCTCTCGCCTGCTGCAGCCTGCAGGGTTCCCATGTACCCAGCATGACCTGGAGACGCCCGGGGCCCTGCCTCCTGAACATCCCCTCCCACATCCAAACCGCCCAAGGATGTCCGAGTCCCCTGACCTTGCCTGCACCCCATCTCACTCGTGGCCCTGGACCCAGTGGTGCAGCTCTCAAGGAGAGGGTCCTGGATGCACACATCTCTAGAGCTGACCGGGTCGCCCTCGATGATGCTGTATGGGAGCTGGACTTCTCGGTTTGTCCTCTGTGCTCCCGTAGGCAGGGCGCATGTGCAAAGTGCCCGCCCCATCCGCTAGCCCCCCAGGGACTCTGCTGGAAGCCTGCCAGAGCCATGGTTCTTCAGCTCGCCCACGCCTCCATCTACGGAAGAGAGGACGGGGCACTGGACCCCGCCCCTTCCTTGCTGAGGGCCTCCTATCCTGCTGCCTGATTCCTGCCTGAGTCTCTGCCAGGCTTCTGCATCAGTGGCACTGCAATCCCTCCTCATAATGTGCAGCACCGCCCTCTCCAGTAACTGGCCTGCAGGCAGCTCACAGACCGTGGCCTTTCCTGGACATGATCGCCACCTGCTGGGCCACCTGCTGGGACACTGGGTGTCAGGCAGCACTTCCCTCTACCAAATCACAGTCTTGTAGCACTCATCACCTTCATCCACAGGGAGCTCTCATGAAATAGCACAGGGGATACGGCCTGGTCAGCGCAGGATATCCCTGGGATCGGCATATCTGAGAACGGGACTGCACACAGTGGCAAGATCTCTGGCTCAAGGGTGGTGTAGCTTTAATATTTGTGTAGTTGTCCTCCTGTGTTCAAGAGAAAATAAGCCCATCATTCAAGGCTCAATCTGTTGGCAACTCTCTCTCTCTCTCTCTTTCTGTCTCTCTCTCTTACTACTTATGCACCTGGTCAGTCCCTACTTCTACATCAGGATTTCTAATACTCTAGTCCTATGAGACACACTAGGGACCCCATCAGCACTCATAACTGCTCTTCCAAGTCTAGTAATTCAAGTAATGTCTCTCTGAAACTTTGCACGTTCCTGCTGCTATTCTACCAACTCTAGTAATTCAAGAAATGCCTCTGGAAACTTAGCACGTTCCTGCTGCTATTCTACACGTTTAACCCTCACAAAAACTTTGATTGGTATGTTATCATGGCTATTTCACAGATATGAAAAAATGAGGGAGGCAAGACTAAATTACTTGCTCGCTGTCTTACAACTGGAAGAGCTCACACACCAAGACAGTCTGGCTTCAGAGCTCAGTGTTCATAACTATTTCATCTGGCAGCATCTTACCTCATAAAACTGTGTGAGTGCCCCCCAAGGACAGGTTCAGTGTCTAATTCCTGACTCCTATTCCCTAGCTACACAACACAATACCTGATACGCAGGGTCACTGATTAAATAAATAGTGAACATACAAATCAGAAATGGGATCCAAGAAAAATTCATCAGGAGGCAGGGGAATGCTCCAAGGTACCAGGAAGTCACTAAGGAAATCCTCGGTGAGGGACCCAGTATAGGTGCTGGCATGCACATAGTTATTGAGCTCAGTAATGCAGTGCTGTGATACTTCAGCCTGGTTTTTACTAATGGCTTCCCCTCTCAGGTAGAACTACAATGAGTGTACACATAGAAAGCAAGGGAAATGTATGCAGAGTACAGGACTGTTGGTGCCTGGCAGTTGAAAACAGAGGCGGAAAGACGTACCTGACAGGAAAGGTTGCCCACTGGGCAGTGCCCTGGTCATGCAGACTGTCAGGTTGGACCCCACCACGGATGATATCTTGGCAATCTCTACACCTAGACACCAGAGTCCTGACACCTGGATACTGGATATCTGGAGGTGCTTCCTGGACTCATAACCAAGCACATATGTGTCTCCTATGACACGTTATAGGAGACTCTGGGTCAAGACTTGGTTCACCCATCTCTGTCTTCCCTGTGGCCATTCCCAGCTTACATTCCAAGGCTTAGTTAGGCACAATTACAGCTGACAGGAGTAAAGATCCTCATCTATATTGGTTTCACTCTCTCCTTTGGCCATTCCCTAGAAACGGAGGGAGACTCGCACTTTCAGGGAGACAGCAGCAATGGACCTGTGACAGGTAACAGACATTGTAGGGCACTTCCCCGCCAACCACCTTACAATCCCACATACAAGACTCCAGGGAGAACACGCTCACACTGCTTGGTCTGCAGGGAACTTGGAGCATCACAGAATAGGCAGAGGTGCAGTTAGAACTTGGTTTTGAATCAAGCCCATAGACAATGTTTCTTGGATGGTGGCAAGCTGCACACGTGAAGAGTTGGAGGTGCTGCAGATGTGATAGGCTTCTCTTTTTATCAGTAGTGACTCTAGAAAAGAGAAGGACTTGAGCACTACTATCACCATTTGAAAGATGACAAAAATAAAGGAGATGTGCTCACTATTAGGGCTGCTCAGAGGGGTTGACACATGAGGCTGAGCTCTAACACTTTAGGCCTTAAATTCTGAGTGAGCTGACACTGGCTAGGTCCTGAAGTTGGGCTCTAGTTCTCTGACCAATGATGTCAGGCTACATGAATGCTGCATAGATTCTGAGAAGTGGTCAACATGATGGAAGCCTGTGATTGGAGGGGATCTCTGATAACAATGTGGGGTCCTATGATGCTGAAAGCAGAAGCCGAGGACATCTAAAGTCATGATGGCAGGGACCTTGAATAGGGTCTGAGGCAGACTATGAAGCATGATGTAGAAGTAAGGGATCTTCAGAGAAGTGTTGGGGGCCATGCAGGATAGTTTTAGCCTGAGAAATACATGTTGTTACATGTTGTTCTCATTTGTCCCACCTGGGAGATATTTTTCACTATTGAAGTTGGTGGATAGAATGACCAGTTCCAGTGAATGCACAAGAAGAAAGATGTTTGTCTGTATACTCGAAACTAGTAGCCTAGGAGACTGACCTTTTGGCTTCCATTGAGTAGTTAATAGACTACTAGCAGGAGTAGTCATGCATGCCTGTCATTTTCTGTTCAACATGTACCCTCAGATGTATACAGTATATAAAGCCTGTAAGAAATAAACCAGAGAGCTCTCTCTCTCCATTTTCTGTCTTTTACTGCAACAAACAGTTTCTGTCTTTTATCGACCGCCGACGCCGTGTACACCTTCTTGAACCCTGGTCAGCAGAGGCAGGTCCTCCGCAGAGAAGCACAGCAGTCAATTTATATCTGAATGCATTCAGGGCCCAAGGAGAAGCTCAGAAGATGCTGAATGGGGAGTTTAGGACTATAATCTGATAGGGTTATAAGGGTAGAGGCAGGTGGGAGGGGTTGTGGATGTGGGGAAAGATCTCTGGTGTTGTGTTACGTGTCCAAACATTTCTTGCCCCATATCTGGTCCCTTCAGAGATTCTGAGGAAAGATACTTGGGAGTTATATGAAGGGTACATTGGGACAATGAAAAAAAGTGTATTCTCCAAAAGTAGACTTTGGGCATGTGATTGAAGGACACTGTGGGACCCACAGCAGCTTCTGATGGAAGATGTTAAGGATTTAAGAGAGGTGGGGTATTGAGTGCAAATACTGGGCCCATGGATGTCTCTGAATGTAATGCAGTAAGGAAGAAGTATTTAAGGGCATGTACCTTAAGTCTTACCTAAAGGAAAGTGGGGGAGGTTTTCTCAATAGAAATGCACACTCCAGAGTGATGTCTGAAGAGGCTACAGTCAGAAAGAGATGTGACCAGGGATCTCCAACAGGGAGCCAGGCCCACACAGTTTTCCACAGGGTCTTGTCCCTCTCTGAGCTTGGAAAAGTACTGTGGGAACAGGAATCTAGGAAGGAAGTGATTTCTGAAATAAAATGTTAAAAAAAAAAGAAACTTTTTCTGGTGGGAGGTAAATGTCAAAGAGACCATCATGTTTTCAGGCCTATCTGGCCAACTGTGAGCACATACACCAGGGTACTGAAAGATAATTTCAGTTTAAGATCTGTGGGAGGAGGAGTGAAGAGAAAACAAGCTGCTGAATTGGAGATTTATCGTGTGGGCAAGTGAAGGCCACAAGCCTAAGTCCCTGTGGACATGGTGTGAAGGTAGCCTGTGAACCTGCAGTTCCCAGTTGCTGTGGCTTAGGCAGCTACACCTATACCCTTTCTCTTGGGTGGCAGGCACATGCTGACATGACACAAGACTGGTGGCTACCTGAGGTTGGGGTCACAGGCCCCCAGAGGGGCTATTGGAATGCTAAACTAATACAGGCCCTTCCTACCTCGGCTACAGGGGATGTCTTTTAAGTCGCTGTGCAGGAAAGGCAGCTGTGAGGTGTGACAGTCCACTTGCATAATGCTGCCACGGTCTCTACCTGACCTCCTATACAAGGGACTGGGACAGGGAAAGATAGAGTGTCACTGGTCAGGTCCAGTAGTGACACTGTTGGGCTTCCCGCTCTGGGAACTGTGGAAAGGGGAGCATGCCAGGGAAAGGTCATTTCCCTCCAGAGGGGATGGCCTCATGTGAAATCCTTTGTGTCTCTGCTGTCTCATTTGTGCTGGTGAATTGCAAAGTGGCCACACCAAATAGGGAGGGGTGTCATGATGAAATTCTTAGGAGCCCTGTGAGCAATTCTTCCCCAGTGGCCCCAATGTAAGAAATGGCTTTACTCAGTGTATATCATATCATGTAGATGGGATAAGGACTACACCCAAGCTCTGATAACTTCCTAGTGTGCAGGCAAATAGCATGAGTGGTACCTCAATGGAGTGTTCCTATCCTCAGGAAACATTCCTGTGAGGATATGTGGGGCTGAAGGGTAGCCATGTGCTGTGGCAGTTTCAGCTTCCCAGGACCCTTCGATTTAGGGTAGGTTCCTTTCACGGTAGGGTGCCTCTGGCAGAGGAGAAGGGAAGTCCTGGGGCAGAGACAGCAGGGGATGCAGGTGGGAGGAGTAAGTTTTTGAGCACCTATCCTGCTTCTTTTGGAGTGGACAACTGCAGTGCAGAAAGTCCTGTAATCCATGTGGGTGGATAGGAACTTAATGCTGCACCTGGGCTTGCAGAATTTCCCCAAGTGCCTCGATGTCTCTCCCTGTTGAGTCTACAATGAATTCCACGTGAGCCTCTCTGTCACTGATGTAATCTCTCTGATGTCCCTCATGCTGTCGGGTCACCGTCAGCATACTTCATGACTTACTGCCCAACAGCCTTTTCCACATGGAGGAGGCTTTGAGGGCTACATTTTCAATCCTTGTCCTACCCTGCAAGCAAAACTGGATATGACCTGCTTCTCATCAAGAAGGATGGCATCAGAAGTCCTATGAACCGTCATGAACAAGTAGAGGCTGTTGGCAGGCCTTGGACCTGGACAGGGAGGCTTGGCCGGCTCTGCCTTAGGTCCACATGGAGGGAATGGAAATTGGGCTTTCCAGCACCAAATTTTATGTGAGGGTTATTCCTCGCAGCTCTCATTTCCACACCCTAAACTTTGTCCACTGAGAAAAAGGAAAAGTTTTCAAGTGACTTTGGGGATTGCAGCGGGCTAGAACACTGGTGCAGGCCATCTGAACCCCAGAATGGGCCCAAGACTTTCTTTAACACCATTTAAGCTCTCGTCTCAAGGATTGCAATGGATAGGCAAAGGAATAAGGTCTAGGCTCCATGTTGGGGGGCATAGGCAATCCTCTTCTCATGACACAAAAGCTTGTAGACACCAGGGCTGGATTCTGCTTTGGTTTGCCACCACATGATGGCAGGTGTGAGTGGGAGGAAATTTCATGCAAGGGACCTGCAGGGAAGGAAGCCTAACAATGCCATATGTAGATGGGCCAGGCTTTGATGGGCTTGCTGTTCAGCCCTGAGAAAGCAGCATGTTGGCACTCTTCTTGGGGAATCAGACTCGGGCATAGCCGGAACACTGTGGAAGCATTTGAGCAACTCATGTGGGGCGCAATGCTTGGCTGTACTTTCAAGTGAAATGCACCCATGCTGAAAGTTCTGGATGTTGTACAGATGAGGTGGGCTGCATGTCAGGGCATGCAGATAACTGGATTTTCTCTTGACTGTCTGCACATGGCGACTCAACCCCAGAGTTCCTAGTTCTTTTATGTAGCAGGCTATTTTCTGGGGGAAAGAGCATGCAGGCTCCATATCTCCAAAGTAGCCACTTGTGGTGGGTGGCTGGTGTCTTCTTATTAGTCTCCCATTTGATGCCCCTTCTGGGTTCATATTTGCACCTGATCATCTTGCTTTGTGCCTGTGAGTTTGTGGCTGTCTCATTGACCATGAACCTGACCTTCTGTGTCCCACATCTTGGACTCTTACCTCTCCCAGTGTCCTGTCCACTTGTTGGTGCCAAACTGTTTTTGCCTGTCTCATTCTCATTCCTAATGTGGCATGTTCTCTACTTCTGTCACAGTGCAACAAAAGTTGTTGGGAATGACATCTCGTGGAGGGTTCATGTCTCTGCTAAATGCAAATCTTGGATATTCGCTTAAGGAGGCAGTCCCCATGAGGAGATAGGCTGCTAGCCTTAAAGATACAAGGGCACTATAGGTATTGGGAGGGTCCACATTGATAAAAAGAAGGAAGCCTGAGGGTATCCGTGTGATAGAACAGATCCATGGAGCCCCTGACTGGCAACAAGCCCTCTTATCATATGAAGGGAAATGCCATTGCTTACTGCACAGGCAGGCAAAAGTATGGTCTGCAGGCCATGGAGGGTTCCCCCTGTGTGCTTCAGTGTTGGTGCATAATGGCTTCAGCAGTAAACTGTAGAGCAGGTGGGAAGGGAGGTCTGCTAATGCTTTTGGTGTCAGCTCTAGTGCCATTTTTCTTCACTGACACCGTGGATTGCTATTTGTGCTGCACACTATACTGAATATTTACAGGGCAGTTTGTATTTGGCCTTCTCCTGATACAGTGCTAGAGCTCTTTCAGAGGCCAAGTCCCACTGGGTGCCGTAGAGTGTGTGAGAGGAAAAATGGAATGAGTACATACATAGGAAATTGGAGTGTGAGGGGCTGGCAAAGATGATAAGTGGGAGCAGTGGCATGCCTGTAAGAGCCGAAGGCAGCAAGAGGTAGGCACCAACAAAGTTCTGCACAAAGCATTTTGCTGTTCCTGGATTGTGTTGCTGAGAGGAGGAATGCCAAAGAATCATGATGGAAATTTCCTTCCATGATGGAAATTCACAAGTCCAATTGATCAAGGGCAACAGGAGTGAGGAGAACACTTCCACATGCAATCCAGGCTCCCATGGCTGCCTCTTGGCCCTACATCTCTGTTGTGGGTCCCATTCAACGTTCTTCCATTGCCAGGGGAATACCAATTTTTCCAACATATGTTCAATCTCATGGCAGGAGAAATGGACATTTTCTTTCTTTCTTTCTTTCTTTTTTGAGGGCAGTGTCACTGGCCCTCATATGTGGGACCCGAACTGGGGACGCTGGCTTCCTAAGCCAGTGCTTAACCACCACGTTACTCGTCCGACCCGAGAAATGGACATTTTCAGCATCCAAACTGGCAACATCAGGTACATACAGTGTTAAGACCATAGGAGGAGGGCACATAAAGTACCACGATTTTAAAAATAATACCTAAGGGCCAGCCAAGTGACGTGGTAGTTAAGCGCTGGATTGGGAAGCCAGCGGTCCCGGTTCGGGTCCCACAAATGAGGGCCAGTGACATTGTCCTCAAAAAAAAAATCCCTTGACGCCCTTCCATACTATACTACTCAGCTCATCGCTATTTATGTATTCAATTATATTTGGCACACAATATTATACAATATCAGTTTCAGGTGTACAGTGCAGTGATCAAGCCTCTACTCCATCCATGAAGTGGTCTCTCTAACAAGACATGTGACCATCTGACACACCACAAAATATTTATAATGTTATTAATTATATTTCCCGACTGTCTTTCATATCCCTGTGGCAATATTGTAGTTACCTATTTATGCTGTCTAATCTCTTCCCCTTATCCCTCATCCCCACCCGCATCCCAATTAGAAACCATCAGTTTGTCCCATATATCTATGAGACTGTTTCTGTTTGTTCGTTCTGTTGTTCGTACTTTGCTCGTTCATTTAGTTTTTCAGATTCCACATATAAGTGACATCATATGGTACTTGTCTTTCTCCATCTGACTTATTTCACTTAACATAGTAGTTTATAGGTCCATTAATATCTTTGCAAATAATATGATTTCATTCTTCTTTATAGTGGATTAATACTCCATTGTATAAATGTACCACAGTTTCTTAATCCAGTTGTCTACTGATGGGCATTTCCCTTGTTTCCAAGTCTTGGTTATCTTAAATAGAGCTGCAATAAACGTAGGGGTGCATATATTTTATCGAATTAGAGTCTTGGGTTCTTCTGGATACATACCCAAAAGTGGAATTGCAGTGTCAAAAGGTAGTTCCATTTCCAGTATTTTGAGATACCTCCATACTGATTTCCATAATGGTTGCACCAATATGCAGTCCCACTAACACTGCACTAGGTTTCTTTATCTCCACAACCTTGGCAGCACTTGTTGTTTGATTTGTTGATGATTGCCGTTATGACTAGAGTGATGTGGTATATCATTGTTGTTTTTATTTGCATTTCTCTGATGATTAATGAGGTTGACCATTTTTTCATATGCCTGTTGGCCATCTGTATGTCCTCTTAGAGAAATGCCTCTTCATATCCTCTGCACATTTTTTAATTGGTTTTTTTTTCGGTGTTGAGTTTCATGAGTGTTTTATAAATTGTGGATATGAAACCTTTATCAAATAAATCATTGGCAAATAGCTTCTCCTATTCAGTAGAGTGTGTTTTTGTATAATTGATGATTTTGTTTGCTGTGAAAAAACTTATATGTGTAATGTAATACCATATTTTCATTATTTCTTGAATGTCCCTTGCCTGAAAGGATATATCAGTAAAAATATTACTCAGGGTAATGTCTGCAAATTTAGTCTCTCTGTTTTCTTCCAGGATTTCTATGGTTTCAGGTCTTACATTTAAGTATTTAATCCATTTTGAGTTTGTTCTCATGTATGGTGTAAGTAGGTGGTCCATTTTCATGTTTTTGCATGTGTCAGACCAGTTTTCCCAGCACCATTCATTACATAGACTATCTTTACTGCACTGTAAATTCTTGCTTCCATTGTCATAGATTAAATGACCATATATGGATGGGTTTATTCCTGGGCTCTCTATTCTATTCCATTGGTCTATGTGTCTGTTTTCATACGTGTACCAAACTGTTTTGATTACTGTTGCCTTTTAGTATGAATTGATGTCAGGTAGTGTGATGCCTCCTACTTTGTTTTCATTTCTCAAGATTTCTGTGGCTACTGGGATCTTTTCTGGTTCCATATAAATTTTAGGATTACATGTTCTATTTCTGAGAAAAATGTCCTTGGTAGTTTGGTTGGAATTTCATTGAATCTATATATTGCCTTAGGGAGTATTAACATTTTAACCTATTAGTTCTTCCTATCCATGAACATGGTATATAGTTCCATTTATTTGTATCTTCTTTGATTACTCTCCTCAGTGTCTCCTAATTTACTAAGTACAGGTCTTTTACTTCTTAGTTAAATTGATTCCTAGATATTTGATTGTTTTTGAAGCAATTGTAAAAGTGATTGATTTCCTGATTTCTTCTTCTGGTAGTTTATTATTGGTGTATACAAGTGCAACTGATTTCAGAATATTAATTGTGTATCCTGCTACTTACTAAATTCGTTTATCAGTACTGACAGTTTTTTGGTGAACCCTTTGGTATTCTCTCTCTCTAGTATCATGTCAAGTGCATATGATGACAATTTTACTTCCTCTGTTCCAATTTGGATGCCTTTTATTTCATTTTCTTTTCTGATTGCTGTGGTTAGAATTTCCAGAACT
The DNA here is from genome assembly GCA_033961575.1 of Aselliscus stoliczkanus. NCBI lineage: Eukaryota > Metazoa > Chordata > Mammalia > Chiroptera > Hipposideridae > Aselliscus > Aselliscus stoliczkanus. The sequence continues at coordinate 6,150,410 of CM066742.1, read as the reverse complement.
ATGTTAAATAGAAATGGTGGAAGTGGGCAGCCTTGTCTTGTTCCTGATCTTAAGGGGAAAACTTTTAGCCTTTCCCCATTCAGTACGAGGTTTGCTGTGGGCTTGTCCTATATGGCCTTTATTATGTTAAGATGTGATGCCACTATTCCCATGGATGCACACAGCTACTGGCCCAACACTCTCAGAAAAACTCCCAGTCTCATCCTGTCCTAATCAGCCACTTCTAGATCAGGCTGAGCAGCCCAACAGACAATCCCCAGCCCTGCAACTCTGCACGAGTAGTGCAGAGAGCAGGGACCCAAGGTTGTTTATACACTTGTGTCTCAATGAACAGCCTGATGGAGCTGGCACATGCCCACAATGTGTTTCCCTGGCAACGTAGCACAGGTGGGGTGGAAGGTGGGGATCCAAGGCCGCATGCACAGCATGCACACAAACACACACTCCTGTGCCAATTTCACCAGACCAGTGTGGTCCAGCACCTGACCCTCTATGGGAAGGCCAAACCTGACAAAAATGACAGCATTTTGTACACAACTTGCATGCAAGCTCCACACCAGGGAAACAATGGTCCCAAAAACCTGCAGCCCATGTGCCAAAGGCGCTCAGTTCAGTCCATCCCCGTAGGCTCCTGGGCACTGCTCAAACAGCTAATCCCTCCACCAGGAACTGGATGAGTGCTCACCGACAAGTGAGTCCATGTGTGGGCCCCACTGGTTCTCTAGCTTCCCTCACCCTCACTGAGTTGAGCAAAGAGAGTCCTCACAAATTTCTACTGCCAGCTATCACGAACTCCTCTTTCTGGCAAAGTAACTCTGGGCTGGTGAGATCGGTGTCAGGCCAGAAGGACTCTCGCCCAATCGGAGAAGACTTCCCACTGCTACGGGACCCTCATGGAGTTTGCCCTCTCTTGTCTCTGCCCCTCCTACCAGACATGACCTGGCCTCCTCTTAAAGTCCCTCATTTAAAGTTTCTGTTTATCTAGTGTTCAGGGGACTTCCGAGGTTGAACTCTGTATAAATTATTTGTAACTTTGGTGTAATCCTCAGAGGCAGTTGGCACAGCTGCCATCTGTCTATTCTGCCATCTTAACTGAAACAGCTTCTATAATGCATGTAACCATTGTTCAACTAAGAAGTGATGAATGGCATGGATCTGATCAGCCACATCACTGATGCTGCACTATATGAGGGGAACACACTGCAACAGTGTCCTTGCATCCCTCTTCAGATAGAAGAGGGACAGATAAACATCTGTGTCAGAAGACAGATGCTATACACACAGTCGATCAAATGGTCCCAATCAGCATGTGCAAGAGTGAAAGAAACCTCATGTGAATTACATTTTTTATGTTTCAGTCAATCAAATGAGTATCCTTCCCCATGTGGTCACCTGTACTGGGGAAAAACGCCTTGAGGTAATGTAGCCTTCTTGACTTAGCTCTCTGTCAAGGTGACTAGGTCTGGAAGGACAGGGTCAGCTGAGAAGACTTCTGCTGTGCTGCTGCCCAAGAGCAGGAACCACTTGTCCTAGAATTCGTGTTGTAGGATAATTCTGTTCTCTGACTCCGCAACAGGGAAGGTGTGTCTCGACCTCAATTGCTGACCAGGTATTGGCACAGCTCATCCCTTCCACCTTATCAAGAGATGGTCCCTGTGTTCACCAAGACAAGGAAGAAAGCATGCCTGTCTCCTGCAGTCCCGAGTATCCAGGACTAAACATGTGCAGTGACATGGCCCAATAGAAGAGACACTTGTCAGTGTTCCTGCAATGTGTCAGTGAAAGGAAGGTTGGTATCCTGCTTGACCAACATGATAAGGAGCCTACAAGGGTGTAACCACACGGGGACTCAGATTCTTTTAGGGCACTTGAGTGGTGGGTATCCATGATGCACTATAGTAGGTGCTCCATTTGCACAGCCACACCTTGCCAGAGCTCACAGAAAACACAACATGGGAGAACATTTGAGAAATACAGAGTAGGAAATAAGGACAGAGAGTGGGTTGACCAAGGAGAGACAGGTAGAGAGGGAGGAATGGAGAGAGAGACAGAGACAGAGAATAGGACAGGCCAACAGATGTAGCCTTTTAATAAGAGGCTTATTTCCTCTTGAATATAGGAGTAGGACATGAACTCTGCAAAAATTTAGGCCACATCTTCCTTCAACAAGAGTCCTCACCATTATCTGCACCCCGGTTCTCAGATATCCCTTTTCCAAGGATATTCTGCAGTGGCCAGGTCATATCCCTGGGCTATTTTCTTGACACATTTTGTAACACAGGTAACTTATTTTTATAAACTCGTTTAAGAAAATTTATTTAATGTTAATAATTTTCAAACCAAACTACAACCAGCTTTATTTTATTTTTTTTTGAGGGCAGTGTCGCTGGCCCTCATATGTGAGACCAGAACCGGGGCTGCTGGTGTCCCAAGCAGCTCTTAACCAATGCGCCACTCGGCCGGCCCTACAACCAGCTTTAATATCAAGTAGTTTACCAGGTCTGATCCTGAAAAGCATTTAGGTTAGTTTGTATTTTATTTCTTGATTGATATAAACATTTAATCTTTTCAAGCCAAGCAAATACACTATTGTGTTGCTGGAAATGTGATGACATATTTTTTCTATATTTTCGTTGCAAAAATGCGTCAAGATTTTTCAGACAACCCAATAGTTACACTATCCAGACCTAGAAGCATCTTACCACAATCAAAAAACATTTCAGACAGAGATCACAAATTAACAGAATTAATAGTAACTACAGAGAAAACACAAGATGTTTACCAGGAAAACAACAGGCTGTCACAAGAACTCTGTAACACCGTTTAGATTTAGAAGCTTTTCCCTTTCCGAGGATCCACTTTCTGCACGTGGACAGTAAGGTGTAAATAGTGAGACACACCAATGTGCCTTCATCCCCCAGGCGGTCAGAATAGTGGGGTAGAGAGGGTGTCTCAGGTCTTCCACAAAATGTGAGGCATCTCCAGCCCCAAACCCACTAAATTGTGGCCCTGGCAGGTGCTACTGGACTGGGATCTGTGCAGCACTGACAGGTAAGGAAGGTGGGGAGACAAATGCCCCTTATGGGCAGAAGCACCTCAGGACGTATTCCCCTGGTACCTGACAGGGCCAGGTGCACTGGGAACCCCAGTTTATCCCATTGGCCACCAGGTGCAATGTGGAAAGTGCACCTGGCCCACAGCGGGAACAAGAGAGGATTAGCTTCCCCGTCCCAAAGTCAGGCTCCCAGGACAAAGAACGAGATGGAAAGAAAAACCTCCCGCGGTTTTTAGATGGGGACCTAAAGCAAAGTTTCTCTCTGCAGGTCTGGAGAGAGCTGCTTAACTCCCCACAGGTCTGGCTCCAGCGAAAGACTTCTGGGGAGCCTGTGCCTGTGTTCTGTCCCCGTGGGGGTTCCTTCTTAGGACAAAGGACACGCGAGACACAGACAAAGGAAAAAACGAACATCTCAGGGAGGAAAGAATAAAGAAAACCCTAGTCTCTAGGTGGAAGAAGTTTGCTTCAGAAACATTTTTTTTCTGTCAATATACATTCATTAAAGAGAAAAAGGACTGACACCACTTCTAACTCCTACCAAACCCCGCAGAAAGATCAGCAATTGTAAGACATACACACCTGGAATTCATATAAGCATGAAATTTCCATGGACAGTGAGGAACTATGATATAAATAGGATATTTTAGACAAGGGTGGGAGTGGGTTCTTAGATTAAAGATGTAAAAATGATAGATTTACAGGTAATTCATGGACAGCTGAACACACATGGCAAGTACATTTTTGTGAGGCTCCTGCTTGGAGTCTTCCTGTCTACTGCTAAGGCGATTGTGCTCAGGTGTTTATTTGTCCTTCACCACCTTTAAGGAGGCAGGGAAACGGGGAGCCAGGACACACAAGGGAGGGCTACGTTTTTAAAAGTGCCCCTGTTCCAATTTTCTTTTTGGCTCAGCCTGGGGCAGTTGTGGGCTTTGTGGGCTGTGTTTACATTTCTGATCTGCTCCACAGAGGGCCTGGGGGAGATGCTGAGACTTTCTCATTTCTATCAGACAGAAAATCAGCTTCCATTGGTTATGAAATCCTTTAAAACCTGTTACTACATACAAGTTCTCAACATCTTATATCTTCAGAGGGATTTTTAAATTTGCACATGTGTTGATTTTCCCTTCGACCTTTTTTAAAACTAATGTTGGTATTAGCATCTGTAAGACCCAAGGAGCTGAAGAACTCATTCAAAAACTTAAGAAGTTAAATTTCCTTATATACGTTTGTATTAAAAATGTGGTCTTGTGGGGGAGGAGTGGGGGGAGAACTGGGTGAGGGGGGTTCTCACTTTAAGGGGAAAAAAGTATAACTATTGCACTGTGCTGTACATCTAATTAAAGCTAATTAAAATAAATAAGTTCTTTTTAAAATGTGGTCTTTCTCTAGGTACCAATAAAACAGGTGTCTGTCATGAGAGTTCTCTGACACATTTTCCAATTAAGAAGTTTTTCACATTCCAAGGATCCACTTTCTGGCCACTGATAGTAGGATTTTAATAGATACTCAAACCAAAAAGCCTTTTTACAGCTTAACCAAGGATGCCAGAAGCTTTCTGTTCCTGTGGTATTTCCTTGTCATAACAAAGGACACAAGAGACAAAGACACACAAAAAATGACCATCTCTGGTAAGAAACATTCAATAGAGAAAACCTGTGAATCGCTACTCCCGAGTAGCTAACTTCACAAATATATTTTCCTGCCAATCTGCATGTGGAAGGCAGAAAAAGGACACGCAGCACTTCTAAATTCTCCCAAACCCTGCAGAAATAGACCAGGAAGGCTGACAGAGTGAACAAAAACACCTCTTACCTCTGTAAGCAGATGTCCATGAGCTCTCAGCTGCAGCGGTTTCCAGGGGGGCTTAAAAATTCATTCTTTTGCCCTCACCCTGTACATGTGCTATTGGAGAGCGGGTCCTTGAGTCATCACAGGAAGGCATTCCAGCTTATAGGAACAACGCCTCATGAATAAAGGCAAGCAGGCTGAGGATGTATTAAAAGAAAGAAAATATATTCCAAAAATGCAGGAGTGGATAACCCCAGGAGGAGGGAGACTGGACCCAAGCAAAGAAAATGTAGGAGTATATTTGAATGAGGGCGTGAAATATTCAGGGTGGAGTCACAGGTGATCCCAGGGCATTCCCAGGGAGTGTCTTTGCTGACCACTTCTTGGAGGGACTGTTGTGGGTCACACAGGGTGGAGATTTTTCCTGCATGGAATGCTAACAATGTTATAATCCATTTAAATTAGCTGTAGCTGCACCTTTTCTTAGGAATGATCTCATCCTCTCTCTTTTGCTTCACCTCACATCTTTCCTTCTCTCCCCCCACTCCCTGTGGCCCTGTCTCTCTGCCTATGCTATCAACTTCTTCTAGCTGAGTAAATCATCAAATTACTATAATCAGATTAATAAGATTAAATTGAATTTTAGCATTCTCGCATGGGTAATTCACATACACGTAATTATTCCACAGATGGTGAGGTCAGATTGGGTGCTTCACAGGTAATTTAGGAAGCGTGGCATACTCACGGAAGTTAAATTGTTGTTCCTCTACCAAGGAAATAATGGGACACAGGGGAAAGTGTGGTCTTGTCTCTTGCTTGCAGTCTTCCCGCCTTATGCTAAAGTATTATGCTGAAGTTCCCCTCCTATACCACGTTTTCCCACCTACATCTTCTAGGCAGTTTGGCCTTGTGTTTGGATAAGAGATAGTTAAAACCCTTGGAGTGTAGCAAGCAGTTAGGGGAGTCTAATTCTTTGATCTATATAAGGGAAGCTTTAATAATCTTTTATTACAGAAAGGCTGGGGGTGGGGGCTAGCAGCTAAGGGTCCTGTTACCTCAAAAGGATCACTGCAGGGTGATGACAAACAAGTCCCAGGATCTTACTGCCTGCATCACTCAGCCAATAGACCGACACAGGAGTTGGGTCATAGAATAAGAGTGTTTATTACCAGAGTATGCATGGCCTGAGAAGGCATCGGGTTAACACTGATATGGGCCAAGTAAGTAGCCGCCCCCCTCCCCACCATTGGACAACTTTCAAGTCTTGTCTTCCCTAGTTTCTTAGCCTCTGGCTTTGGCTACTCTTCTAATCAGTTTCTGAAACCTAGACTAAAGATTGCCCCTAGACTGAATCACAGCATATTTCTCAGTCACCCTGGCTATACATAACTATTCAAAACGTGTGACTTCTGAACATTACCCAAGCCATTCTGGACCTAATTCTTGGGTAATCCCATCCCAGAGACTAAATAGGTTTTAACATTCCCCTAAGCCATTATACTCGTTGATTGTAAGCATTAAAGGCTAATCTTTCCAAACCCATAGCCACCCAACATCAATAGCTTTGAGCTCTGCTCTTTAAGAAATTTATTCACTAAATTCTCATTTTCCTCACTCAGGGGCTTTGGGGATACAGAGTGCAACCCAGCAAGATTGCCAGTCATAACCAAAGCAGCCAATGCGGTCTTCCAGGTCAATCTCCAGATCCCTTCCTCTCATCTGAGATCAGATAGGGTGAGAGTCCCGTGAATCGCCCAATAGGCAGGGACAGCTCTATACCCCTACTCAGCAGGAAGCAGATACAGAAGAAGAGACCTTCTGTCCCTCAACTTCCCAGAGATTTTATGGGGATCATGTCTCTCAAGGGGAAAACTAGGCAGGCAGTTAGATCAGACATTGGTTCTCTGCATTCCTGCATATCCCACAGAATGTACAGCCCAAAGACCTCCCCCTCTCCACCCAAAACTCTTCTTTGTATTGTAATTATCCACCCCCACAGGGAAACAAATGGGTACAAAATATCTGACTGGATTACCTAGTCATTCACACCCGCACAGTAAAGACCACAATGACCTTCATTTCACCTGGGCCTCATTATAACATCATTATATAATATCATACATATGCCTGGAAATTCATTAACATCATTATAACAGACTAGATTCTTGGAAGGAACATTCGCAGTCTAAAGAGATGAGGTAATAGATGAGGTGTCAATCAAGTGGTCCCACTCCCAGAGGGGAACAGCCCATCCTAGAGAAAAAGGGATAAAAACTCCAAGTCCTAGCCAGTCAGGGCCTTTTGAGCTTTTTGCGCTTCCTTTGCTTGGCCCACTCCAAAATCTTTGGGGTGTACTTTCTTTTCTAATTATGGCCCTTGAGCCATTCTCTACTGCTCCTCCTCTTTGAAATGTACATTTACTTCTAATGAACTCCTTTTCTGCAACTTTACCTCTCTGGTCCGTCTCTGGTCCAATGCCTCCATTCTTTGGTTCCATGAGACCATGATCCAGGCACAAGAAATATCCTACATCAACACCTCCAAAAACTGCCAGCTTGGGGTTTGTAAGAGAAAACCTGCTTGGTGTTTAAGAGAAAACCATTCTCAGACCAGCTTAGGGTTTTTAAGAGAAAAACTGGGCATTCATCCATAGGTCTATGGTGGAGTCAGCAACCCAGGAGCAATGATGGGATAAGACTAGTTGACCACTGACATTGTGATCAATAAGCCTAAGGATATTAATCATACATTTCACGGTAATTTTCTAAAACAAGGAACTGGGTGGGACAGGGGACATTCTGAGCTCCAGCCACAGGGGCTTGATCTATTATTAAGCTATAGGTAGGTCAAGGAAAGGTGAGGCCAGAGATGTGGAGAGGCCTCTACTATCAGGGTGCCAACCGGGCCCTATTTCAACAAGAGCACATGTTTCATGAATATCTTGAACCCAGTCAAACAGACACATGTTGACAGAGACCAAAGGAGAAGGTCAGACAGGGACAGAAATAGACAAAGAATATGGGGTGTGGGGTGCTGACCTGCTGCAAGGAAGACAGGTTAGTTAGTATATCAGGCAGTTAGAAATTCCCTGGTAGACTGAGCAGATAAAGAACTGGCCATTCCTTACACTAGCCATTCCTTTCAAAATTATAGGGTAACCCCTCATACTGGGACAGAGACATCAATCATGCACCAGAGCAACAAAGCCATTTAGGGGGACATTACGAAAGGCCTCCCAAGGCTGAACAACAGAACAAACCTGATAAACCCCTTAATAACAGGCACCAGTATTTCAGCACTCCCCCTTCCAGGCAGAAAAAAAAAAAATGAAACTCAAGCCTTTTACCCTAGCTAGTGGCATCCCAGTTCTGGGTACCCACTCCCACTTGGGAGCTGTAACCTTTCTCTTGCTTTAATAAAACTCTCCTCTGCTACAAACTCTATCTCTCTGGTCCGTGTCTCTATTCTTTGGCTTCACAAGACCATGACCACGGCACAAGAAATATTCTATTGGGTTGTTGGGAATGTCATGAAGTGTTTCTTCTATGTTTTTCGTTGCAAAAAAAGCATCATGACTTTTCTGACAACCCAATACATCACCAGCCCTCGGTTACAGACTGTGAGAGTGGCGTATGGGTTTGGGATCTGTTGGAGTGTTGTCCTTTGCTGAATCTTCACTGTTTCCCCAGGTTTCTATATATGCCTTTAGATACCCCCTCCCCCACCCCATCTCAGGCCTGGAGTTCCCACACCAGTCCAGCCCTCTGGACCTGACAGTGGACCCAGGCTTGGACGAGACACTTCATGCCAGGGTAAAGCTGATGGACTCTACCCCAACCCACCAGACAGGTCCAGCTACCACAGCAGTGCAGGGGGGAGGCTGTACCAGCAAAGCTGCCAGAGGAGCCTGTTGTTGAACTTCCCCTGCAAATGCTGCACCTGGAGTGGAGTCACCAAGACCCCTTCGGCCCCAATGCCCAGGCCAGAGCCTGGGATCCCACCCCAGCTGGCCTCCCCAACTCTCCCTGGCCCCTGCAGGCCTCCTTATGGTCTTTCCATATCCAAGCTTTCAGTTCTCAGACCTGGGTTGCTTGTGGGCTGGTTCTCCTGGGCTGCTTCTTTTACAAGCAAAATAATTATTTGGTTCGCACTTCACTGTCCCAGATGTGGTGGCTTACAGAGGATCTCTAAGCACACTGTTCAAAAACCACTCTGGGGAAGATAGGGAGGCAAGAGGGAGGATGGCATAAGGCAGCATAGGTAAGAGCAAGGCGAGAAGGCAGTTAATCCAGGGTGTGCTGAAAAAAGTGAACTGGAATCTTAAGATGCTTAACCATAAAGCTGGAAGGACTATGGGTGGAACTGGGCCCCGTTAACTCTGTAATCCTGACTTCCTGTTGGAAGGTCCCGCCCCACTCCGCTGGGATTGGCTGCTCTGTGTCCTGCGCGTATCTGTCAAGAAGCCTTCAGGGAGGACACCAGGCTGGTGGTCCTCGTTGCTTGTGTCCCAGCCCGCCTTGGTGAGGCCCGCCCCTCAGGACCCAGCGCCCACCTCAAGCTGAGCCTGGAGCGCGGACCTTGTGGCAGGTGTTTAAGGTAAAAGTCGCCATCTTGTGGACTGACAGATTCTTTCTTCCACATTCCGGGGAAAACTAATTCAGGAAATTCTGATGAGACAATGTGTAGACAAAATATCATCTTATGTATATGTTTCAAAGGATTGGGTTGTGCTCCTGACTGACAGGTAGGCTCCGCCCCTGTGCCCCGCCCTCTTGACTTCTTCTGACCGCCAATTGGTGGGCAGAGCCCTGTGATCCCAGCAGGGATTGGTGGCTTGTGCCTGACACGGCTATATGGGCGGGTACCACCGCGTCTCACCTCTTGAGGGTGGGAAATTAGCAAGGGGTTGGAAGTCGGTGCTCGGCCGGGGTGGGCAGCGCGGCTGAAGAGCCGAGAAACTGACAGGAAAACGGGGGCCTTTGCCATGCGAAACCCTTATAAAACCTTAGCCCAAGACATTCAAATTTCCACCTCAAAGACCCTCGATCCCCTAACCCTGAGAGGCTCCAAATCTGGTCAGCCTCGAGGGACCTAGAATCCGCTAACCTGGAGGGACCCAAAATCTCCTTGCCCAGATAGACACTAAATCCTCTAATGCTTACACCCCCACACGGACACCCTGAAAACCCCAATCCTCTCAGCCTGAGAAACCCCCAAACCTTCAGCCTGAGAAACCCTAAATACAACACCCACACGAAGGTCAAATTCCCCAACCTCAGATCCTAAATGCCCGCATCTTGGGAACTCTTCATCTCTTCAAAGACCCCAACTTACCTGAATGACAGGAAACTTAGAGCCCCTTAATGAGAGACCTCCAATTTCCTCAGCCTCAAAGATCCCAGCTGAGCATTCTAAATATCCAGCCAGAAAGACCCCCACTCTTTTCCTGGGAGACCGCAAATACCATCAGCCCAAGGGACCCCAAATCTCCCCCACCTGAGACCCCAAATCCCTTCAATCTGAGGTACCAAATTCCCTCAGCCGGAGAGACCCCAAATCTTCTCAGCCTGAGAGATGGCTGTCCCTTAGAGACTGACATTGCTTTATGCCCAGATTTTTCCAGGATCCCCAGGTGGAATTCCCAAAACCCTTCTATGGGGAATATTCATTTCCTATCTCTGGACTATTCCCGATGGTCAGGCAGACCCCATCCCAACAGTCGGGGACCTCTAAGTCTCCCTGGGGCTTCCCTGGCCTCGCACCTCAGGACTCCCCTCAAACACCCACAGCCACGTCCCCCCAGATGCCTTTGCCGCCTTTCCTGAGATGGCCCAACCTGCAGGGGAGCTAAAGAAACCAAGCCCAGCTCCCAGTTGGTTGGTCTGTCATGGCTGGCGGGGGCCCTCCCTCCCATCAATGCCCCTCAGACATTGCCTCATGTGCTCTAATCCTTGCTGGGTTCCCCACGTCTTCCTTCTGTGGACACCCTGCCCAGATGGAGAAGACAGGCCTGGCTCTGGGCAGTGGCAGGGGCTGTCACCCTCTCTCATTACCTTCTCCCTCCACAGGCACCTTGGCCTCGGGGCTGGGAGACTCTGGGGCCAGTGCCAGCCTCCGAGCCAGAGCGGGGTCTTCCTCGTGGTCCCAGCACCATTAACCCTGACAGGTCCCCAGAGGAGAGCCTGGAAGGAAACACAGGCAAAGAAGGGCGGAAGCCCAAGGTGAGAAGACAGGTGGGGGAGGCGAAGTCCGCCTCCAAGCGGGGTCTGTAGGAAGGATGGGGAGAACAGCCTGGTGACAAGGAGCTGGTGCCCAGAGAGCCAGACTTCTCGCCTGCACTGCTGGGTGACCCTCGCTGTGAGTGTCCACAGAACGGGGCGCTTGGTCCTGCCTGGGACATGGGAGACACAGGACACTAGCGTCAGCAGCTTCTGTGTTGGGAAAGCTGGTGTTTGCTCCGTTCATCAGGACACAGCGTGAGAGACAACGTCTGTACCCTTGTTCCACAGAGACCACCCAGGGGTCTCAGGCAATACCCTGCACTCATGGGGAGGAGAAGGCCCAGCCCAGAGTCTGACTTGTAGTAAGTTACTGACGCAATCCATTATCTTCTCCAGGCCAACGATGCTTTCAAAGATGTTTCCATGTACTTCTCCCAGGAAGAATGGACAGCGATGGGAGACTGGGAAAAGGAACTACGAGGTGCTGCTTGCTCTAGGTAACAGGATGAGCTGGGGCCGTGAGCCTGGGAGCCCTGACACACCCGTGTTTACTCTGGTTCTCTCTCTCTCTCTCTCTCTCAGGTGCTCATCTGCCTGCAGCTCCCTTCTGTGTGCAGAGTGACCTGGGGGGAGTTTTGTTCTTTTGTGTGAGGGCAGGGCTGGCACTGATGGTGCCTGCTCACAGTGCCTTGTTCTAGACCCTCCCGGCCTGTCCAGTCCACCCAGTGAGCTGTTCAGGTTCCTGGTGCTTTGTTCGTTCTTCAGGCTCTTCCCTTTTAGGACAGAGATTTTGCTTCATTCCAGGTCTTGGAGCCCCTCGACCACCTTTTCCTGGGTCACCACAGGCGGACCATGAGAGCCCAGGCAGATGACACTGAGGATTCTGATGAAGAATAGACTCCAAGGAAGCAAGGTGAGAGGCCAGGAGGATTTAGAGGTGCTGTACTGACATTGACCTGGGGTAGGTCTGAGCTGCCTGTCAGGGGTTAAGGAAGCAGGGTTTGCTTGTTCAGCAAACAAGAAGATGCCCAGAAAACAGTATGTTACACAGGGAGGGGATGTTCCTATCAGGTTTTAAAATGTATAAAATAATTATATGTTTAGAGATACATTAATAAGCAGTGACTGTATAGTAACCTGACAGTGAATAAGAAATAACAAATTCAGGGCCAGCCGAGTGGTGTGGTGGTTAAGCGCTGGCTTGGGAAGCTGGCTGCCCCGGTTTGGGTCCTACAGGTGAGGGCTAGTGACACAGCCCTCAGAAAAAATAAAATAAAAATAAAATTTTATTGGGGAATTCAGGGAGGGGACCAGCCAAGTTGTTCTTCAATCTTTATTGGGAGGGCGCCAGTCACCATCTGGTTTCCCGTCCACAGCTCGTGGCCTCTAAGCTCAAGGCGCTTTTTTCAGTCTTAGATGACCATCCCATGTGGGAGTCAAACCCGGCAGCCTTGTTAAGAGCACACACCCTATCCACTGAGCCATCCGGGCGGCAGCTCAGCTCAAGGTGCCGAGTTCAATCTTTAGTTGCGAGTGGGCATAGCCCACCCTAGAACAGGCAATCTTCTTGTTACACCAGCTGAGCCATCCTGCCACCTGTTGGCAGCTCAGCAACAGCTCAGCTAGGGAAAAGCGTTCACTGGCCCATGTGGGAATCGAATGGGCGGCCCTGTTTCTCAGAACACGCGCTCCAAGCCAACTCTTAACCAACACACCATTCGGCCGGCTCCCCAATGTTGTATTCTTTTCAGTGCACAAGTCTTTCACCTGCTTGGTTAGGTTTATTTTTAATTATTTAGTTATTTTTGATGCTATTATACGATTGTTTTCTTAAGTTTCTTTTTGGATTGTTCATTGTTGTGTATAGAAATACAACTGATTTTTGAGTGTTGATTTTATATCCTGGAACTTTGCTGAATTGACTTATTAGTTCTAACAGAGATTTTTGTGAAATCTTGAGGAATTTCTATGCATAAGATCATGTCATCTTGCAAACAGAAACAATCTTACTTCTTGCTTTCAAATTAGATGCTTTCTTGTTTCCTTTTTTATCTAATGTTCTGGCTAGGATTTCTAGTACTATGTATGGTACATAAAATTTTCTGGGGCCGAGAGACCAAAGAAAGAGGACGACAACTCCATCATTACATCAAGAGTTTATTAAGGGAACTTACACACAAGGCTCATCTTGGTTTGCGGCGAGACACCATGGATGCCCTCCGTGAAGTGCGGCAGGAGCTAAGGGGTTATACGGAACAGGGCAAGATGGATGGGGGTATGGAGTGTGACCACCCCAGATAAGAGGGACACCCTTACATGGGGAGGGGCAGTGGCAGTTCCAGGAACCACCATGAGACAGCATAGTGGAGAGGTCAAGGCCTGCATCTAACTGGATCTAGCATGAGGGTCTGACATCGGTCATCTCATGGAAGAGTTTCTCCTCTACAGTGTTGAGTAGAAGAGGCAGGAGTGGGCATCCTTGCCTTGTTCTTGATCTCGGAGGAAAAGGTTTCAGTTTTTCACTATTAGAGGTGGACTTTTCATACATGACCTTTATATTGAGATAATTTCCTTCTGTTCCTAGTTTGTGGAGTATTTTTGTCGTGAAAGGTGAATTTTTTTTTAAGCCGAGCCTTCCTGCCACCTGTTGGCAGCTCAGCGGCAGCTAAGCTCAGGCTGGGCATAGAACTACTGTTGCTCAGAGCTCAGCTCACACTCCCGAGTGAGTTCTTAACCAACTGAGCCACTCGGCTGGCCCATGAACCCTTCAATTTTTTGAAGAGATTATTGGGCAATAGGGAAAGGAGAACCACCAAGTTGTTGTCTTTCAGTCTTAGTTGTGGAGGGTGCAGCTAGCTCATCTCCAAGTCCAGTCACCAGCCAGCCACCTGTTTGCAGCCGCTTGGCTCAAGGTGCTGTGTTCAATCTGAGTTGTGGGTGGATGGAGCCCACCATCCCATGCAGGAGTCGAACTGGCAACCTTGTTGCCATTCAACAGCTGAGCCATCCTGCCACCATTTGACAGCTTGGCGGCAGCTCAGCTTGAGGCACAGCGTCACTGGTCCATGTGGGAATCGAACTGGCTGCCCTGTTGTTCAAAGCTCCCACTCTTAACCAACTGAGCCACTCGGCTGGCCTGAATTTATTTTTTAACAAAACTGTAACAGATACCTTATGAACATAAGATGAAACAGAGATGGACCTTTGTTTATTTTTAAACACTTGAGGAAAAGTAGTTGATGCCCCCGATAGAAGCATAGGCCTTAATGATACCTCAGAAACCGTTTCCAGTGGTTTATCCTTGTCACTCTCGGATTCAGAATTCTGTGTCCCTCATAAGAATCTCCAGATTTTGGAAACATTTACCAACCAAAACACTGCTTTCTCATCACCTTCTCGGGTGGCCTTCAGTGTGGAAAAGAGTAAATGCCAGAAGGTGAGTATTTCCCAAATCCTGTTGACAAGAAAATCTTCCTCATGGATCCAAATGCAGGTAAGAATAGGAATTGCAGAGTAATCTAGGGACTGCTGCCTTTCTTTTCTGATCTCTTCTACCCAGTGTCAATATCTTCATCATTTTAATAGTTAACAACACCACCAACAATAGGCTCTACCACCTCTTTTATTTTCACAATATTTCAGACTTTAAGAATTTTATGTGAGGGCCGGCCGAGTGGTGCTGTGGTTAAGCGCTGGCTTGGGAAGCCAGTGGCCCCAGTTCAGGTCCTACATGTGAGGGCCAGTAACACTGTCCTCAAAAAAAAAGAATTTTAAATGAGTAAACTTAGAACAGTGCTGAGTTAAGTACTATAACTATCACAATTTAGAGCAAGTTTATACCATAATTTTGTAGAAAAATGAATCTGCTCAGTTCCATATTTCATCCATGAGAAACCCGCAATAGGGGCAGTTTCAAGGAATAAATAAAAAGGAAATGTAAACCATTGTAAAAAAAAAAAAACAAAAAAAACACAAAACTATCACCATTTACGGATGAGGAAACTGAGGTTTCAGAGGTATAGAAATGTTTGATTGTATATCTGAGATCAGAGTGTCAGGGATAGTGCAATCTAATCCAAAACTCCTTCTCTAAACCCCTTACAAACTCATTAGAACTTTCATCGTTTTGTAGTTTATACTGTCTCATACATGGTAACATCATTCATCTGATTGATGAGCACAACCTCAGTTCTTTCTGCCATGGGACTCAGGGAAGATTTCTGGTATGCATGCAGTTTGTGCAGTGGGTGGTCCCAGGTGAGGAAGGATAGAGGACCCCAGCCTCAGAGTCTCCCCTTCTAAGTAAAGGAGACACCTCCCATCCCTGGGGAACCTCAGGGCTGATGACTGAGAAGCAACAGATAATACAACGACTTCAGGACTTCATGTCAGTCAGTCACTATTCCAGACTACCTATGCCTTAGCAACTGATTTCAAATGCTCATCCCGAAGGAGGATGTAACAGCTTCTTTCTCTGAGCTTAAGCAGGCAATTTTGAGAAGCTGGTCCATTCATGATTCTTCTCAGAAGTCTCAGGCCCAGCTCAGGGTCCCTGAGGACCCCCTGAATGTTTTCTGAATGAGTGATTTCACATTTACAAATTAAACTAGAAGTAAGAGGGTCAGAGGATGCTAAAGATAATATCTGTGACGTAGATTTCAAATACAGAGACGGCTGAAGGGTAACTTGATAACAGGACTGTAATCTCACATGCATATTATATTAAATGGCTCACAAAACACTTTGGTGAACATTGTTACATGTTATGGTCAGTAGCACATTAAGAATGACCATATTATTGATCAAGAAACTAAAGAGAACTAGCGTGTGATACAATCTTATTCAAACAGAACTGATGGGAACCAGCTAATCGAATTACAAGTAGTCTTTCCAAGATAGAGCAATTTGCAACTTTTAGATTTTCCTTATTGCCTAGATACATATGTTTCTCCCAACCATTTCTTTTTCTAGTCCCAATCTCCCTCGCTCTTACGGAGACAGTTGGAAGGCAACAGGTTCTAGTCTTGGACTCACTACCCACACAGACCCTTTCTGTTCCCTCTAATATTCACACTCCCCAGGAACTTCAAGGGTGGTTGAAGTATTCATTAAAATCATGCCTGTGAAGCAACTTGTCTGTTCCCCTTCCCCAGTTCCCAATGCTGTTCCCCTCCCCCAATTCCCCAATAAAATCTTTTAAAAAAAAACCATGCCTGTGAAAACACATAAGCCCTAAATAATTAAAAAGACACATGTTATCTTTTAATGTGTGGCTCTCACATTAAAGGAAACTCCCAGGGCACCATCAAGGAACAAGCCTAGTTTGAAGGAATTATCAGCAGCAGAACATTTGCCAAAGGCAAGTGGCTCAGAGCAGGCCAAGAAACCAGTGTCCCCTCCTGGAGAAGAACATACCTATGGACAGCATTCTAGGTGAAAATTGGGTAAGAGAAAATAAATTGGGGACTTTAGTTCCTCTGGAAAGGTTGATAAGCATGGTTGATAAACGGAGACCAGAGGGTAGCACTGGGGCTGTGGGCACATCTTATACATTCTCTGGGTTCCTGAATGATAATCTGTAAAGTGAAGATAAGGATACTTAGCTCATATGTTATTTGAAAGCTTTAAATTACATTTAAAAGAATTGACACATCCAAGTTTTCCAGTAAATCCATCTGTGATAATAGGGACCATACTTTCTTGGTGTTGTATACCCTCTCTCAATGCCCAACACATACTGTGCCCTCAACAACTATTTTCTGAATGAGTAGATATGTGAATGAACCATTCTGTAAAGTGAAAGGCTCGGAAGCTAAGCCTGATAATGGGAAGAGCTAGAAACTAAAACTGATTCAGCCACCTGTAGTCAGTGTGGAGTCTGAGTCTCAGAACCAACAGTTAAGGAAAGAAAAACAGAGTATACAGAATGACAGGTGATAAATTGATAAGAGGAGATTTTGTGTTTTCTGGCAAACAGGGACTAGCACTCCAGAGCCCGCCTCGCTCGCCTACTCTTCTCCAACTTAGGACTCAGGAGACAGGAGATAGTGAAAATATACAGACTGCAGGAAAAAAGGGGCCGTATGTACCAAGAGGTCAGCAAGCTCCAGGATGATGACTACCTGTGTAAGTGACCCTCACAAAAAAGGCTGTTATATCTTGATACAATAGTTTCAGCTACGGGCCAGCTGAGTGGCGTGGTAGTGGAGCTCTGGCTTGGGAAGCCGGCGGCCGTGATTTGGGTCCCACATATGAGGGTCAGTGACACTGCCCTCAAAAACAACAACAATAGTTTCAGCTGGTCATTTGGTCCCCAAGTCATTCCTTCCTCTCGTGGCCTGGAGTACTGGGTTGGGGCTCAGGGGTGTGAGTGCCCAGGCTGTCTCTTAGCTCTCTATGTCCAGGAACACGCACCACACCTTCCCTAACTCCTGTTGCTCTCACCTCCAGATTGCAAGAAGTGTCAGAACTACGTCATTGACAGCTGTGCTACTCATGGGCCCCCGACATTTGTCAAGGACAGTGTGTTGGACAAGAGGCACCGCAACTGCTCAGCCCTCACTCTGCCCCCTGGGATGAGAATCAGACCATCAGGCATTCCTGAGGCCGGGCTTGGAGTGTGGAACAAGGCGTCTGATTTGCCACTGGGTCTGAACTTTGGCCCCTATCAGGGCCATATCACAGAAGAGGAAGAGGCAGCCAATAGCGGATACTCCTGGCTGGTGAGAAGCAGCCACCTGTCCCGTCCCCTGTGGGTGAGGGCCCCACCTACATGTTGGGATGCACATGGGGACGGTGTGGTCAGCTCTGCGTGCTGAGTGCATTTTGTGTGAACATGACACTCCTGTTTGAAGACCGGAGGGTGAGTGAGAGCAAAGTGGTGCAGACACAGTGGAGGACCTCCTCCGTGCGGGGCTCCTGCTGAGGGGACAGATAGACTCAGGCATGTAGATGGTGAGTGAGAGGCATGTCATGTGGTCCTAGCTGGAAGTGGGATCCATGCAGGCTGAAAGCGCCTGGCTAACAGTAAAGTAGGACGATTCTTCTATTAACCTCCCCACCAAAACAAAGCCTTTAATGTCTTTTCCTGAACCTCAGATCACCAAAGGGAGAAACTGCTATGAGTATGTGGATGGAAAGGACAAATCCCAAGCCAACTGGATGAGGTAAGGCCAGTCAGTCTGTGGGTTCCAGACAGGACACTCATCGACCACAAGCCCTAGTCCTCCCCTTCTCATCAAGCCGTCCTCAGTGGTCCCCCTCAACCCCCTGTTCCTCTATTTTCTCCACACAATGCTCTTTCCTACGAGACATTAGGCAAAAAGGAGATAAAACATAGCACATGTCCTCAAAATGTACATCTCTATGCTAGACAAACTTTGGGCCCTGGAAAAAACCTTGAGGTGACTAGATTCACTGGGGACGCTGGATTCACACTTTAATTTATCTAAGGAACACTTACTTAGACATTGAGATTCGTTACTTACACAGATCACACAACCCTGGTCATTATAGACCACTTACTGCAGGCAGACATGAAACAATTGATTTTAGAAATATTTAACTATAATTTTCTTATTTTTGGGAAGTTCACAGGGCCAAGATAGCCTAAAATAAGGGTCCTTTGATCTGTGAGGAAGCAAAGCACCCTAGCCACGGTTCTCAGCAGACCTGGGTCCTGAAGCCTGCAGAACATGAACGAGTCAGGCTGGCCATTGGCCCATAGGCATCACAACCCAGCCCATTTCTTTGAGGGTCTCTTTTTTATCGGGAGACACAGAATGTGAATGAGCTTTATTGTCCTGTCTTACTGGGCTGCGACAGAGACTGCCAAGGGCGGGGGAAGCTTTCTAGGCAGCACCTGGACGCAGGAGTCCACAGGACATTGTGAGGGGGGCTTAGATAAGGACAGAAGGTCCCCCAGGAATGCAGGGGGCAGTGGACAACATCAGGGCCTCAAGGCTTTCAGCATCAGGAGGGGTGCTGGACATGGATCCGGCACGTAGTGGGAACGTATCACCTGTAGTTGTCCTTCCTTTCACCTGTCTCAATCCCAGGTATGTGAACTGTGCCTGGAATGGCGAAGAGCAGAACCTGATGGCTTTTCAGTATCATGGGCAGATTTTCTACTGAACCTGCCAGGTCGTCAGGCCGGGCTGTGAGCTGCTGGTCTGGTATGAGGATGAGTACGGCCAGGAGCTGGGCATCAAGTGGGGCCGCAAGTGGAAGTGAGAGCTCGGGGCAGGGACAGGTGGGCAGCTTGGCTCTTCTTCCAAATGGGAAGAAAAGAAAGGGGTCTTGGAAATTCCCATGCCCAACTCGTAGGGTACAGTCCGGTCTAAAGTCAGTAGAATTTCAAATAAGATGCTTCAGAAATGAAGGATTCATTTCATATACCTTTGACTCTTAGGAACAACGTTGATACGTTTTATTTTTGTTCGGATGTTTGTATTCCCCAGCTGCATTTCAGATTGAAACCCGTTCACAGTCAGTGGGACCTGGACCCTCTGTCTTGTCCAATCTGGGTCCCACTTCCCAACAGAAACCCAGACCCACAGGGGTCCTCAGCCAAGCGCCTTTTCAAATGGGAAACACTGATTCAGAGCTATGCAGATGCTCCTTTAAACACGACTCTATCCTCCCTTCCACATTTATGCGTCCTCAGGCTGGTTGTCTCCTAACTTAACAGATCCCTTCCCCACCCAAGACATCACTAAGGACAATTCTACCTAAGTTATGAAGAGTGTTCTTAGCTCTCAACAGAGTAAAATAGCTACCGACACTGTGTCATAGTAATACCCTAATTCAGATGAGTACATTTGAGGTTTTAATTGGCTTTATTCATGAGTCAGCAGAAACCCTTGTAGCAACTACCAGGGCACCCCAAAGGGTTGTACAAAATGGATGGTTTTTATATGAAGAAGGGTGGGCAAGGGAGCTATTCACAAAAGAAAGGATTATGTGGGAGCAGGGACGTCTCTGCAGGGAAGAATTTTTATTGGGCAGATTGCCTCTTCTCTCTACAGGGGTGGAATGCAGAGGGTCCACAGATACCCTTTTCTAGTATTGATCAGAAAATTCCAGAATGGTTGATGAAGACAATATCTGGTAGAGGCTGAGACTGCAGTTAGATTAGGTATTAAATCTAGGGTTGATTTCATGTGCTTTTAGCACGGGTGACAATTTGGGGCCTGTGGTTTTTCTCTTTAATGTGACTTAGAAGACACTTGTCTAGGGAAAGGTCACTGCGGTGCCATCTATATAAGGACTGAGACTGCCTCTGATGCTTCCTAAAAGTCCCTAGTCTGGGCATTGTGTAGAAAAGGCCCTTGATAGGGGCTTTCTGGATTTCTGAAGATGTAGTACATAAAAAATGGAATGAAGAAATAGACTGTAAAGCAACACTTTGTGGGAGACAGAGCTTGCCTTGTCAACACACTGAGAATGACCAGTGGGGCCAGTCTCAGCAGCACACAGAGCATATGGCCCAGGCAGTCTTGTCAACACCTGCCCTGACTTAAACTTTCTCTTTCAGCAGGACCAAAGCCAGAGATCCATCCCTGTTCCTCTTGCTCTCTGGCCTACTCCAGTCTGAAATTCCTCAGCCAGCATGTGGATTGCAGTCACCCCTCTCAGGTCCTCCCAGGAACATCAGCAGGAAACTGCCTCGAATTGGAGGAATTCCACCCAGAGAATCAGAGTCAACAGCAGCAAGGGACTGATCCACACAGCTGGAATGACACAGCTGAAGCTCAAGACATCAAAGAAAGGTGCAAACCTTTGCCTAAAGGGATCAGGCAGAGGAGGATTTTGAGGGCCTTTTCTGAACCACCCAATGGGCAAATGGGGAACTGTAGGGAGAGTGAGAGAATGATGGAGGGAGAGCCCAGCACAGGCCAGAAAGTGAATCCAGAGGACACAGGCAAGTTATCTGTGGGAGCAGGAATGTCAAGAGCTGTAGGAGTCAAGGAAGGCTTTGGCAATGGGTCACATCTCATTCAGTACCAGGGGACACACTCAGGGGAGAAGCCCCATGTTTGCATGGAGTGTGGGCGTGGCTTCAAGGTAAAGTCACATCTCATCACACACCAGAGGATACACTCAGGGGAAAAGCCCTCTTTTTGCAGGGACTGTGGGAAAGGCTTCAATCAAAAGTCAAATCTCATCAGACACCACAGGACACACTCAGGAGAGAAGTCCTATGTTTGCAAGGTGTGGGCAAGGCTTCTGTGATAAGTCAAAGCTCATCAGACACCAGAGGACACACTCAGGGGAGAAGCCCTATGTTTGCAGGGAATGTGGGCAAAGCTTTATTCGAAAGACAAGTCTCATCACGCACCAGAGAATACATTCAGGAGAGAAGCCCTATGTTTGCTGGGACTGTGGGCGAGGATTCAGTGATAATTCTAACCTCATCACATACCAAAGGACACACTCAGGGGAGAAGCCCTATGTTTGCAGGGACTGTGGGCGAGGCTTCAGTCAAAAGTCAAATCTCATCAGATACCAGAGGACACACTCAGGGGAGAAGCCCTGTTTGCGGGGAGTGTGGACAAGGATTCAGTGATAAGTCAAATCTCCGCAGACACCAGAGGACACACTAAGGGGGAAGCCCTATGTTTGCGGGGCATATGAGTGAGTCATTAGCATTAAATTGCATCTCAGCAGCCACAGGACAAATGTAGCCACCACACAATTGATACCACAGCCAGAGGGGGATTCAGAGGGAGTCTTCTGGCCCCTTTCCCTCCCAAGAGTGTAATGAGAACACAAATAACTGGTTAAACAAACCCTCCACTTTCATGACAAGAGATGAGATAGACAAATAGCTGCTTCAGTGCTATGTTGATGTTACACCAATCTCCCCCATGGTTTCTTTGGTCTCCTGTTCTAATAAATTTTGTCTCCACACAAATCTCAAGACCACATACTTCATTCCCCCCTTATCGCTGAAAGCAGACGTGACCAGGAGCGCCGCAGAGAACTCAGCCCTGGAACTCAGCACAGGAGCTCAACCCTGGAACGTCATGAGTCTGGAGCTCCTGTAGTTAGTTTACTGCCCATGGAGAGAAATTGAGGGTTTGAGGCAGACTTGCTGGGGAAGGGAATTCCCTGGACTCCTGGGAAGTGTGTCCTGGTCTCCTAAGAGGCCCCACCCTCCTCCCTTGGCTTCATTCTCTTGGCTCCTGTCCTGGTTTCCTAAACCTCTGTAGTCTCAGGGGTGAAAGCCAGGCGGGGACATGTGTGTGTGCGTGTGCGTGTGTGTGTGTGTATGAGTGCCTGCCTCTGTCTGGGCACTTGGGTCTCCCTCACCCTTTCCTTGCTGTCCCTTCAGTGAAGTCTGATGGGACAATGCTATGAGCAGAGCAGACATGCACCGTGTTGGTCATTCCTGGCCACCCATTCACAGATAATGTCCACAGGGGCCCGGGGTGCATATCCCCGTGGATCCAGTGGGTGGGAGTCCAGCAAGACTCAGGTGAGAACACTGGGGGAGCAACAGCACTGACAGCTCCAAGAGGCCATGGTCTCCTTGAAACCAGAACCGATTTCAAACACTGAGAGAAGGCGAGACAGTCAGTGAGGACCCCGTCACACCCTCTCCCACATGAGTTACCTCTGCTTCCTGGGGAGACCTGAGCCATTTCAGTCCTGTTCCTGCTTGGATGGGCTGAGGGAGGCTGAATTCCAACCCTTTAGAGGAGACACAGAGGAGTATAGGCCACTCAGGGGGATACCCAAACCCCATGCACACCTGCAGCAAAGACCCACCTGTCCCTCTCTCTGTGCCAGGTTTATGAAGAGTCTACATAAACTGTGGATTTCAATGCTAAATACCCACTCTCCTTAATTTAATGCATTTTTTAAAAGAAAGAAAGTGTGTGTCCATGCTTTTGTTTCCCTTCCCTGTGCACTCCTCCCCTTCGGAGAGAAAACTTGAAATACCCTGTGGCTTGCAACCCAGGGTCCATGGGACAGGGGCAGAGGTACGGAGTGATGCTGGCAGAGACGCTGGAGCTGAAATACAGTGGGGAGTGGGACCCAGGTGATGGTCACCTCCACTTCCACCAGGACTGACCTGGAACTCTCCTGGAAGGCTAAGCAATTCAGGGTGAGGGGAGACAGGTCTGTTCCTCTTCCTCTGCATTCAGCCACAAACCAAATTCCTAATGTGGCCGCCAGCCACCAAGATGCCCCCCCAATCCACCTGTGCCACCCACACCCTTGTACATTCCTTCCTTCAAAGAATAGGGCTGACCTGTGTTGTGAGAATGATGGTGAGCGACTCCCAAAGCTGTTGTACAAAGGCATTTGGGCTTCAGCCTTGCTCGAGCAGTCCCACACGGCCTCAGATCACTGTGTGCAGGGAGCTGGGTGTTTACACACCCCTCCCGCCCAACTGTCAGCTGCTGGCAGCCAGTCCTCGGTTTGAAGAGGAGCCTCAGAGAAGTGAGTGCTGCCTGACGTTTGCTGGATTCTCAGTCTCTTCTCTCCTGCCAGGCAGCTGAGAAGCCCAGCGGCTGAGGCAACTGTCCTGACCCCATGGCACCTGGCAGGACTCCAAGGCCACTCCAGGTACACCTGCTGGCTTCCCAGCACCTCCACCTGACACTGATTGACCTGATGGGACAGGTCAACAGTCGTTGGGCAAAAAGGATGTCAGCAGCTCAGGCGACAGGATGGTGTGGCCAGCTGCCTCCATCACACAGTCTGCTCTGTGACCACAGTGGCCATGGGAGCATCGGTCAGCCCCACCTGCTTTCTGCTGTGCGTGTCTGCCACCCAGGTAAGGACGTTGCCGGCTTGCTTGAGAATCACAGCTGCCCAGGTGAGGGCCCACTGGGCAGAACCGTCAGCCAAGAACACACAACAGCAGAGGGTCCTCCACAGCTGGAGTCAGGCAAGCTTCCTGGGGCCTGAGCAGGTGTGAGGAGAGTAAACTGATCTGAAACTTAGTAAATGTGTCTTTGATCCTCAGACCCCACCCCACCTGGCCCAGACCCGCCTGCTCAAGCCTCCCCATCCTCCCCCACTCCCACCCAGGACTCTGTAACTCCGTTTCCAGCCCCTAGAGGAGGCTCAGCAGGCCCACAGGTCTGTTGGCCCAGTTCGCCCGCCTGGGCACCCTTCTTCTGAACAAAGTCCCCTGTGGTCCTACAGATGGGCTGGTGGGCCCCAAGATGGATCTATCCCGCCCCTACTCCCAGTTTAGTCAGATACTTGGTCCCCGGGTCCTGGAAGATGACAGGGGAGAGGCAAGGAGAGACAGGAGCCAGCTGGGGGAGGTTCCCCCAGGCCACCACCCACTCTGGTGGTGGCAGGCATGCAGTGAACTCTGGCTGCCTCGAACTGTCACGAATTAGCCAGGCAGGAGCTGCAGGGTGGTCCTGTGGCTGCCCAAGCTCCAGCAACCCCTCGGCTCCCAGAAGGCAGGGATCCAGGCTGGGACCGGGGTTCCTGTCCCCTAGTCTGCCTGGGGCTAAGGTCCAGTGACCCATGAGCCAGGGGACAGAAAGCTGTGTTCTGGGAGAACAGGAGACCCGGTCTGGCCATCCATGTCAGCACTGACCAGCTGCAAAGAGGGTTGGAAGGGGCAGCCAGTGTGCCAGAGGTACCTACCTTCAGTGGCTGGATGGAGGTGCAGGAGACCCAGTGGGGGCGGATGGGGGGATAGGTCAGCGTGGTTTATGCACTGTGTTTCAGTGTGCTAACACTGCAGCCTCACATGCTGATCATTAATTCCGGCCCTCCCCACAAAGGGACAGTTAGGGACTCTGCCCAGCTGGGGCTGTTTACTCTAAGCCTGGTGTGGACACAGCTAGGGCCCACAAGCTCATTCCTGCCCCTTTCTTGTGGCCCAGGGCAGAGGCGTGGAGCCCGTCAGCAGCCCGCTGACCACACACGTTGTGGACACTGCCTCAGGGTTCCCCGCCCAGAGCCTCTGCCTCCGCCTGTCCAGGCTCGAGGTCCATGGCCAGCAATGGATGGAACTGGGGAAGGGCTGGGGCTCACACATCCCTTTCCCCTGTGGTTTCCTAAAAAGACAGTGCAGCGGGGTCCCAGGGCTGCTCCAGAGCCCCAGGCCACAGCATTGGTCCCCAGCCAGGCTGCAGGGTGTGCAGACCCAGAGAGCCAGGCAGAGGTGGCACCTCATCTCCTTCCCCCACTACCCACCCCAGCTACACTGACCCCGTCAGCTGCTGTCCTGGGCTCCTGCCACCTGGCCAAATGAAGGCAGGCACCTACAAGCTGTGCTTCAACACCAAGGGCTACTGGAGGAAAACAGGGCAGGAGAACTTCTACCCGTATGTGGAGGTGAGGGCCTTGGGCTGGCAGGACGGTGACCACCTGTGGTTCACCGTGACTCCGGTGAGGTCCTGCAGTGGCCAGCGCCCCTCCCACCTCTCCCACGGTGGTGGTAGGCAACGACTTCACCTGCCTTGGGGCCCCAGAAGGAAGGTGGCCCTGTCCTGCCTCTGGGTCAGGCTGTGGGGGCAGCGCCGAGGGTGTCGCAGACCCTGTGGACAGAGGTGTTCACCAAGCCCATCCATCTCACTGCGCCTGACCTTACTGACACCCCCTTCACTCAGCCCTGTTGAGGGTACACCCCTGGGGGACCCCGCAAGCTCAGGGCACTCAAGTACCCCAGCCCCATCCCCAGCCCTCACCAGATTTCCAGTTCTCCACCATCGGTCTCTGGCTCGGGAGCTACTGTCCCCCTTGAGGCAGCCCCCAGCCCACAGTCTGGGCTGCTGGAGTCTGTCTCCTGGGCAGCGCTGGGACCAGGGTACTAGTGAGTTGTGTGCGGGCCCCTCGCACTCTCTCAGTGCCTCCTCAGCACTCACAGGAAGTTTACACCATCACCACTGAGACCCACAAGTTCCACATTCCCTTGCTGCTGAGACCCTGGTCCTACACCACAAACCGTGGGAGCTGACGGCCAGCTGGCCTCGAGCACTGAATTTTAATGCTTTACGTTCAGGACTCTGTAGTGTGTACCACTGTCGAAAAGCATGAGACTGAGAAAACTACTCTTGTATTGAACAAAGCGGATGCCGGTTTGAGCTCTTAGCTCAGAGACTGTCCAAACCAGGAATCACTCTTTTTTGTCATGGTCTTTTGAGAACCTAGACCGGGGGTTGGCAAACTTTTCAAACAAAAGAGCCGATCCTGTCCCTCACGGCAATTTAGAAATTATTCGAAAGCCATAAAACACATGAAATCGCCATTATGTGAATAATAGTCTTTAAAATTTTTATAATTGAAACTATGATACTTTTAGTTTCATTTTCAATTTTACTTCAGAGCCCCATGCACATCCACAAATGGCAGCATGTGGCTTGTGCGCCCGTTTGCGAACCCCTGACCCAGACAAAAATCATACATTATGGAAGGTTGCTTTTAAGTGGCGTGGTTTTCCTGTGTGACTGTCAAAAGAACCACAATCGGGCTCTGAATCTGGGGTCTGGAGTTCAGAGTCTGGTGGGCACTCAGCACTCTGATACCACAAAGAAAAAATGATTTAGCACACTGTGCCCTTTCTCTGCCGAGTTTCCTGATAACCGACACCTCTCCCCACCCGTCAGCATAGTTCACACACAGGAAGCTTCTCCTTATCTTTTCCTTCTTTTTTCATGCCTCCCAGGGAGATACCGAGGTAAAGCAGGTACAGAAGCCTGTCCCACCTTCTCTTCGAAGCTGTGGTACCTGCAGGGCAGATAAAGAGATTTAACAAATTCCCTCAAAACATAGGCCAGCACAGGATATGAATGGCATGATGGCGGCTCTGGCCCCTGGCTGTCAGGTGAGGCTCTGGCCCCCAGCTCTCATGGATCACTCTGGCCCCTGGCACTCATGAACACTGGCTGCCTTCTGTGTTGCCAGGGTGGCTCCTGGCTGTTAGGCAAGACTCTGGCTCCAGCCCCTGGCTCTCATGGGATGCTGTGGCTCCCACCTCTCATGGGACACTGGCTGCCTTCTGTGTTGCCAGGCTGGCCCCTGGCTCTCCTGCCAGACTACACTTCATGCTCACCCAGTAATCTCAAACAGTGGTACCACAGGAATGCATCACTTATATTGTGACGGGAGGAAGCTTACATCAGAAGCAGTATGATGAATATGATATGTATAACAAGTTCTGCTTAAAATGAAATTACTATGCTAAGCGGAAAACTGGTTTGGAGGGAGTACTCACATAAAACCAGCCTGGAGAACATGCTTGGGAGAACTCCAGCTGGCGACATGCCACCCTTATTCCTGGCACATCCTCTGCTCCTCATACAGTGGCTGAAGCTGGGATGGAGATATGACCTTCAAGTTTCCCTTGTCCCCTTACCCCGGGCACCCCTGTTCCTCTGAGGCTGGCTTAAGCTGGGATGGCAAAATCTCATCTAGGTCTAGCCTTGCTTTTTCCCCCATGTATACCATAGCTGTGGAGCAGCTCAATAGTGTTACAGCACAATTATGAAGCATCGGGGCCCTTAGGAGAGGTGACCCCAGGGCGAGTTCCCTCTCTGGCTAGACACTTCTACTCTACACTGCTTCACAAGTTCCAGCCTGGTCTGGTCCTGTCTGCTCTGTCCCCAATACACATCTTTCATATGCAGTGACATCTGGGAAGCAGGCAGTTTAGTGCAAGCTTCTCCCTGAAACGTGGTTGTGTGAAAGGTGGCTGCTAGGCTACTTTTTTAACCATCTCAGGTGTTAGCCAGACAGAACCCTTAAGTAGGTATCTTCCTTCTCAGAACTTACATGCGCATGGTTGGGCATGTGAGTGTCACAGGGACAAATGTTAAGGAGACACATGGGTGCGATATTTCCAGCCATTCTCGGTGGGAGCCAGTGGCCAGGGTCACGCAAAGGCAGACGGTCATGGGAGTCACGGCTGTCAGGGTCTGGAGAGAGCAGAGAATCATGGGAGTGTCACAGCTGCCAGGGGCTCAGAAGACCAGAAAAACCCACAAGTCATAACCACCAGGGTCTCGCCAGAACAGAGGGTCACCCAAGAGATATGGCTGCCTGGTGTTAGGCCTCTGAATGTTAGAGACCTTGACTTAGTGTTAGGTCTCTGAATTTTAGGTCTCACAGACCTTGACGTATGGACAGAGCCATGACTGCAAGAAAACAACAAAATGTCTGTGGGCCTGCCCCTGCCGACAGAGCCAAACTTGCGATAACACAAACCACCTCAAAACAGCTACTGGCTGACAGGCAGTCAGCATTTTCTGTTCAAACAAAGCTACTCTGTCAGCACCGCGCCTATAGGACCCTCCTCACTGCCCGCCTCAGGGCTGCAAGCCTCCTTTAGACGTGCAGGCTGGGCTGGAGCCGTCTTTGCTCAGCCCGATAGACTCTCTCTTATGAAACAGACTTTCTCTTAATAAACTTTGTTAATTTACCTCACCATGTGCGTTCCTTTACCGGCCCACCTGTCACCAGGGTCTGGTGAGAGCAGACATTCTTGCAAGAGTCATGGCTGCCACGGTCTCCTGAGAACTGAAGGTCATGCGAAAGCAAAGGCCCTGAGGGTCTCGCGAGAGCACAAGACCATGTGAGAGTTGGGGCTGCTAAGTCACAAGGCTTCCTAGGTGCGAACCCTGCTGAGTGGGTGCAGGAAGGGTGTTGCCAACCAAAACACCCAGCAGATGAAGGGCTTAGTGGGGAAAAATGTGGGTTTTTCTTCGTGGCATAAGATAGTGTTCAGTGCTGTTGTTTTGTTTACAGCTGTCCAGTGTTCTCAGTGTCATTTCTGCTGCTTCACATTTAGGCTCCATTCTGCTCCATCGATCTGTGTGGTTTTAGGCCAACACCACCCAGTTTGAGTTACTATAGTTTTTTGTGGTTGAGTGATCTGAAAAACTGGAATTAAAAATCCCAGGTCCAGCCTAGTGGCACATTGGTTAAGGGCTGGTTTTGGGATGCCAGCGGCCCCGGTTCGGATCACACATATGAGGGACAGTGACACTGCCCTCTACAGCTAACAACAGCTCCACCTGGAGCTGGGCTGTGCGAGCCCTGGTGACGGTGTAGGATGCAGCCCCTGCTGCAGTGGGCTGCCATAGGCTACAGTGAGTGGCCGGCAGCCAGCGTGAGAGGCTGGCAGCCAGCGCAAGCTGCCAATAGCCGCAGTGGGTGACCATCCAGAGGCCGGCGACCGATCTGCCTCATCCGGGAAGAGCGCAATGATGATACCAACAGTGAAGCAACGTCCTCCACAACTAGACTCAAGAACAAAAAAAGACAGCAAATTGTCTGTTCCCCTTCCCCGATTCCCCACTGCTGTTCCCTTCCCCCAATTCCCCAATAAAATCTTTAAAAAAATCCCACTGTGTCTACCACATCCCAGGTTACCCATGTCACCCAAAGCACAGTGGCTACTAATACAGTCTCCTCACAGTGTCTCTCAATGAAGTGCAGATGCTCCAGGGCGATTACCTTCAACTCTGTTGGTGAACTGGGTCTTGTCCTCTGTGACAAATGTGGATGTTTCCTCTGCTATTCTGGTGTGGTATGGACATGCTTGTTTAGAATTTTAACTTTCCAGTAAATTCAAAAGTGTAGCCATTGTAGTGAGTGTGGAAGTGGTATCGTATTGTGCTTTTAATTTGCAATTACATGACTACTGATGTTTAACATCTGTTGAAGTGTCTCGACCATTTGTATATTTTCTCTGCAGATGGATATGTTCAACTATATTTTCAGCCATAAAAAAATTAAGTACTGGGCCGGCCAAGTGGCTCAGTTGGTTAAGAGCTCACTCAAGAGTGCGAGCTCTGAGCGTCAGGGTTGCCGGTTGGAATTCTGGCCCGAGCTGAGCATCCACTGAGCTGCCAACAGGTGGCAGGATAGCTCAAGTAAAAAAACAAATAAATGAATAAAAATAAATAAATAATAAAGATAATGCTCTAGGCTGTTTTTCCTCTTTTCTGGGTGTGTGCCTTTTTCCTTGCTTTGCGAAGATTCAGCTGAAACCGATGGAGGTTAACCCCGAGATGCTGACAAAGTGCTGGCCCGGTTGGAGGTCACCAGCCAGTGATGCTTCATGGACGTGCTGGGGCTGGAAGAGGAGGCTTTGAGCTCAGTGCCTGCACCTGCCTGAGCCCTGCTGCTGCTGTTTCCCCTCACCGCCCAGCATGAGAACTTCAGGGAAAAACAGATTGAAGAACTGAAGGGACAAGAAATCAGCCCTAAAATGTACTTCATGAAGCAGACCATTGGGAACTCCTGTGGTACGACTGGACTTATAAACGCAGTAGCCAATAATCAAGACAAACTGGAATTTGAGAATGGGTCAGTCCTGAGACAGTTTCTTTCTGAAACGGAGAAGTTGTCCTCTGAAGACAGAGCAAAATGCTTTGAAAAGAATGAGGGCATTCAGGCAGCCCATGATGCCATGGCACAGGAAGGCCAGTGTTGGGTAGATGACAAAGTGAACTTTCATTTTATGCTGTTTAACAACGTGGATGGCCACCTCTATGAACTTGATGGATGGGTGCCTTTCCCCGTGAACCATGGCACCAGCTCAGAGGACTTGCTGCTGCAGGACGCCTCCAAGGTCTGCAGAGATTTCACTGAGCATGAGCAAGGGGAAGTCCGCTTTTGTGCTGTGGCCCTCTGCAAGGCCGCCTAAAGTGCTACGGGAAGGGACTACGTTTTTCCCCTCTGTGCCCTTCACTATTACTATGAAAATCTATCCTTACCAGTGCAGTCTCAAAATGCTTCAGTACTTGTAGAACACAGCTGTTCTCCTTTGGTTCAGCAGATAGGCTCTTACCCTCACCCACACCTAAGTGCTAGCAGATAGCAGAGCTCAGCTGTCGACTGAACCACGTGTGGTGTATGCTTCACTTGGCGAAGCATTTCCCCTGTCGTGCGTCTTGTACTTTAATATCTAATGCTTTAAATGGCTACTTTGGTTTGTGTCTGTAAGTTAAGGCCTTGGATGTGGTTTAAATCGTTTGTCCTTAACAAGAAATAAAACTTTTCTGCTGATAAAAAAACATGATAATTCACTAATTACAAAGATGAATTTTTTGGTAAAAGTGCATGAAAATTAGTTTTCTTTTGTTTTTGTTACTGTAATGTAACAGTTTGACGTTCAGCTTTTGTTTGCAGAGGTATCCACTTTAAAGACATCCATCTTGGGCCAGCCTAGTGGTGTGATGGTTAAGAGCTGGCTTGGGACGCCAGTGGCCTGGTTTGCATCCCACATATGAGGGCCAGTAACACTGCACTCAAAAAAAAAAACACAAAGTAAAATAAAGACTTCCATCTCAAATGTACTTGGCCAGCTATTCGGTTACAGAGAGAGCCATGAACTTCCCCTTTAAAAAAGCCCAGGTTTACCTAAATAACTGCTTGCTGGATGCAGTGACTCAATAAAGAGTGAACCTGTGAAACCCAAGGTGCTCCAAACATCTACCCGTATAAAGTGAGAGAACCTCAAGTCTGCATGAGTGCTCCCTCTCTACCCAGGAGCTTACTGTGTGGCCTGGGGCATGCCATCGGCCCTCCATGACCTACGAGTAATAAACTTTGTTGTTTTTCCCTCAAAGTTCCACAATGGTTGTGCTGAGGCCTTTGTTGAAATCATAGTAAGAGAAGGGCCTGTCCAGCCACAACGTTGGTTCTGGTCAGGGAAATGTTGACGCGGGGTTCAGCACAGTGGTACAGCCCAGGCAAGTGCCCCAGGCATCCGTAGTAAATAGCACCATTATGGATAAACTCAGACCAAGGCAGAGCAACCTTCAAAACATGCTAAATGAAAGCCAGATAGAAAAGGCCACATATAGTATGATTCTATTTATATAGGAATGTCTGGTTTAGGTAAGTTCATAAAAACACAAAGTAGAATGATGGTAGCCAGGGGATAGGGCAAGGAATGGAGTTACTGTGAATGGGGACAAGGCTTCATTTTGGAGTAATGACAAATGTTTTGGAATTTTACAGAGGTGATATTTGCACAGCTTTGTGAATACTGGAGTGCCCCTTATCCGTGCTTTCTCACATTTCATGGTCAACTTTGGTCCAAAATTATTACATGGAAAATGGCAAAGAATAAATCATAACTTTTAAATTGCACAACGTTCTGATAATCGTAATGAAATCTTGTGCCATTATAGGCTTTTCCACCCAGGAAGTAAATCGTGCTTTTCTCCAGCATTCCCATGCTAATACGCTCCCTGCCTATTAGTCACCTTGATTATCATGTGGACTGTACTGGTAATGCAGTGCTTTTGTTCAGGCGACACTTATTTTACTTAATAATGATGCCAAAGTGCAGGAATAGTGATGCTGCAATTCGGATACACCAAAGAAAAGCAATACAGTTCTTCCTTTAAGTTAATATATATGTATGGTTCAGTACTATCCGAGGTTTCAGGCATCCATTGGGGGTCTTAGAATGTATCAATCAAAGATGCAGGGGAATGATTATGCTGAAAATGACTGAATGATACACTTTAAAATGATGAATTTTATGGTAGAAATTATACCTCAATAAGGCTCCTATGAAAAGAGCAATTTTTTAACTGCAATGATTTTGAGTAATTTGATAGTTTTTCAACAATCATCTCATCCAGATAGACAACATTTCCACTGCCCTGGAAGACAATCTTTTATTTTTATTTTTATTTTATTTTTTATTTATTTTTTTAAATTTTATTAGCTGAGCCATCTTGCCATCTTTTGGCAGCTCAACGGCAACTCAGCTCGGGCTGGCATCGAACCACCATTGATCAGAGCTCAGCTCGCGCTCTTGAGTGAGCTTTTAACTGGAAGACAATCTTTTAAATGTCAGGCTTCATAGAAGCCAGCTGGATTCTCAGATTAGCTTCTGCATTCTATTGACATGCTGTCTTTGTACAACTATGTAAAGGAAAGCTGGACACACACAGGTATGTAGTTGGAAAAGGACAGGGTAGTTTAATATAAGTATCAGATAATTGTGGATATTCGTTTTAGATCATGCAAGCTGAACAAGGGACAACTTAGTTGAAGTGTACACTCTGAAATCATACAGGTATTGACATTAAACAAAAAAGTCAACTAGATATTCCTCCAACAACAACAAAATAGTTTATTGGGGGGGAAAAGAACCCAGAATATGTAGCTGTGGAAAGCCATCCTGCAAGTCCCAAGCCCAAAGGAGAAATTCTTTTCTAGAAAGGAGTGTGGAGCTGTTATAACCAAGAGGTTTTTCCTGTGGGGCTTGGGCTTTGCCATGGTTGTAGCAGAGGGAGCTCCCCACACAGGCCTTCCCCATTCCAGTCCTGGGTGAGGTCTTCATTTTTTTTACACAGGTAAACTTTCTTTTTGCTGCATTACATGAAAATCCATTGGTCTGGGCCAGCCGAGTGGCGCAGTGATTAAGCGCTGGCTTGGGAGGCCAGTGGCCCCTGTTCGGATCCCACATATGAGGGCCAATGACACTGCCCTCAAAAAAAAAAAGATACCTTGAAATGAAATATGTCACTTTTTTTTGTTTTTTGTTTGTTTGTTTGTTTTTTTAATTATTATTTTATTTTAATTAGTTTCAGGTGTACAACACAGTGCAATAGTTACACATTTCACCCCTCAAAGTGATAACCTCCCACCCCAAATTTTCCACCCCACTCCCCCCCATATCATATATATGTATTACTCTTCTTCCGACTATCTTCCACAGTATAATCCACATCCCGTGACTATATATATTCAATTACAGTAGGTATACAACCTCTGCTTCAGTTATACAGTGCAGTGATCAAACCTTTACTCCATCCATGAAATGGTCTCCCTAACAAGACCTATGACCACCTGACACCCCACAAAATATTTACATTATTAATTATAATCCTCAAACTGTCATTCATATCCCAGTGGCAATATTATAGTTGCCTATTTTTGCTGTCTAATCCTTTCCCCTTCTCCCTCATCCCCATCTCCCTCCCAATTAGCAACCCTGATTTTTCCTCTATATCTATGAGACAGTTTCTGTTTACTTTGCTCATTCATACAGTTTTTCACATTCCACATATGAGTGAGATCATATGGTATTTCTCTTTCTCTGACTGACTTATTTCACTTAACATCATAGTCTCTAGGTCCATCCATATCATTGCAAATGGTATGATTTCATTCTTCTTTATAGCAGAGTAATACTCCATTGTGTAAGTATACCACAGTTTCTTAATCCAGTCATCTACCAATGGGCATTTTGGTTGTTTCCAAGTCTTTGCTATTGTAAATTGTGCTGCTATGAACATAGGGGTGCATAACTTTTTTTGACTAAGTGTCTTGGTTTTTTCAGGATAAATACCTAGGAGTGGAATTGCTGGGTCAAACGGTAGCTCTATTTCCAGTTCTTTGAGATACCTCCATACTGACTTCCATAGTGGCTGCACCAATCTGCAATCGCACCAACAGTGCAGCAGGGTCCCCTTTTCCCCACAGCCCCGCCAGCACTTGTTGTTTGTTGACTTATTGATGATAGGCATTCTGACTGGAGTGAGGTGGTATCTCATTGTGGTTTTTATTTGCATTTCCCTAATGACCAGTGAGGTTGAACATTTTTTCATATGCCTGTTGGCCATCTGTATATCATCTTTAGAGAAAAGTCTCTTCATATCTTCTGCCCATTTTTTAATTGGGTTGTTTGGGGGTTTTTCTGGTGTTGATTTGCATGAGTGTTTTATAAATTTTGGATATTAACCCCTTACCAGATATGTCGTTGGCAAATATATTCTCCCATTCAGTAGGTTTCCTTTTTGTTTTATTGATGGTTTGCTTTGTTGTGAAAAAACTTTTAAGTCTGATATAATCCCATATGTTCATTTTTTCTTTTACTTCCCTTGCCCGTAGGGATGTATCAGTAAAAATATTGCTCTGGGTAACGTCTGCGAATATACTCCCTATATTTTCTTTTAGGAGTTTTATGGTATCCGGTCTTACATTTAAGTCTTTAATCCATTTTGAATTTATTCTTGTATATGGCGTAAGGAGGTGGTTCAGTTTCATTTTTTTGCATGTGGCAGTCCAATTTTCCCAGCACCATTTATTGAATAGACTATCTTTACTCCAGTGTAAATTCTTGCTTCCCTTGTCATAGATTAACTGTCCGTAAATGCCTGGAATTATTTCTGGGCTCTCTGTTCTGTTCCACTGATCTATGTGCCTGGTTTTATGCCAATACCAAACTGTCTAGATTACTGTAGCCTTGTAGTAGGTTTTGATGTATGGTAGCGTGATCCCCACGACTTTGTTCTTATTTCTCAGGATTGCTGAGGCTATTCGGGGTCTTTTATGGTTCCATATAAATTTTAGGATTATATTTTCTATTTCTGTGAAAACTGCCCTTGGTAATTTGATAGGAATTGCATTGAATCTATATATTGCTTTAGGCAGTATGGACATTTTAACTATATTAATTCTTCCTATCCATGAGCATGGTAGGTGTTTCCATTTATTTGTATCTTCTATGATTTCTTTCTTCGGTGTCTTATAATTTTCTGAGTACAGATCTTTCACTTCTTTGGTTAAATTTATTTCTAGGTATTTTATAACTCTTGACGCAATTGTAAATGGGACAGTTTTCTTATTTCTCTTTCCGTTAGTTTATTATTGGTATATGCAAATGCCACTGATTTCTGAACATTGAGTTTACATCCTGCTACTTCCAATAGTTTTTTGATGGAGTCTTTGTGGTTCTCTATATACAGTATCATGTCCTCTGCATATAATGACAATTTTACTTCTTCCTTGCCAATTTGGATGCCTTTTATTTCTTTCTGTTGTCTGATTGCTGTGGCTAGAACTTCCAACACTATGTTGTATAAAAGAGGAGAATGTGGACACACTTGTCTTGTTCCTGATCTTAAGGAGAATGGTTTTAGCTTTTCCCCATTGAGTATGATGTTAGCTGTAGGTTTATCATATATGGCTTTTATTATGTTGAGATATGATCCCTATATTCCCAATTTGTTAAGGGTTTTTAACATAAATGGCTGTTGGATTTTGTCAAATGCTTTTTCTGCATCTATTCAAATGACCATTGAACTTTATCCTTCATCTTGTTGATATGGTGTATCATATTAATTGATTTACGGATGTTGAACCAGCCTTGTGCACTAGGGATGAATCTCACTTGATCATGATGTATGATCTTCTAAATATATTGCTGAATTCTGTTTGCTAATATTTTATTGAGAATTTTTGCATCTATATTCACCAGGGAGATTGGCCTGTAGTTTTCCTTTTTTGTGATGTCTTTATCTGGTTTTGGAATCAGGGTGATAGTGGTTTCATAAAAAGAGTTTGGGAGCCTTCCCTCCCTCCGGATTTTTTGGAATAGTTTGAGAATAATAGGTGATAGTTCTTTATTGAATGTTTGATAAAATTCACTTGTAAAGCCGTCTGGTCCAGGGCTTTTGTTTTTTGGGAGCTTGTCAATTACTGATTCAATTTCCTTGGAGTAATCAGGGTATTTAGATTTTCTGTTTCTTCTTGCATTAGCTTTGGAAGATTGTATGCTTCTAGAAAATTATCCATTTCTTCCGGATTGTCAAATTTTTTGGCATATAGTTGCGCATAGTAATTTCTTAGAATTTTTTGTATTTCTGTGATGTCTGTAGTAATTTCCCCTCTTTCATTCCTGATTTTGCTAATTTGAGTCCTTTCTCTTTTTTTTTTTTGATGAGTTTGGCTAGACGTTTGTCAATTTTGCTTATTTTCTCAAGAAACAAGCTCTTGGTTTCAATGATCTTTTGAATTGTTTTTCTGTTCTCTATATTGTTTATTTCCGCTCTGGTCTTTATTATCTCCTTTCTTGTACTCCCCTTGGGCCTCTTTTGCTGTTTTTTTTCCAGTTCCCTTAGGTGTAAGGATAACCTGTTGATTTGAGATTTTCTTCCTTCTTGAGGTAGGGCTGCACTACTATAAACTTCCCTCTTAGGACTGCTTTTGCAGCATCCCAGAGATTTTGGGTCGTGGTGTTTTCATTTTCGTTTGTCTCGAGGAATCTTTTGATTTCCTCCTTGATCTCATTTGTAACCCACTCACTATTTAGTAGCATGTTATTCAGTCTCCACTTATTTGACAGCTTTCTGGGGTTCTTTTTATAATTGATTTCTAGTTTCATATCATTGTGGTCAGAGAAGACACTCGAAATGATTTCAATCTTCTTAAATTTATTCAGACATGTTTTGTAGCCTAACATGTGGTCTATCTTAGAAAATGTTCCATGTGTGATTGAGAAGAATGTATATTCTGTAGCTTTGGGATGAAATGCTCTGAAAATATCTGTTAAATTCAGGTGGTCTAAAGTGTCATATAAGGTCACTGTTTCCGCATTGATTTTCTGTCTGGAGGATCTGTAATTGGTGACAGTGGGGTCAGCCGGCAGTAGGGTGGATTAGCAGAAGCACGGGAAGCCAGGCTGCCATGACTTGGACACTTGTGAGCCGAGGAACGCAGGCGAAGATGGGCTGGGCAAGCTGCAGCAGGCGAAGGCAGGCAACCATGGGCTAGACAAAGTGGAACAGGGGAATGGAGGTGGACCTGTAGTGGACAAGGGGAACAGGGCAAGTCAGGCAGCCACGGGGTAGACAAGGACAACAGGAAAAGGCATGTGGTCCTGGCCTCGAAGAGACACCAGTGTGGGTGGGTGGTCACAGGCTGGACATAGGGGAACAGGTGAAAACAGGCAGCCCTGAGCTGGACAAGTGGGAACGGCAGATGGCAGTGGGCAGCAGGCTGGACAAGAGGGAGCAAGGAAAGACATATGGGCACGGCCTGACAAGGGGAAGAAGAGGAAGGCAGGTGGCTCTGTAGCAGGGGAAGGCAGGCAGCCCTGAGTTTGAGAAACCGGAGCAGGGAAAACGGGCAGCCATGGGCTGGTCAAGGGGGTCCTGAGTAAAGCCGGCAGACATTTCCTGGACAATGGGGAGCAGGGGAAGGCAGGTGACACTAGGCTGGACAAGGGGAGCAGGAGGAGAGGTTCGGGACTGGGCAGGACCAGGGGAAGCCAGGAAAGGCAGGCATCCACTGACAGACAATGAGGAAGCAGGGAAAGGCATGTGGACACGGGCTGAGCCGGGAGAGGCAGGGGAAGGCAGGTGGCCATGGGCTGGACAACGGGGAGCTGAGGAAGGCGGGCAGCCAGAGGCTGGACAAGGGGAAACAGAAAGGCAGGTGGCCCTGCACAAGACAAGGGAGAGCAGGAGAAGTCAGATGGCTCTGGGCAGGACAAATTGGGAGAGGGAAAGTCACGCTGCTCTTAGTTGGACAGGGCGAGCAGGGGAAGGATTTGGGGAATGAGCTGCACAAGGGGGAGTGGGGAAAAGCAGGCAGCCATGGGCTTCGCAAGTGACATCAGGGAAGGGAGGTGGACACTGGCTCGATCCGGGGGGAGACGTGGAGTGCTGGGATCCAATGGCTGGACAAGCGGTCCAGGAGACACCACGCAGGCATATGGTGGACAACGGGCACCTGCAGAATTCAGGTGGCTCCAGGCCATGCAAGGACTAGCACGGAAATGCAGGCGGACACAGAGTGGACAAGGTGGTCCAGGGGAAGGCAGTCCGCCATAGGGTGAACAATAAGGGAGCAGGGGAGGGTAGGCTGGCCTTGCCAACACAAGTGGTTCCTGGGGGCATGCAGGTGGCCATGTGCTGCACAAGGGAGTGCAGGGGAGTGCAGGCGGCCCTGGGTTGGACAAGGGGGAGCTCAGGAAGGCATGCTCCTCTGGTTCGGGCACTGGTGTGCAGAGCAATGCAGGCAGAGAGGGGCAGGACACGTGTGAGCAGGAGAAGGCAGGAGGCCATGGTCTAGCCAAAGGGGAGCAGGGGAACCCACCTGGACCTGGACTGGACAGGGGGGAATAGGGAATGTGTGGCGGCCATGGTGTGGACAAGGGGAACTGGAAAGGGCAGGCGACCCTGGGCTGGCACGGGGAGCAGGGGAAGGTGGGCGGCAACATTGTGGACAAAGGGGAGCAGGGACGGCATGTTGCTGTGGGCTGGACAAGTGGGTGCCGGGGAAGGCCGGCATCTATGGCCCGACAAGGGGGAACAGGGGCAAGCAGGCAGCCGTTAGCTGGACAAGTGGAAGCAGTGGAAGGCAGGCAGCCCTGGGCTTGACCAAGGGATGCAGGGGAAGGCAGGTGGCCAAAGGCTGGAAAAGTGGCAGCAGTGGAATGCAGGTGGCCACAAAGGAACACGTGGGAGGAAGGAAGGCCGGCATTCGTGGCCTGACAATGGGGAACAGGGGAAGGCAGGCAGCTCTTGGCCGGACGTGTGGAAGCAGTGGACGGTACGCAGCCCTGGGCTGGACAAGAGGGTGCAGAGGAAGTCAGGCAGCCACTGGATGGACCAGGGACCAGAGGGGAAGGCAAGTGGTGGTGGGTTCAACAAGATGGTCCATTGGAAGGCAGCCAGCCACTGGGTGGGCAAGGGGGAGCCGGGAAGGCAGGCAGCCACTAGCTGAAAAGGGGTAGCTGGAGGAGGCATGTGGCCTCTGGCTGGACCATGGGAGTGCGCATTGGAAGGAAGGCAGCCACGGCGTGGCTACGGGTGAGCAGGGGAAGGCGGGCCATTCCAGCCTCACATGTGGAAGCAGGGGGAGGCAGGTTGCCATGGGCAGATCAACGAGAATCCGGGGAAAGCAGGAGGCACAGGTTGGACAAGCGGGAGCAGGGGAAGGCAGATGGCCCTGAGCTGCACAAGGGGCCACAGGAGAATCAGGTGGCCACAGGCTGGATGACGGGGGTCAGGCGGGCTGGTGGACATGGGCTCGACATGTGGGAGAATGGAAGACATGCATCAATGGCCTAACAAGGGGGCGCAGGTGAAGGTAGGCGGCACTCACCTGGACAATGGCGAGCAGGGGTAGCAGGAGGCCACTGGTGGCCCATGGGGCAGAGGAGAAGGTAGGCAGCAGTGTGCTTCACATCGGGAGATCCCGAGGAAGGAAGCTGGCCAGGGGGTGGACCAGTAGAACAGGGGCAAGTGGGTGGCCTTGGGTCAGAGAGCGAGTATCAGGCGAAGCAGGCAGCCACGTGCTGCAGCCGACGGTGCAGGAAAAGGTTGGTGGCCACAGGCTGGAGAAGGGGTCCAGAGGAAGGCAGCCAGCCATGGGGTGGATGACAGGGAACAGAGGAAGGCAGGAAACCTCTGCCGGCACAAATGGTACCAAGGGAAGGCAGGCAGGCATGGCTGGACATGTGAGAACACGGGGAGGAATGTGGCCCTGGGCTAGAGGAAAGAAAGCAATGGATGGCAGACCACCACAGGCTTGACAAGGGCCAGCAGAGGACGGCCGGCGGCAAAGGGCTGGACAAGGGGCTGCAGAGGAAGGCAGGTGTTCATGGGTTGACAAAGGGATAGCATGAGGAGGCAGGCAACCTCCGCCTACACAACAATGCGCAGGGGAAGGCAGGCCGGTAGCCACGGGGTGGATAAGGGTGAGCAGGGGAATTGAGGCTGACCTGAGTTGGACATGTGGGATCGTGGGTAGCCTGCTGGCCAAGGGCTGGTCCAGGAAGAGCCAAGGAATGGTGGTGGGCACGGGCTGGACAAGGCGGAGCAGGGAATGCTGGGTGTCACTGGCTGGAGGTGGCGGGCCAGGTGATGACAGGTGGCCACAAACTGGACAAGTGGAAGCAGGGAAAGATAGTCATTAATGGGCTGGACAAAGAGAGGAAGGGAAAGCAGGCAGTCACAGGGCGGAGAGTGGTAACAAGGGAAGGCAGGTGGACCACGGATTGACAAACTGTAACAGGAGAAGTCGGCAGCCACGGGCTGAACAAGGCATTCCAGGGATAGCAGGCGTCCATGGAATGGACAAGGAGGAGCAGGGAAAGGCAGTCATCCATGGAATGGGACTACAGGCAGCACGCAACGGCAGGCTGCCAGAAGCTTGACAAGAGGGAACAGGGGAAGACAGGTGGTAAGGGTCTCTAGAAGTCGGAGCAGGGTAAGCAGGAAGCCCTGGGCTGGTCATGGGGGAGAAAGGGAAGGCAGGTGGCCAAGGGCTGGACAAGGGGAACGGACGAATCCAAGTGGCCACGGGCCGCACAAGGGTGAAGAGGGGAAGGCAGGTGGCCCTGCGCTAGGAAAGGGTGAGCCGGTGAAAGCAAGCGATCACTGGCTGGACCAGTGGCCTAAGGGAAAGGCAAGTGGCCGAAAAGCAGGAAAAGTGCAAACAGGGGAAGGCTGTGGGCAATGGGCTTGAAAAGAGGGAGCAGGGGATGGCAGGGGGCCACGGAAAGGACGAAGGGCAGGAAGGGAAGACAGTCAGCCACAGGATAGACAAGGGGGAGCTGGAGAAGCTAGGCGGACCTGGGACGGACAAGTGGGAGCAAGATGGCCCAGGGGTGGTCGATGGGGAGCAGTGGAAGGCAAGAAGCCACGGGGACAACAAGGGGGAGCAGGGCAAGGCAAGCTGACACATGTGGACAAAGGGAAACAAGGGTCGGCAGGCAGCGA
This sequence comes from Aselliscus stoliczkanus, assembly GCA_033961575.1. Lineage (NCBI taxonomy): Eukaryota > Metazoa > Chordata > Mammalia > Chiroptera > Hipposideridae > Aselliscus > Aselliscus stoliczkanus. The sequence goes on along the minus strand of CM066742.1, from coordinate 6,108,885 downwards.
AAGGTGTACTAGTGGGAGCAAGGGAAAGCAGGAGGCCAAGGGACACACAAATGGGAGCAAGGGAAGGCTGGCATCCATGGCCTGACCAGAGGAAACAGGGTAAGGCAAGCAGCCCTTTGCTGGACCAGTGGAAGCACTGGAATGCAGGCAGCTCTGTACTGGACAAGCAGGAGCAGAAGGCGGGTGGCCACCAAAGGACAAGTGGGAGCAAGGGAAGGCTGGCATCCATGACCTGACAAGGGGGAGCAGGGAAAGGGAGGTGGCCACTAGCCGAAAAAGGGTATCATGAAGAGGCAGATGGCCCCTGGCTGGACAGTGGAGCACAGTGGAAGGCAGGCATCCGTGGGGTGGAAGAGGGTGAGCAGGGAATGGAGGTTGACCTGAGCTGGACATTTGGGAACAGGGGTAGGCTGGTGGACAAGGGCCGGTCAAGGAAGAGTCAAGGAAGGGTGGCGGCCATGGGCTTAGACAAGCAGGGACAGGGAAACCCAGGCACTCACGGTGTGGACAAGAGGAACTTGGAAAGGGCCGGCAGCCCTGGGCTGGAAGGGGCTGTAGGGGACGTTGGGCGGACAAAGGGGACAAAGGGGATCGGGGAAGGCACGTGGCCACGGGCTGGACAATGGGGAGCTTAGGTGGGCACACAGCCACAGTCTGGACAAGGGGAAGCAGAGAGAGCAGGACACCTTTGGCTGGACAAGGGGAAAGAGGGGAATTCAAGTGACCACGGGGTTGACAAATGGAAGCTGCAGTAGGCAGGTGCCCCTGGTTTGAGAACTGAAGGCAGGGGGAAAGCAGGTGGCCACGAAGTAAGGTTGGAGCAAGGGAAGGTCGGGGTCCATGGCCTGACGAAGGGCAACAGAGGAAGGCAGGCAGCTCTTGGCTGGATAAGTGGAAGCAGGGAAAGGCAGGCAGCCACTGGGCACACCAAGGAGGAGAAGCGCAAGGCAGGTGGCCACTAGCTGAAAAAGGGTTGCTTGAGGAGGTAGGCAGCCTCTGGCTGGACAGTGGTGCACAGTGGAAGGCAGGCCGGTAGCCACGGGGTGGATAATGGTGAGCAGGGGAATTGAGGCTGACCTGAGTTGGACATGTGGGATCGTGGTTAGGCTGCTGGCCAAGGGCTGGTCCAGGAAGAGCCAAAGAATGGTGTTGGCCACGGGCTGGACAATGCAGAGCAGGGAATGCTGGGTGTCACTGGCTGGAGATGGCGGGCCAGGTGATGACGGGTGGCCACAAACTGAACAAGTGGAAGCAGGGAAAGATAGGCATTAATGGGCTGGACAAAGAGAGGAAGGGAAGGCAATATTCTCTTAGGACACAGAAAACACTAACCAATAATAAAAAAAGTAAAGAAGAAGAAGGAGAAGATGATGCGGAAGAAGAAGAAGAAGAAGGAGGAGGAGGAGGAGGAGGAGGAGGAGGAGGAGGAGGAGGAGGAGAAGACAAATGGGATTTGAAAATTTTAACAACTTTAGTCCATCAAATACAGCATTAAGAAAAGGCAGAGCACTACTGTCCAAGTGGCTCGGTTGGTTAGGAGCTCACTCTGAGCAACAGGATTGCCTGTTTGATGCCCATGTGGGCCAGTGGCACTGCGCCCAAGCTGAGCTGCCACTGACCTGCCAACAGGGCAGGGTGGTTCAGCTGGTGAGAGCACATGCTCCTAACAACAAGGTTGCTTGTTGGAGATGGTTCGGCTATGCCCACCCGCAGCTAAATACTGAACTTGGCTCCTTGAGTTGAGCTGCTGCTGTCCGGGTGGCAAAGGATAGAGCACACATTCTTAACAACAATGATGCCAGTTTGACTCCCACGTGAGATGGTGGCTATGCCTACCTGCAACTAATTGAACACAGCACCTTGAGCTGAGCAGCTGAACTCAACTTGGAGCTGAGCTTGTTGTGCCCTTCACAACTAGGATTGAAAGACAACAACTTGGGTGTTCCCCTTTCCCAGTTTCCCAACACTGTTTCACTCCCCCAATTCTCCAACACTCTACCCCTCCACCAACTCCCCAATTGAAAGAAAGACAGACAGAAAGAAAGACAGACAGAAAGAAAGAAAGAAAGAAAGAAAGAAAGAAAGAAAGAAAGAAAGAAAGAAAGAAAGAAAGAAAGAAAGAAAGAAAGAAAAAAAGAAAGAAAGAAAGGAAGGAAGGAAGGAAGGAAGGAAGGAAGGAAGGAAGGAAGGAAGGAAGGAAGGAAGGAAGGAAGGAAGGAAGAGAGAGAGAGAAAGAAAGATAGAAAGAAAGAAAATGCATTTCCAAAATTTTAAATGATAATGCATGGGGAAAGTACAATTAAAATAGTTTTCCATTGTAGTATAACATGGAAAATGTTGGATTCCAGACATAAACTGCTAATGAAAAAATAAAAACAACAAATAACTGCAAAATTATGCTTTATGCTTGATTCTACACAGCATAATAGAAATGAAAACACTTTTTAATGCAGTAAAGATATTTTAATGTAATGAATTTTTCACTGTATGTTTAAAATAACACTGTGAAATGGAATTTCCAAGCAAAGGAAGCATGTCTTTGTTTTTAGTGTACTGACTATTCTGTGCTGCTTTTCTTAATTCTTAATTCATTTTTTTCAGTTACAGTTGACATTCAAATTGCATGTGTGCCGCATGATGGTTAGACATATATATATAATTTCTGCAGTGAACCCTGATTTATCTAGTGTAAATCATGCATTTTTTAATTTATATATATGTTTAATTAGCCTCAGGTGTACAACAAAGTGCAATAGTTATATTTTTTACCCCTCAAAGTGACCACCCCCCTCCCCTAATTCTCCCCTCCCACTCCTCCCTCCCATATCATAGTATCTATTACAATTCCTTTGACTCCCTTCCACCATATGGTCCACATCCCGTGACTGTCTATATATTCAATTATGGTTGGCATACAATATTATACAACATCAATTTCTGGTATACAGTGCAGTGATCAAGCCTCTACTCCATCCATGAAGTGGTCTTCCTAACAAAACATGTGACCATCTGACACCCCACTAAATTTTAACAACATTATATTCCCCGAACTGTCTTTCATATCCCTGTGACAATACTGTTGTTACCTATTTATGCTCTCTAATTCTTTCCCCTTCTCCCTCATCCCCACCCCCCTCCCAACTAGCAACCCTGTTTTTCCTCTATATTTATGAGATTGTTTCTGTTTCTTATGCTCATTCATTCAGTTTTTCAAATTCCACATATAAGTGAGTTCATGTGGTATTTGTCTTTCGCTGACTGACTTATTTCACTCAACATAATAGTCTTTAGGTCCATCCATATTGTTGCAAATGGTACAATTTCATTCCTCTTTATAGCAGAGTAATACTCCATTGTATAAATGTAACACAGTTTCTTAAGCCAGTCATCTACCGATGGGCATTTCGGTTGTTTCCAAGTCTTGGCTATTGTAAATTGTGCTGCAATAAACATGGGGGTGCATACATTTTTTCGAATTTGGGTCTTGGATTCCTCTGGGTAGATTCCCAAGAGTGGAATTGCTGAGTCATACGGCAGTTCCATTTCCAGTGTTTTGAGATACCTCCATACTGATTTCCATAATGGCTGCACCAATTTGCAGTCCCACCAACAGTGCACCAGGGTTCCCTTTTCTCCACACCCTCGCCAACACTTGTTGTTTGTTGATTTGTTGATGACAGACATTCTGACTGGAGTGAGGTGGTATCTCATTGTGGTTTTTATTTGCATTTCTCTGATGATTAGTGAGGTTGAACATTTTTTCATATGCCTGTTGTTCATCGGTATGTCCTCTTTAGAGAAATGCCTCCTCATATCCTCTGCCCATTTTTTAATTGGGTTATTTGTTTTTTTGGTGTTGAATTGCATGAGTGTTTTATAAATTTTGGATATCAACCCCTTATCTGATATATCATTGGCAAATATCTTCTTCCATTCAGTAGGCTGCCTTTTTGTTTTATTGATGATTTCCTCTGCTGTGAAAAAACTTTTAAGTTTGATGTAATCCCATATGTTCATTTTTTCTTTTATTTCCCTTACCCAAGGGGATATATTGGTAAAAATATTACTCAGGGTAATGTCTGCAAACTTACTCCCTATATTTTCTTCTAGGAGTTTTATAGTTTCAGGTCTTACATTTAAGTCTTTAATAAACTTTGAGTTTGTTCTCGTGTATGGTGTAAGTAGATGGTCTATTTTCCTTTTCTTGCATGTGTCAGTCCAATTTTCCCATCACCATTTATTAAATAGACTATCTTTACTCCAGTGTAAATTCTTGCTTCCCTTGTTGTTGGGGGCCATGCAGGATAGCTTTAGCCTGAGAAATACAGGTTGTTCTCATTTGTCCCACCTGGGAGGTGATTTTCACTATTTGTGAAGATAATGACCAGTTCCAGTGAATGCACAAGAAGAAAGATGTTTGTCCATATGCTCGAAACTAGTAGCCTAGGAGACTGACCTTTAGGCTTCCATTGAGTAGCTAATAGATTACTAGCAAAAGTAGTCATGCATGCCTGTCATTTTCTGTTCAACATGTACCCTCAGATGTATACAGTATATAAAACCTATAAGAAATAAACCAGAGAGCTCTCTCTCTCCATTTTCTGTCTTTACTACAACAAACGGTTTCTGTCTTTTTTGACCGCCGACCCCATGTCCACTTTCTTGAGCCCTGGTCAGTGGAGGCAGGTCCCCTGCAAGTGGAGCCCGAACAGGGGCCTGAAGGCAAGTCTTTCCTACAGTTGTCGACACGGATAGGCTTCCACTGAGGGTGCTCAAGACCCCCTGGATAGTGATGCCAGGCGAGGATAGGTGGGAATCAAAGAACTGAAGTGAGAAGAATAATGATCCTGTTTAGAGTACAGAAATAGATTCCCAAGAAACAAACATATTACTAACTGTTTCGTGTGCAAGGGTGTGATTGTGTGAGTGTGTGATTATAGCTCCACGGTCTTCGTGACTACGGAGTTTGCTTGGGCTCGATACCGTGGTTCTGTTGTCACCGTTTCAGCATATTGGTGCATTGCCTGGTCGGGGTTTATACGACCGCACCTTTAGCTAAGGCAGACGCTAAGGCTCCCGTGAGGGACACAGCCGGACGAGCATCAGAGTGGACATCGAGTGATTGTTTCTTTCTATCCCTTATACTTACTAACATAAAATATGGGTCAATCTGAGTCCAAGGACCGTCGTCTATATGTTAATCTCATTAAGACTTCATTACAGGCCGTGGTGTACATGTGCACGGCCATTAAATTAGTAAATTTCTTCAATTTGTGCAACGATGTTGCCCTTGATTTCCGGAGGAAGGCACCGTAAATTTGGAAATCTGGGAGAAGGTAGGAAAGAAAATGAAAGAATTTTACACTGAACAGGGTCCAGGCAGAGTGCCTCATGAGGCATTTAGCTTGTGGAAGCTGTTCCGAGACTCCTTAGATCCTAGACATGAGTCATCAATTTTTTTCAAAATCTAGGAGAATCTATGCTAAGGAGTTCAGGAGATTGTGGAGAAATCCGTCCACTCCTTAAAAAGGAACCATCATGAGGGTCAAAAAGCAATCTTTTTCCTGTTGCTAGTCCAAAATCCTCTGATTCAGCAGGTTCTAGTTCAGAGGAGGACTCTGGAGCTGAGGATCCAGGAAGAGGGAAGTTAAATCCACAAGAGGAAGAGAGTTTAGAGGATCAGGCAGCACGGTATCACCATGATAATGATGGTTTTCCTGCGCTGCGTTCTGGATATGGGTCTTTACAACGTACTCTCCCATCTGCCCCTCCTCTACCTAAAAAGTCTAAATCAAAAAGACGGCACCTCCCTGGACCTCAGCCAATAGGCCTAAAGGGTCTGATCCACGAGGCGGAGTCCAGAGGAGATTTATCATTTTCAGTTTGCTTTCTGGTAGACTTGGAATGGGAAGAACCCGTCTGGGAGCCGTTACCATATAAAATTATGAAAGAGTTAAAGTTGGCTTGCACACAGTACAGCCCTAGCAGTCCTTATACAATCTCTCTGGTAGAAGCACTGGTGGGTAGATGGATGACGCCTAATGAATGGCATGGAGCAGCAAAATCTTGCCTTTCGGGGGGAGATTATATTATATGGAAGGTGGAAAATGAAGATTTTTGTAAGGCAGAAGCTAGAAAAAGTCGTACAGTCACTGAGGGCATGCTATTAGGGACTGGAATGTGAGATTCAACACAGGCTCAACTTAAGTTGAACAAAGATGCTCTCACGCTTGCTAGCACGTGTGCAGTGGCGGCATGGAAAAGAATTCCAAAAAGGGGAGGACCCTCCTCAGCATTGACTGGAATCAAACAAAAATCAGATGAATCTTTTGAGGACTTTCTGTCTCGACTTAGAGTCAGTTGAAAAGGTCATACCTGACCCTACTGCAGGAACCATTCTACTTAAACAGCTGGTTTTTGAAAATGCAAATAGTACTTGCAAAGCTCTTATTAGACCAATCCATAAAACAGGAACATTGGAAGATTTTGTGCGAGCCTGGCAGGATGTTAATCCTGCTGTTATTCAAGGCATGGCTCTTGCTGCAGCTCTAAAAGGAGAAAATTATCCCCAATATGTAAACGCTATAAGTCAGGGGACTCTTGGAAGATCAAAAAATTCTCGCTGTTACAACTGTAGTCAGATGGGTCACTTCAGTAGGGAATGCCCTCTTACCCGGGAACAAACTCAGGGAAATTTACTTACAGGAGGAATACCACAACAGCCAAGGCCAAAGACTGTCTGTAATAGATGCCAAAAGTGCTTTCATTGGACCAAGGAATGTCATTCTAAATTTCATAAAAATGGACAGCGTTTGGGAGATAATCAGGGGCCTTCATCGGGTCCTGTAAGTTCTCCATCCTATGGACCTCAACAGGGAAACTGGCAGAGGGGCCAGCCTCGGGCCCCAACAATAACAGGGGCATCCTTCCAAAGCAACAACCCCTTCCTCCCTCAGGGACAGGCACAGTGCTCTCCCTGTACAGCCCCCCGCCCCAGGGAGCACAGGATTGGACCTCTATGCCACCACCAGCACAATATTAATCCTGGAGTCACCTCCTACAAAAATACCCACTGGAATATATGCCCCATTACCAGAAGGAACAGTGGGATTGTTGCTTGGAAAGAGCTCTGTTTCCCTTCAAGGGATAACAGTCCTGCCAGGAGTGATTGATGCCGACTATTCTGGGGAAATACAAATTTTGATTGCTCCACTGATCAAAGCTGTTAAAATGTACATCTTGTTATTCTCCCATATAAAAAGGAACAAATTGAACTTTTATTTCAATTCAATGATGAATGGCAGATTGCCTTTGGAGGATTTTCAGGATAAATTCAGTATCATCTACCTGATCACCCTCTCCTTCCATTTATGTTGACACACCCTGTCATATTCCCCTTAAGATCACAGGCTGAGCCACTTCCTCCACCTGCAGTTTCAGTTTTTACTGACGGTTCCTCTAATGGCATAGCAGTCACCATAGTTGAAGAGGAAAAACATGTTCAACATACTTCTGAAAATTAGCACAAAAAACAGAACTTTTAGCAGTAAGTTTTGCCTTCAAGTATTTGTCAGACCAACCTTTCAGTCTTTTTACTGATTCATTGTATATAGTAAAACTGTTCCCACATATAGAAACAGCCTCCCTGCCCGATCATAAGACAACCATCTTTTCTTTGTTACAAAAATTGCAGGACTCGATTCATGGGAGGTCTGTTCCCTTTTTTGTGGGGTATGTTCGGGCACATTCTGCCCTTCCTGGTCCAATACATCAAGGTAATCGCCTTGCTGATGCTTTAACAAGGCCAATTATTACCACTGTCATCGAAGATGCTACTGCAAGCCACGCCTTACATCATCAAAATGCTACAACACTTCGGTATCAGTTTCATATACCAAGAGAAGCTGCTAGAGCTATTGTGCGGGATTGTCCTGCTTGTCCTGTTCATCATCCTAGCCCTGTCCTGGGTGTCAATCCACGAGGACTTATTCCTAATGCTCTCTGGCAGATGGATGTTACACACGTTCTTACTTTTGGCAAATTAAATTATGTGCATGTGTGTGTTGACACCTTTTCTCACGTAATTCTTGCTTCATCTTGCAGTGGAGAAGCCGTTAGGGATGTGATCCAACATTTAACACAGTGGTTTACATATTTGGGCATTCCTAAGGCCTTAAAAACAGACAATGCCCCGGCTTATACAGCCAAAGCTTTCAAAAAGTTCTGTGATACTTTTCAGATTAAACATCATACAGGTATACCTTATAACCCACAAGGTCAGGCCATTGTTGAAAGAGTCCATCAAACACTCAAAACTCAAATTTGTAAACTTCAGGAAGGGGAATATTTAAGTATAGCTCACCTCATCATATTCTCCAACATGCATTGTTTGTAATTAATATTTGTAATGTGGACAATGATGGACATTCCAACATGTATAAACATTGGCATCCGGAGGCTATTGAGCCCAGGCCCTCGTTCAATGGAAGGACCTTTTAACTGGTCAATGGAAAGGGCCAGTTGTCCTCCTTACTTGTGGATGAGGATATGCTTTTGTTTTTCCACAAGATTCTGATTCACCTATTTGGATTCCTGACCACTTGATTCGGCCCTACAATAAGGCCCCTTAAATAATTTTAAAAGTAACTTTTTCTCCCGACCCCAAATTATTAAGGGGATGAGGACATATTTGTGTTCTCTTTACAGGATAAAAATACAGAATAAATCCCTAAGAGGCTGGATGGTTACACTGATGATTTCCAGATACACAATGATGTTGTTGCTGCTGATGCTGATGGTGTGTCCCCCGATGGCTCCCGGAGAAACATATTGGGCCTATGTACCTGATCCACCGATACTCCATCCTACTGTTTGGGAAAGCCATGAAGTCCCAGTGTACGTCAATGATACTCATGCACTAGGATTGTCTTCTAGTGGCCATGTACAATGGCAAACAGAAAAAAATTTTTTTTCCCAATTTGCTTTGCAAACAATGTATCAATCTTTGGATGCCTACACACTTCTTATGTTACTATGCATACTAATGATTCTCTAGTAGGATGGACTGTTCACCTTAATTTGTTTGGTGATTGGTCTAAAGGAAAAAGAATAAATCGGCCCGTTCCTCAGTCACGCTCACCTTGTGGTAGAAAATTGGGACTTGACACCAAAACTGTCCCATGGAGAGACTGTCACGGAAACAGCCCTGTCCATTATGATGTCCCCGGAACAGGTCGATATATTGTTGACTGGTCACAGAGCAATAAAACAAGTTGGGCACGAGAACTGGCTTCAGGAATGTGGAGCTCTGACACACACCATCAACAAAATTCCCTTTGGAGACTCATGGGGGCGATGGGTAAAATTATTCAGATGGTTGATTTCTGTAAATCAGGCACTGCCTGCAGTCATGAGAGTGTCAGAGGTGATGGGACTAGAGATTGGACTACAATTGCCAAAACTGTTAATGTATCTGCTTGTGTTCCTTCCCCTTATGCACTTTTGATTGGAAATATTACTATCCACTTTAAAGAAAACATGTTTAATGTATCTTGCTGTAATTGTACTTGAACAAATTGTGTTTCTTGGGTGCCCATTGGAACCCGTGTTATGATACTTAATCAACCATCTTTTGTTATGCTTCCTGTTAATGTTTCTGGACCATGGTATGCTGAAAAAGGTTTGCAAATTTTTAAAAGAAATCGAATATGCTTTACATATCTTATAAATGATCTTATAGGCCTTTTGATTGCTGGAATTATGGCTTTAGTTACTCATTGCAACTGCTGTTACTGCTGCTGTGGCTCTTTCACAGACTGTTCAAAATGCTCATTATGTTAGTACCCTTTCTAAAACTGTTCCTTTAGCCTTAGGAACTCAAGAGATTATAAATACAAAATTAAAACAAAAAGTAAATGCTTTATATGATACAGTTCAATATGTTGGTAATGCAATTCAAAGCATAAAGGTTAGATCTCAATTGGAATGTCATTCAGATTATCATTGGATTTGTGTAACCCCAAAAATGTATCATAGTAGTCAACATGATTGAAATAGAGTTCGTCTACATCTTCAAGGAATTTGGCATAATGCTAATCTGTCTTTAGACATGCTTCGGCTTCATGATGAGATACAAAATATGAGAGAAGCTGAGCCCTTAAAATTTGATGCAGCTCAACCTGCTTCTGAGTTTGTTGATATGATGAAAAATGCCTTGCCTTCTATGCCTAATATTGGTCATTCTGTTGTGATGTTCCTTGCATTGGGCATTTGTGTCTGTTTGGTTCTGTGCCTACTCCCCGTCCTCATTAGATGTTTTCTTAAACAGATGTTGGACGTCCAAGCCAATATCCATGAGATCAAACTTAAGGCAAAGCCTCAAGTTTAGCCACCTGCTTATTAGCCCCGCTACCCCTAAGCTTCAGCGAGGACAGGTTAGCCAGAGACGGGTAAGGACCTCCTTGAATGTAACTAACCTAAGACAGGGCTTGATCGCCAGAGAATCGAGTGCCAATGACGAGTTGTTACTTCATTAGGGGGACACCTAAGACAGGCACTGTCACTCGCAACTGCCTGGGGTCACAGGCGTGCTTTATAAATAAAAAAGGGGGAGAAATTGGAGGCCATGCAGGATAGCTTTAGCCTGAGAAATACATGTTGTTCTCATTTGTCCCACCTGGGAGGTGATTTTCACTATTGAAGTTTGTGGAGAAAATGACCAGTTCCAGTGAATGCACAAGAAGAAAGATATTTGTCCATATGCTCGAAACTAGTAGCCTAGGAGACTGACCTTTAGGCTTCCATTGAGTAGTTAATAGATTACTAGCAGAAGTAGTCATGCATGCCTGTCATTTCCTGTTCAACATGTACCCTCAGATGTATACAGTATATAAAGCCTGTAAGAAATAAACTGGAGAACTCTCTCTCCATTTTCTGTCTTTACTGCAACAAACGGTTTCTGTCTTTTTTGACCACCGACACCGTGTCCACCTTCTTGAGCCCTGGTCAGCAGAGGCAGGTCCCCCGTACCTTGTCATAGATTAAATGATCGTATATAGATGGGTTTATTCCTGGGCTCTCTATTCTATTCCATTGGTCTATGTGTCTGTTTTTATGCCAATACCATACTGTTTGGATTACTGTAGCCTTGTAGTATGTTTTGATGTCAGGTAGTATGATGCCTCCCACTTTGTTCTTATTTCTCAACATTCCTGTAGCTATTCGGGGTCTTTTTTGGCTCCATATAAATTTTAGGATTCTATGTTCTATTTCTGAGAAAAATGTCTTTGGTAGTTTGATTGGAATTGCATTGAATCTATATATTGCTTTAGGAAGTATTGACATTTTAACTATATTAATTCTTCCTATCCATGAGCATGGTATGTATTTCCATTTATTTGTATCTTCTTTGATTTCTCTCTTCAGTGTCTCATAATTTTGCGAGTACAGGTCTTTTATTTCTTTAGTTAAATTGATTCCTAGATATTTGATTATTTCTGAAGCAATTGTAAAAGGGATTGATTTCCTGATTTCTTCCTCTGATAGTTTATTATTGGTGTATAGAAATGCCACTGATTTCTGAATATTAATTTTGTATCCTGCTACCTTACCAAATTCGTGTATCAGTCCTAGCAGTTTTTTGGTGGAGTCTTTGGGATTCTCTATATATAGTATCATGTCATCTGCATATAATGACAATTTTACTTCCTCTTTTCCAATTTGAATGCCTTTTATTTCATTTTCTTGTCTGATTGCTGTGGCTAGAACTTCCAGAACTATGTTAAACAGAAGTGGTGAAAGCGGGCAGCCTTGTCTTGTTCCTGATCTTAAGGGGAAAGCTTTCAGCCTTTCCCCATTGAGAACGACGTTTGCTGTGGGCTTATCATATATGGCCTTTATTATGTTGAGGTATGATCCCACTATTCCCACTTTGTTAAGAGTCTTTATCATAAATCGCTGCTGGATTTTGTCAAATGCCTTTTCTGCATCTATTGATATGATCATATGATTTTTATTTTTCATTATTTTAATGTGATGTATTACGTTAATTGATTTCGGATATTGAACCACCTTTGCATCAAGAATGAATCCCACTTCATCGTGGTGTATGATCTTTTTAATGAGATGCTGAATTCGGTTTGCTAGTATTTTGTTGAGAATTTTTGCATCTATGTTCATTAGTGATATTGGCCTGTAGTTTTCCTTTTTTGTAATATCTTTGTCTGACTTAGGAATCAGGGTGATAGTGGCTTCATAGAAAGAGTTTGGGAGCCTTCCCTCCTTCTGTATTTTTTGGAATAGTTTGAGGAGAATAGGTACTAATTCTTTTTTGAATGTTTTGTAAAATTCACCTGTGTAGCCATCTGTTCCAGGGCTTTTGTTTGTTGGAAGATTGTTGATTACTGATTCAATTTCCTTGGCAGTAATCAGTCTGTTCAGAGTTTCTGTTTCTTTTTGGTTCAGACTTGGTAGATTGTATGCTTCTAGAAATTTATCCATTTCTTCCAGATTGTCAAATTTGTTAGCATATAGTTGCTCATAGTATTTTCTCAAAATTTTCTGTATTTCCGTGGTATCTGTTGTCACTTCTCCTCTTTCATTTCTGATTTTATTAATTTGGGTCCTCTCTCTCTTTTTCTTGGTTAGTCATGCTAAGGGTTTGTCGATTTTGTTTATCTTTTCAAAAAACCAACTCTTGGTTTCATTGATCTTTTGCATTGTTTTTTTGTTCTCTATTTCATATATTTCTGCTCTGGTCTTTATTATTTCCTTCCTTATGCTCCCTTTAGGCTTGTTTTGCTGTTTTATTTTTCGAGTTCCCTTAGGTGTAGAGAGAGTCTGTTGATTTGAGATTTTTCTTCTTTCTTTAGGTAGGGCTGCACTGCTATGAACTTCCCTCTTAGGACTGCTTTCGCTGCATCCCAGAGATTTGGGGACGTGGTGCGTTCATTTTCATTTGTCTCGAGGTATCTTTTGATTTCCTCCTTGATCTCATTTTTGACCCACTAATTATTTAGAAGCATGTTATTTAGCTTCCATGTATTTGTAAGCTTTCCAGATTTCTTCTTATAATTATTTCTAGTTTCATAGCATTGTGGTCAGAGAAGACATTTGATATGATTTCAATCTTATTAAATTTGTTGAGACTCGTTTTGTGGCCTAACATGTGATCTATCTTGGAGAATGTTCCATGTGCACTTGAGAAGAATGTATATTCTGTAGCATTGGGGTGAAATGCTCTAAAAATATCAATTAAATCCAGCTGGTCTAAAGTGTCATTTAAGGCCACTATGTCCGTGTTGATTTTCTGTCTGGAGGATATGTCCATTGGTGACAACGGGGTGTTGAAGTCCCCAACTATGATAGTGTTACTGTTGATGTCTGCCTTTATGTCTGTCAGAATCTGTTTTATATATTTAGGAGCTTCTATATTGGGTGCATACATGTTTACTAGGGTTATGTCCTCTTGTTGAATTGATCCCTTTATTATTATGTAGTGCCCTTCTTTGTCTTTTATTGTAGTCTTGATTTTAAAGTCTATTTTGTCCGAAATAAATATTGCTACTCCAGCTTTCTTCTCATTTCCTTTTGCATGGAATATCTTATTCCATCCCTTTACTTTCAGTCTACGTGTGTCTTTTGATCTGAGATGAGTCTCTTGTAGACAGTATATGCATGGGTCCTATTTTCTTATCCACTCAGCCACTCTGTGTCTTTTGATTGGAGCATTTATCCCATTCACATTTAAGGTAATTACTGATAGATGTATATTTATTGCCATTTTGTTATTTGTATTTCTTGTCTTCCTGGGTTAGCTTGTTTCCCCCTTTCTTCCATTTAAAAAAGCTCTTTTAACATTTCCTGCAATGCTGGCTTGGTGGTAATGAACTCCTTAAGCTTATTCTTTTCTGAGAAGCTCTTTATCTCTCCTTCAATTTTAAGTGATAGCAGTGCTGGGTAGAGCAATCTTGGTTGTAGACCTTTATTTTGTGTCACTTTGAATATCTCCTGCCATTCCCTTCTGGCCTGCAGAGTTTCTGAAGAAAAGTCAGCTGTTAGTCTTATAGGAGTTCCTTTGTATGTAACCTGCTGTCTTTGTCTTGCTGCTTTTAGGATTCTGTCTCTGTCTGTAACCTTTGCCATTTTAACTATGATGTGTCTTGGTGTGGGCCTGTTTGGATTCAGCCTGCTAGAACCTCTCTGTACATCCTGGGCTTATATGTCGATTTCCTTCACCATGGTAGGGAAGTTTTCAGTCATTATTTCTTTAAATACATTCTCAATCCCTTGCTTCTCCTCTTCTCCTTCTGGTATTCCTATGACGTGGAGATTGCTTCGTTTCATGTTGTCCCAGAGGTCTCTTAAACTATTTTCATTCTTTTTTATTCTTTTTTCTTTTTGTTGTTCCAGCTGGGTGATTTCTGCTATTTTGTCTTCTAATTCACTGATCCGCTCCTCTGCTTCATCTACTCTACTGGTGATTCGTTCGAGTGTGTTCTTCATTTCAGTTATTGTATTCTTTAGTTCTAACAGGTTGTTTTTTATGGTTTCCCTATCTTGCTTTATGTCCTCGCTAAGTTCCTTAAACATTCTTATCATCAGTGTTCTAAACTCTGTCTCTGAAAGTTTGGATACCTCTGTTTCATTTAGTTCCATTTCTAGAGTTTTCTTCTGATCTTTTACTTGGGACATGTTTCTTTGTTTTTTCATTCTGGCTGTCGTTCTGTGAATGCTTCAATGTATTAGATAGATCACCTAGAAAGAAGAGAAAAGAAAAAAGAAAAAAAGAGAGAAAAAAATGGAGGAAAGAGGTGTGTGTGTGGGCTCTCTGTCCTCTTTAATCTGCAGGCCACTTTCTCAGGGTTGCAGTGAGCTTTCCACAATAAGCTGCTGTGTGCTGTGGAATCGTACTCACTCCCCCAAAAAAAAAAGAAAAAAAATCTTCACAGGTTGTTGCAGGTTGTCTGTTACTGAGTCTCAGTGAACAGATTGATGCAGTTGGAGAACACCTGCCCTGCATTTCCCTGGCAACACAGCTGAAGCAGGGCGGAGGCTGGGGATCCAAGGCAGCTTATGCACTCCTGCGTCTCAGTGAGCAGCCTTATGGAGCTGGAGGGCACCCACCCGGCATTTCCTGGGAAATGCAGCACAAACAGGGCAGAGGGTGGGGACCCAAGGTGGCTCACACATGTTTCAGTGAGCAATCTGATGCCACCGGAGGACACCCGCCCAGTGTTTCCTTGGAAACGCAGCACAGACAGGGCAGAGGGTGGGGACCAAAGGCCGCTCATGCACTTCTATGTCTCAGCGAACAGCCTGATGGAGCCGGAGGGCACCCACTGGCGTTTCCCTGGCAGCACAACACAAGCAAGGTGGAGGCTGGGAATCCAAGGCCACATGCACGTGCACGCACACAAGCACTCCTGCGCCAAGTTCACCAGACCAATGGGATCCTGGCTCTGACCCTCCGTGGGTGGGCCCAACCCTGAAAAAATGGCAGACTCCTGTACGCCGCTGGTGTGCAAGCTCCACACCAGTGGAACAACAATCCCAAAACCTCCAGCTTCTGCACCAAAGGTGCTCAGTTCAGTACCTCCGCACAGGCTCCTGGGCCCAGCTCACACAGCTACTCACTCTGACAGGAACCAGGTGAGTGCTCACTGGCGAGAGAACCCGTGTGCCAGCCCCACTGGTTCTCCAGCTGCCCCCAGCCTCACCAAGTCGAGCAGAGAGTCCTCACTAATTTCTACTGCCCACTATCGTGGAACTCCTCTTCCTGGCAAAGCGACTCTGGGCTAGTGAGCTCAGTGTGGGGCCGGAGGGTCTCTCCCCCAACCGGAGAAACCTCCCCACACAGCTGGGGCATCCCTCATGGAGCTCGCCTTCTCTCGTCGGTACCCCTCCTACCAGACTTCACATGGCCTCCCCTTTAGGTCCTTCGTTTAGAGGTTCTGTTCATCTGATGTTCAGGGGACTCCCAAGGTTAAATGTTGCATAAATTATTTGTAATTTTGATGTGATCCTGGGAGGCAGTTCGGAGAGCATCCGTCTATTCCACCATCTTACTGGAACTCCTAAAAAAGTGCATTTTTACCAGTTAAAATTTGGGCCATCAGGAATTGCGTAATTGATCCTTGATTTGCTGATGAATATTCAAACAAACCTTCAAATTTCAAAAGTCTAACCCTGCCTCCACTTGGAAGCAGCCATATGTACTACTTAGGAGGTAAAAGTGTGTAGAAGCACTACCCAAAGCCTGGACTCAGTGCTGGTAAGAAAAGGGCTGAAACAGTCTCTTAGAGCACCACAAATTGTCTTTCATTGCTGTAATCCATTTCTGAAAACTCAGAAAAACATAGTAGCAATAACTGAATTCTTTCCTTCTGAAATGGTAGGCTTGAAAGGCAGTAGGTTCTTTTCCACTAGATGGCAAGCTTATGTATTTATTAAGGGGAAATATTTACTACTTCATAGCATTTTAGGTCCAGATGTATATGAAATTTAAAGCGTAAATAACAAATCGTAGTCTTAACAAATTATAATGTAAGGGTTTCACCCTAAGAAAGTTTTAAGGGTCATTAAAGATTGATTCTTGATGTTTAGCTATACTCTTCCATGATTTTCCCATAAGGTTTCATACAGTTTCTTTAATTCAATTATTTCAATTGATGTATTTTTCTCAGAATTGCTAATGATGTCTAAGTTTAATAATTGTACTATGTCTTTATGATCTATGCTTCTTGGTGTTCATAAATTCTGTGCAGTTTTATAAGGACAAAAATAGGATGAAATACTCAAATATTGGCAAATTCATCAGACAGACAAATGTTGTGACACTGCCAAAAATGAATTGTCAATAGTAGTGTGGTATTCATGAACTGATTAACTTCATCCAGAATCACCTCTGGAACGACAATTGAAGGATTTAAATGACAAATTGAATGTGGGTGGCAACAACAGGGTATGAAAATCAAGGATCAGCTGTAATCATACCGGTACAGTAGTCTCAAATTGACAAGTGAATACAGTACCAAGGCAAAGAATGCAAAGGTACATCTTTCCTGGGCATTCTAGATTGAATAAATGGATGAAATCATGAGGCAAAATGAACACAGAGCTACCCAATAGCAAACTGAGATTTCAGAAACCTGGGCCACTTCAGCTTGGGTGCCCTAGTCCTTGGACACAAGGCCTCTGTGCACATGCGCAGTGACATCACCTCTGACCCGTGCGCCATTGCTTGGTTACAGCCATTGTGGGCTGAGATTCTAAACTGCCTCACTGCCCTGCTGGGATATTGTGGCGAGAGGAGTTAGCGAATCTAGAGTCTACTGTCGTTGGGCTCAGGAGACTGAATTACTAGTGAGTGTTGAGGGGATTCCCAAGCCCTTAGTTAGGCTCAGCCGTGAAGAAGATTTTTGACTTTGGGAGACAGAGGCACGGGTCGTCCTTGGGCTCCTCAAACAGCTTGCAGAGCCATGGTGTTGGCAACAAGAATGAATCTAGAGCGAGGTACCCCATTCAAAGAAGGGCCGCTGGAAAATCCACAAAGCTGCCTGCATGGGGAACGTACCAGAAATGTGGAGGCTTCTCCTGATCCATCCAGAGATGTTGAATGACAGAGACAGGAAGAAGCGGTGAGAGGGCCTGTGGAGGCCACTGGCCACAGACGGGCTGGGAGGAGGCGGGGGACATGGGAGAAGGGCTCACCTTCCTGGGCTCATCCATGTAGAGGCCAACGCAGCCGAAGGCGTTGGGCTGTCTTCCCTCCTTGGTGCGGAAGCTACCTAGGTACAGTTCCCAGGCTGATTCTGCGAGCAGTAGAAGGAAAAACTTAAGGGCCCACTCATTATTCTCCCTCTAGAGAACTTTAGTGAGAAGTTTAAAGCATTTAACTAAATATCAATAATAGAAATGAAAATAAGTATACGCAGCATTTTATTTTTGATGTTCACATATTTATTTTTTTATTTTTAAAAGATTTGTTTGGGAAATTGGGGGAGGGGACCAGCTAAGTTGTTGTACTTCAGTCTTTATTGTGGAGGGCGCCAGTCGCCGTCTGCCTTCCCATTGGCAGCTCATGTCCCCTAAGCTTAAAGTGCTGTGTTCAATCTTAGTTGCGGGTGGGCGTAGCCACCGTCCTATGTGGGAGTCTAAACCCAGCAGCCTTATTGTAAAGCGTGCATGCCCTATCCACTGACCTATCCAGACGGCAGCTCAGCTCAAGATGCGGAGTTCAATCTTTAGTTGCGGGTGGGCCGAGCCCACCACTGAACAGGCAATCTTATTATACCAGCTGAGCCATCCTGCCACTGCTTGGCAGCTCAGTGAGAGCTCTGCTCGTGCGCAGCTTTCACTGTACCATACGGGAATCAAACTGGTGTCCCTGTTGCTCAGAAAGAAAGAAAGAAAGAAAGAAAGAAAGAAAGAAAGAAAGAAAGAAAGAAAGAAAGAAGGAAGGAAGGAAGGAAGGAAGGAAGGAAGGAAGGAAGGAAGGAAGGAAGGAAGGAAGGAAGGAAGGAAGGAAGGAAGGAAAAAAGGAAGGAAGGAAGGAAGGAAGAAAAAAGGAAGGAAGAAAGAAAGAAAGAAGCAAGAAAGAAAGAAAAGAAAGAAAGAAAGAAAGAAAGAAAGAAAAAGAAAGAAAGAAAGAAAGAAAGAAAGAAAGAAAGAAAGAAAGAAAGAAAGAAAGAAAGAAAGAAAGAAAGAAAGAAAGAAAGAAAGAAAGAAAGAAAGAAAGAAAGAAAGAAAGAAAGAAAGAAAGAAAGAAAGAAAGAAAGAAAGAAAGAAAGAAAGAAGGAAGGAAAGAAAGAAAGAAAGACACTCAACCTTCATTTACATCACAGCTCGGCCACTTACATCCTGTGTGAGTTCGACTAACTTGCACACATGTAGCTGCCTCCGTTTCCACTCACGTACAGTGGAAACTTTCACCTTGCAGGGCTTTGATGGCGTTTAAATGTGCTATTTCTGAAAGGGCAGGCCAGGGAAGCACATAGGAAGTGTTTTAGGATGCTCAAAGAAACTGCTGATCTTTTTAGAGTGCTCACAATGTTCTAGGCATGGTGTGTAAGCAGAAGTTCATGAGGTAGGTTCCCAAAACATACCCATTTTCCAGATGGGGGAAACTGAGGCCTGGAGAATTTGAATGACCCTTGCATGGTCATGCAAGGGGAGGCAGGATTCAGACCCAGGGCCACTGTGCTACCAAAGACTGTCTCCCAGTAGAAGCTGCAGGAAATTTTGAACCACATGCTCATGATATTCACCAGCTTCAAGGGAGAGAAAGTTTAATTGGCAACCAGTACATACCAGATGCTTTTGATATAATACTTGATTTAATCATCATAAGAACATGATCATCGCCATTCCAAAGATGGATAAACTGAGGCCTCTGATTTTATGCCGTATGCCTGAAGGACACACAGCCAGGAAGAGGCACAGCCTGGACCTGAATCCAGATCTATCTGCCGGTCTGATGTAAAACTCTCGTCTCCAGTCCTGCCCATGTGTCTTTGCCAACTGCATCCTGCGTGGGCCTTTCAGGGGTAGGAGGACCTGACAGATCGCAATGGACAGGAAACCTTTATCCCTTTTCAGCATCCATTCCCAGGAGTCCTCCAAAAGCTTCTCACAAATCTCCAATGATCCGGAACTTACTTCTTTTGGGACCAGCTGATTAGCTCTAGGGACAGGATATCAGTACGCATCTCAGAGGGGCTATGCACCTAGAATGTGGAATCCCAGACCTAGGGTCAAATCCTTGGTTGCTCACTATCGAAATGATGCTGGACCAGTTTCCCATTCTGCAAAATGGAGTGGATGCAAACAGCCCCCTAGCTCACAGAAGAAACGAGGCTTGATTGAGTTTGTGAAAACACTACCTCGCACCAAGTAGCAAGTTTACAAACAGTAATGATTCTTGAGTGAAGAGTGACACGTCAGTTCACTGCCTGGCCCAGAGCTGATGTTCATGAGCATCAGTTAGGTGAGGAGGCAATCACTAAGGATCCCTTGAGCTCTATTGAGCAACCAAAGTTTCCCACCCTACCACAAGTCAGGGCCTCCCTGACCTCAGGGTCTGGTCTGGCCTGACCCACGCCTCCACATCAGACCTGTGAAGACCTGCTCACCCCACCTCCAGACCTACCCTGCAACCCTTCGGAAATGAGCCCCACCCTCCTGCCATCCCTTCACCTCCATCTGCAGATATGTAAAGACCATACAATCAGGAGGGAGTTCAGCACGGCAAAACAGGCTAACCTGCAAAGCCTGCAAGAGAGCTCCTGGGCCTCCCAGGCCTGCCCTGTCTACTCCCCTCCTCATTCCTGCAACCTACCCGCAACCAGGTACCCTAATGCTGCCAACCTCGAACACTACCAGGTGCCAAATCAACTCGATAATCCTCTCAGTCCCCCAACACTGTGCTGTGTTCACGCCCTCTAAGCCCCCAAAGGGAATAAACATAGCCCAGTGTTCAGGGCGGTCTGCAGGATTATGGAAAACCTAGGCTGAGGCCCTCAAACGAGACCCAGCACTCCATGGGCAACACACTGAGCGAGGCACGAGTGAACTGCCTTTACAACATGAGTTTGAGAGACATGAGGCCCATGTCCAACTGCAGATCTGCCATGAACTGGAGGACTTCAGGCCTCAGTTTCCTCATTGGTGAAATGGGGATGACTCCCATATTCACCTCTCAAGACTGCCCTGTGAGGATTCCATAGGCGAAACAGGTATGAGCTGAACAAAGGGGCGAGGTATACTTCAGATGGTGGCATGTGGATACAAGTCAATTACCATATCTCACATGGATCAAAATGAAATGGGAAATATCTTCCAAACCCCTGGAGTGATTTTACAGGGTTATCGTTTGGACACCAAATACACCTGCTATATACCTGATGAGCTCCTGTACATTTCTAGTTACCTAGAAACCATCTTTCCAAGACCCCAATGTGTTAGAACTCTTTGGGTCAAAGTTCCCTTTCCTGTCGTCATATTTTCTTTTCTTCTGCAGCTGCACATTAGAACTCTAATATGCTAGAGAGGGCAGTGGGGCTCATGAGAAGGCCTTCGACCTCTCCCCAGTTCTTTGGACGCATTCTGATGCTATGGTGGATCCTGTCATGTTGCAATCACATCCCATCAGGACTGAAGGCCACCAGTACTGAGAGAATTGCTGTCCCTTAGGCACAGGGGCCACCTCAGCGGTACAGAGATACTTGCGCATGGTTTTATGTCATTCAGTGCCAGATACTCATGGAGTGCACAGATCAAAAATACTTGCCAAAACCCAGAACGGCTCTGAAGTTGATATCCTCTTGGAATTCCCAGGATGCTGGCTGACAAGGGAGATCACATCATAGCCCAACTTCTGCCTCTCCTCACTCCTTATTGCTTTCCCACGTACATATCCTCTGGATTTGGCCCCAAGCACACACCATCAAAATCTGCCTGCATGCTGACCTCCAACTCAGTGTCAGCCTCCAGTCAAGGACTGTCAAGCCATGGCCAGGATGTATCTGGACAGCAGACAACAGAGACCGGTAGTAAATGATGCAAGTGGGGTGAATTCGGCATGGCAGGAGGCAGTTTTCCCCCAGATACAGAGTGCAAAGTATGGAGAGCTAAAGGAATCGAGTCAGATTGCCCAGCCCGCGAGGGCCTGCTAGGCCAATGAGACACAAGGCGAAAAAAGCTAAGAGACTTGTCAGAGAACTGTGACAGTTTGACCAGAGCAGCCCCATATGTGGGCAGTCAGAGCAGCACCATCTGGGAATGGGTTCAATTCTAAATGCTCAGGCCTCAGCCGACACCTACTGAATCAGATACTGGGGCTGTTTATCAAGCCATACAGGTGATATCAAGCATGCTGAGATGGCAATAGAGGATTTTAGGGGAAAGCAAAGAGAATGGAGAGTGGAGAAGGGATGGGGGACATTATCAAACAAGTTGCTGTCCCGATATGCTTCAGGAAGAGACAGCAGTCACAGGCTCCCGTCCAGGGACCCTCCATACTCGGCCACCCCTTCTTCTAACTTCTCCACACACCTCTATCAGCCTAGGGTAGGTAAGAATCCCTAGTCCCCCTCTGACCCCAGTTAATAGTCATGGGGAAGTTGAGGAGTTGCACCCTTCCTACCGGTCTCCCAGCATCCGTCCTTGCCTTAGTCAATAGCTCCTTTATTAAATCCACCATAATGAACTTGGTTGGTTGGAACCATCTCTTCCCAGTTGGCACACCAATTGTACACCTGTGTTGTGTCAAGTCCAAACTCTGCAGGGCAGAGGAGAAGGTTGTCTGTTTCGTTGTGGATCCTGAACCTCAGAAATGGCCATGCCTAACTCAAGTTCACACAGGCTGTCAATTGGCATTAGAGAGGAGACAACCACACAGGTGTGAAGGAGACACAGTGTGACATTGGCTTGTCTGCCATCCCCACACTGTTGGGGGCCATGCAGGATAGCTTTAGCCTGAGAAATACATGTTGTTCTCATTTGTCCCACCTGGGAGATGTTTTTCAATATTAAAGTTTGTGGAGAGAATGACCAGTTCCAGTAAATACACAAGAAGAATGATGTTTGTCCATATGATCGAAATTAGTAGCCTGGGAGACTGACCTTTAAGCTTCCATTGAGTAGTTAATAGATTACTAGCAAAAGTAGTCATGCATGCCTGTCATTTTCTGTTCAGCATGTACCCTCAGATGTATACAGTATATAAAGCCTGTAAGAAATAAACCGGAGAGCTCTCTCTCCATTTTCTGTCTTTACTGCAACAAGAGGTTTCTGTCTTTCATCCGCCGACTCCATGTCCACCTTCTTGAGCCCTGGTCAGCGGAGGCAGGTCCCCCTCACCACACCACTTCGACGTCTCTCCAATCTGTTGGACCCTGAACTTACCAAGTTCAAGCCCATGTCTGGGAGACTGAGAGTGATAATGTGGTTGAGTTGAATTTTGGAGGCCTTCTCTTTTGTCCACAATTCTGGTCTGTCTCCTGTTATGCTTGACCCGCAGCAGGGGTCGACAGCAACCTTTTTCCTGCCTCTAGACAGGGCAGCCTTCTGCAAGACTCTCAGGGGTCTTCTGGGAAACGAGGTTGTCATCCTCAATGTCTTTCCAATTTTTTGTCCAGGCCTCAGGCAGTCAAGCCTGTTATCATCATGCAGGGAGGCATCCTAGCACTTAGCTGGGAGCATGCAGAGGTGGGGAGGGCTCATCACTTGGTGCTACATTCCCACCTTCTCCAAGGGTCCATGAACAGGACAAGAGGCCTGGAGCCAGAAAGCCATTGGCTCCTCCCTATTGACAATTGACAGCCTTTGTGACCTTCACATAGGCACTGCCTTTTCTGAGGTCCAGGATCCACAAATAACAAGACAACCTACTCTGCTCTGCAGAGTTTGGACTTGACACAATGCCGCTATAGGATTAGAGTGCCAATGGGGAAGAGATGTTTCCAACAATCCAAGTACATTAAGATGGATTTAATAACGGGGCTATTGACTCAGGCAAGGAACGGATGCGGCGAGACCACAAGGAAGGGTGCAGCTCACCCCATGCCCCTTGACTATTCACTGGGAAAAGAGGGGGCCTAAGGACTCTTACCTATACTATGCTGACAGAGGTGGATGGAGAAGTTAGAACAAGGGGCTGGTGGAGTACGGAGGGTCCCTGGATGGGAGCCTGTGACTGCTGACTCTTCCTTAAGCATATCGGGACAGCAACTTGTTGTGTAAACCACCCTCCCTCCCTTCCCCCACACTCCTTTTTTTTTTGAGGGCAGTGTCACTGGACCTCATATGTGGGACCGAATTGGGGCTGCTGGCTTCCCAAGCCAGCGCTTAACCACCGCGCCACTCGGCCGGCACCCTTCCCCACTCTCCATTCTACTTCTCCTTCCCCTGAAATCCTCCATTGCCATCTGAGTATACTTGATATCACCTGGATGGCATGATAAACACCCCCAGTTTCTGATTCAGTAGGTGTCAGCTGAGGCCTGAGTATTTAGAATTGAACCCATTCCCAGCTGGTGCTGCTGCTGACTGACCACACATGGGGCTGCTCTGGTCCAACTGTCACAGTTCTCTGGCACCTCTCGTAGCTCCTTCTGCTCTGTGGCTCATTGGCCTAGCAGCCCCTCCGAGGCAGGACTTTCTGACTGCATTCCTTTAGCTCTCCATACTTTGCACTCTGTACCTGGGAGGCCACTGCCTCCTGCCAGGCTGAATTCACCCCAGTACTATTATTTACTACCTATCTCTGTTGTCTGCTTTCCTGATACATCCTGGCCATGGCTTGGCAGTCCTTGAATGGAGGCTGACGCTGAGTTGGAGGTGAGCATGGAGGCAGTTTGTGATGGTGTGTGCTTTGGGCCAAAACCAGAGGATATGTTGGAAAGAAATCGGGAGTGAGGAGAGACAGATTTGGGACATGATGTGATCTCCCTTGTCAGCCAGCACCTTGGGGAGATCCAAGAGAACATGAACTTCAGAGGTGTTCTGCGTTTTGGCAAGAATGTTGGATCTTTACACCCCCTGAGTATCAGACACTGGATGGTGTGAGACCACGTGGGGGGTTCTCTGTACCACTGAGGTGGCTCCTGTGCCTAAGGGACAGCAATTCTCTCAGCACTGCTTTGCTCCAGTCCTGATGGGTTCTGAGTGGCACGTGAGAGCATCCACCATATCATCAGAACCGTCCAAAGAACCAGGGAGGTGCCAGAGGCTTTCTAATGGCCCCCACTGCCATCTCCAGCCCAACTCTGTGTCCCATAGCCCCATATCCAAAATTCCCCCTTTACAGTTTTTATGGGCACAGCAGAAGAAAAGAAAATATGACAACAGAAGAGGGAACTTTGACCCAAATTATTCTATCACAGTGGGGTGTTGGAAAGATAGTTTCGGGTTACTAGAAACCTACTGGAGCTCATCAGTAATACAGCAGATGTACTTTGTGTAGAAATGATAACCCTGTAAAATCACTCCATGGGTTTGGAGGACATTTCCCATTTCCTGTAGATCCATGTGAGGTATGGCAATTGGCTTGTATCCACATGCCACCAAATCAAGTATCCATTGCCCCTATTTTCAGCTCATACCTGTTTTGTCTATGGAATCCTCACAGGGTAGTCTTGAGAGGTGAATGTGGGTGTCATCCCTATTTCACCGATGAGGAAACTGAGGTCTGAAGTCCTCCAGTTCATGACAGACCTGCAGTTGGAAATGGGACTCATGTCTCTCAAACTCATGTTGTTTAATCAGTTCACTGGTGCCTCACTCTGTGTGAGGTCCATTGTGTGCTGGGTCTCATTTGAGGGCCTCAGGCTAGAGTTTCCATAATTCTACAGACCGCCCTGAACACTGGGCTATGTTTATTCCCTTTGGGGGCTTAGAGGACATGAACACAGAACAGTGTTGGGTAGCTGAGAGGATTATCAAGTTGACTTGGCACCTGGAAAGGTTTGAGGTGGGCAGCATTATGGGACCTGGTTGTGGTTAGGTTGCAGGAACGAGGATCGGAGTAGACAGTGCAGGTCTGGGAGCCCCAGGAGCCCTCTTGGAAGTTTTGCAAGTTAGCCTGGATTTCCCTGCCAAACTCGCCCCTGACATTCGTCCTGATTGTATGGTCTTTACGTATTTGTAGATGGAGCTGAAGGGAAGGCAGGAGGGCGGGACTAGTTACTGAAGGGTTGCATAGTAGGTCTGGATGTAGGGTGGGCAGATGTTCAGAGGTCTGATGTGGAGGTGTGGGTTGACGCCAGATCAGACCCAGAGGTCAGGGAGCTCTGACTTGCGGTTGGGTGGGAAGCTTTGGTTGCTCAATATTGCTGAAGGACGCCTTAGTGATTGCCTCCTCACCTAACTGATACTCATGAACATCAGCTGTGGGCCAGGCAGTCAATTGACAAGTCACTCTTGGCTCAAGAATCACTACTGTTTGTAAACTTGCTACTAGGAGCCCGTTACTATCTTCCCAATTTCCTTCAGGCATCATGTTATCTCTGTGAGCTAGGGGTGCTGTTAGCATCCACCCCATTTTGGAGATGGGGAAACTGGTCCAGCATCATTTCGATAGTGAGTAGCCAAGGATTTGACCCCGGATGAGGGATTCCATGTTCTAGGTACATAGCCACTCTCAGCTGCGTCCTAACATCCTGTCCCTAGAGCTAATCAGCTGGTCCCAAAAGGGGTAATCTCTGAATCACTGGAGATTTGTGAGCAGCTTTTGGAGGACTCCTGGGAATGGATGCTGAACAGGGATAAAGGTTTCCTGTCCATTGTGACCTTTCAGGTCCCCCTATCCCTGAAAGGGCCACACAGGATGTTGTTGGCAGTGACACATGTACAGGGCTGGAGACGAGATTTCTACGTCAGACCGGCAGACAAACCTGGATTCAAGTCCGGGCTGTGTCTCTTCCTGGCTGTGTGTTATTCAGGCACACTGCATTAAATCAGAGTCACAGTAAATCCATCTTTGAAATGGCGGTGATTATGCTCTTGTGATGATTAAATCAAGTATGATATCAAAGAATCTGGTACATACTGGGTTCCCAGTAAACTTTGTCTCCCTTAATGCTGGTGAATATTACGAGCATTTGGTTGCAAATGGCCTGCAGCTTCTCCTGGGAGACAGTCTTTGGAGGCACAGTGGCCCTGGATCTGAATCCTGCCTCCTCTTGGATGACCTTCCATCAGTCATCCAATTTCTCCATGCCTCAGTTTTCCCATCTGGAAAATGGGAATATTTTGGGAACCTACCCCATCAACATCTGCTTACTCACAGTGCCTAGAACATATTGAGTGCTCCAAAAGATCAGCAGTAGCTTTGAGCATCGTGATTCTCCTCCGATGTGCTAGCCTGGGCTGTTCTTTCACAAATAACACATTAATCCCCATCAAAGCCCTGCACGGTGATAGTTTCCACTTTACGGGAGAGTAAACAGAGGCAGCAACATGTGTACAACTTGGCTGAACTCACACAGGATGTGAGCGGCCGAGCTGGGATGTAAGTACACGTTGTGTGTCTCCAAATCGCACCAGCCACAGCCTCTGCTATACAATAGGGCATGTTTTCTTGGCCAAAGCTTAGAATACCACACAGGTGTCAAGGAGACAGAATGCCACATTGTCTGTTCCACCATCCGCACACCACCTCGACGTCTCTCAAATCTGTTGTCCCCCGAAGTGGATCCAGTTCACGCCCATGTCTGGGAGGCTGAGAGCGAACATGTCGTTGAGTTAAATTTTGGAGGCCTTCTTCAGCTGCCGGGCCCTCTCCTTTGGCCTCAAGTCTGGTCTGTCCCCATGCAGGGACAGACAGAAGCCTTGTTCCTGCCTCTAGACAAGGCAACCTTCTGCAAGACTCTCAGGGATCTTCTGGGGAAGGAGGCTGTCATCCTCAATGTCTTTCCAATTTGGTGTTCAGGCCTCAAGCAGTCAAGCCTGTTATGAACGTCGAGGGAGGCGTCCTAGCACTCAGCTGAGAGCATGCAGAGGTGGGGAGGGGTCCTCACTTGGTGCTACATTCCCACCTTCACCACAGGTAAGAGCACAGGACAAGAGGCCTGGAGACAGAAAGCCATTCGCTCCTCCCTATTCCCAGGTGACAGCCTGTGTGACCTTGAGGTAGGTGTTGCCCTTTCTGAGGTTCAGGATCCACAACAAAACAGACAACCTTCTCTGCCTTGCAGAGTTTTGACTTGACGCAATGCAGGTGTACAATTAGCGTGCCAACAGGAAGAGATATTTCCAACAAACCAAGTACATTAAGGTGGATTTAATAAAGGGGCTATTGACTAATGCATGGAATGGATGATGGGAGACCACAAGGATGGATACATCTCCCCGCTTCCCCATGACTAGTAACTGTGTCCAGGTGGGGACTGGGACTCTTATCTACCCTTACCCTGACAGAGGTGAATGGAGAATTTAGAAGATGTTGCTGGTCAGTGCAGAGGTTTCCTGGACCAGATCTGTGACTGCTATCTCTTCGTTAAGCATATCAGAACAGCAACTTTTTTATATCATCTCTCTTCCCTTCCCCACTCTCCATTCTCCTTTTCCTTCCCTTAAATCCTCTTTTTCTATATGAGCGTGCTTGTTATTACCAACGTTTTGATTCATTACATCTGGGCTTAGGGCTGATGATTTAAATTTGAACTCATACCCACCTGGTGCTGCTGGTGACTGACCACACATAGCACTGCTCTGGTCCACCTGTCACAGTTCTCTTGCACCGGTCTTATCCTTCTATTCCTTGTGATTCATTGTCCTTGCATCCGCTCAGGGACAGACCTGTCTGACTCAATTCCTTTTGCTCTCTACACTTTGCACTCAATATCTGAGAGGCCCCGGACTTCTGCCCCACTGGATTCACCCTACCTGCACCATTTACTACATATACCTTTTGTCTGCTCTCCAGACAGATCTTCAATATGGCTTGGCATTCCTTAACTGGAAGCTGATGCTCAGATGGATGTCAGTATGCAGGCAGTTCATTTTCGTTTGTGCTTTTCACTAATCCTAGGGGAAACAAAGGAAAGGAATCAGGAGTAAGGAGAGGCAGAATTTGTGCCCTGATATGACCCATGTTGCCATCCAGCACCCTGGTGATTTCTAATAAGATGTGACCTTCAGAGCTGTCCTGGATTTCGGCAAGTACATCGGATCTTTCCACCCCATATGCATCAGTCACTGGACAGAGTGAGACTTTCGGGGAGGTTCTCTGTACAGCTGAGGTGACCCCGTACCCTAAGGAACAACAACTCTCCTAACAGTGGTGTCCTCCATTCCTGATGGGATCTGAGAGGCATGTAACAGCATCCACCATATCATCAGATCCTGTTCAAAGAGCCAGTTTCAGAGGCCTTCTCATGGCCCTCACTACCCTATCCAGCCCATTCCTGTATCCCACAGCCTCTTACCGCAATTTCCCCATTACAGTTTTAATGGGCAGCTGCAGAAGGAAAGAAAATATGACATCAAAAGAGGGAATTGTGACCCAATTCACACATTGGGGTCTTGGAAATATAGTTTCCTACAACAAAGAATATTATTAGAAACCTACTGTAGCTCATAAATCATATAGCAGATGTTCTTCTTGTCCAAAATATAACCCTGGAAAATCACTGAATGGGTTCCTAGGACATTTTCCATTTCCTTTATTTCCATATGAGATATGGAAATGGGCTATTTTGTCCAAATGCCACCATCTCGAGGATACAAATATATATTAGTCATGATATGTATGATGTCTCACTGGGTGGAGACATTCATTCTCTTGTATCAGAGCAACAACCTTAATGTTAGGGAAGTTATTTAAAATAATAAACAATCCTCAGATAATTCCCTGTGAATTACATAGTAACTGAAGGACTTATTTCACTGGGCCAATCATATAATATAGTTGTAATAATTGGCTTATTTTATAACATTTCATTATATTTATCTACCTGGGCCTCTGGATTGGTAACATGTACAAATGGTAAATTAAAACTCAACTCTGTAAAACTTTCAAAGTGTTTGTTTTTATCTCTTTTGGCCAAAAGCTCTCCTTATAATGCTTCTCAACCTGAGATATTCCTTTCGCCTCATTAGTCATTGTTCACATTATGTGAAGATACATATGAACCAACCTTACTAAAAGGAGACATCCTACATTATTATCAAGGACTTATCAATTATCTTAAAGAAATTAATAAATTAGAAACTGATTCACTAAAATGTGCTCCTGGGAGTCAAAGACCAGCACTCACAACCAGGAAATGTTGTCTATTGGACAAGCCATCAATTAAAAACTCCAACCTTGTCAGAAAGGGCCCATCGGTGGATATCACAGAGTCCTCAAGGATGAGAGGTGGCTGACATCAGGGACAGACAGCTAGCTCAAGAAATCGAGAAGACCTCTATATCTACATAACTGATATTAAACTTAAAATAACTGTTGTCAGAAAGTGGGGCCTTCTCAGTGCGATAACCAGGTTCTTTGTGTCTCAAGCAAAGAATTGAATGAGATACTGTAGCAAAGTAGTGAAAGAGTTATTTATTAGAGAAGTGGGCCCAAGAAATAGATAATTCTGGCTCAAGGGCCCATTATTATAAGAGAAACTACACTGCAGAGTTTGGAGCAGACGGCACTCAAAAGCGAGGCTGAAAACACTTAAAAATGGAAGGGGTCAAAAGGAGGAAGGTGTCCCAAAAAAGAGCAGACTTCCCAGGACTTGGAGTTCTTATCCATTTTTCTCTAGAATGGGCTGTTCTCCTCTGGGCATGGGACAATTTGATTGGCACCTGTAATTGACAACAGGCTGTTATCCCATTTCTTTAGACTGTGCATGTTCGTTCCCAGAATTCAATCTGTTATAATGATATTAATGAACTTCTTGACATATATATGATAGTATAATGATGGTATAATGAGGCCCCGGTGAAATGAAGGTCGTTATGGTCTTTACTGTGCAGGTGCGAGTGACCGGTCTAATTTAGTCTGATATTTTGTACCCATTTGTTTCTCCACATGGGTAGATAATTACAATGAAAAGAAGTTTTGGGTGGAGAGGATAGGTCACCCGGGCAGTCACGTTCTGTGGGATGTGCAGCAATGCAGAGACCCTATGCCTGCCTCTAACTGCCTGTCTTCTTTTCCCTTTGAGATATGTGATTCCCATAAAATCTCCATGGGGAGTTGAGGGACAGGAGGTCTCTTCTTCTGTATCTGCTTCCTGCTGGGCATGGGCGTAGAGGTGTCCCTGCCTGTTGGGGGATTCACAGAACTCTCGCTCTATCTGATCTCATATGAGAGGAAGGGGTCTCAAGGTCTGCCTGGAAAACTGTGTTGGCTTCTTTGGTTGTGACTGGCAATCTTGTTTGAGTACCATCTGCATTCCCAAGGCCCCTGAATGATGAAAATAATAAATTTTAATTAATAAATCTGTTAGGTCTTATGGAGTCTGTGGCCATTCAGGTGTCACATGTCACTCAGGTGGCATCAATTGTCTGGACCCAGATGGGTTGGAAAGAATCATTAGGCTTACTGGCCTGGGGGACATTAGGAAGTCACAGGCTTTCAAGTAGTTATCTGAAGTATTCATAAACTGACATACAAAACCATCAAGAAGCAGGGGGATAAGAGACGTTTATGACTCAGACTAGGGGCACTTTTTAGGCTAGGATTCACAAACTTATTAGAAGATTAATCAAAGCCAGGAGCTAAGGAACTAAGAAACTAAGGAGGAGACATCATTTCTATACTTAACATTTCTATAGGAAAGAAAACTTAAAAGTTTTTCAGTGAGGGGCTACTCAGTTGGCCCACAACATAAGTATTTGATTGTCTATTTCTGTCTGCTAATAATTTTAGTAATAATGACACTTGTTCTTTAGGATTTTTCTCAACCCCTGTACTTACATAGCATCTGTTAATAACTGCTACAGGCATATAATATAAGATAACTTTCTTATCAATAATATTTTTATGGTTTTGACATTTAGAAAGAATGTTATTATAGAAAAAAGAAAAGGAATGTATGTGTATTTCTGAGAGCATTTTAAAGGAAGTAGTCTGTGCTAGTAAGTTGATTATTTCTGAATGAAGAAAAGGAGACAGGGCCGGCCGAGTGGCGCATTGGTTAAGCGCTGGTTTTGGGATGCCAGCGGCCCCGGTTCGGATCCCACATGAGGGCCAGTGACACTGCCCTCTACAGCTAACAACAGCTCCACCTGGAGCTGGGCTGTGCAAGCCCCGGTGATGGTGTGGGCTGCAGCCCCTGCTGCAGTGGGCTGCCATAGGCTACAGTGAGTGGCCCGCAGCCAGTGTGAGCGGCTGGCAGCCAAGAGTGAGCTGCCAATAGCCACAGTGAGCGACATCCAGAGGCCAGCGACCGATCTGCCTCATCTGGGAAGAGCACAATGACGATACCAACAGTGAAGCAACATCCTCTGCAACTAAACTGAGAACAGAAAGACAGCAACTTGTCTGTTCCCCTTCCCAGATTCCCCAACACTGTTCCCCTCCGCCAATTCCCCAATAAAATCTTTAAAAAAAAAAAAAGAAAGAAAAGGAGACAAACTGAGAAGGATGAGTGAAGCCATAGGTTAATGGAAAAAAGAATATTGAGAAAGGAATTATAGATATATAAATATCAGAACTCAATTAGGCTTAATCCTGTAACTCAACATAGACTAGTAACTATATATGTATTAACTGAGCCATCCTGACACCTGTTGGCAGCTCAGCAGCAACTCAGCTCAGGCCGGTAATCTAACCAGTGACCCTGTTGCTCAGAGCTCACACTCTTTTTTTTTTAAAGATTTTATTGGGGAATTGAGGGAGGGAAACAGTGTTGGGGAATTGGGGAAGGGGACCAGCCAAGTTGTTGTTCTGCAATTGTCATTGTGGAGGGTACCAGTCACCATCTGGCTTCCTGTAGGCAGCTCGTGGCATCTAAGCTCATGGTGCTAGGTTCAATCTTAGTTGCAGGGTGGGTCGAACCCAGCAGCCTTGTTGTTAAAAGCACATGCCCTATCCACTGTGCCATCTGGGCAGCAGCTCAGCTCAAGGTGCCAAATTAAGTCTTTTGTGGGTGGGCATAGCCCATCATTGAACAAGCAATCTTGTTGTTACACCAGCTGAGCCATCCTGCCACCTGTTGGCAGTTCAGCGACAGCTCAGCTATGGTGCAGCATTCACTAGCCCATGTGGGAATCGAACCAGCAGCACTGTTGCTCAGAGTATGCGCACCAAGCCAACTCTTAGCCAACTGAGCCACTTGGCCAGCCCAGAGCTCACATAGCCAAATTAACCAGTCAGCCGGCCCTGACTACTGTTTGGAACAGATTTTAGTTGCATCACAAATAAAGACACATGAAGTTGAAAGTTACTCAGCAAGGCAAACTTTACTTCTGCAGAAGGGTGCAGAGCCACCGTAAGTCAGTATTGCAAGCACACTCAGTGGGAAGTCCACTCAGTTTTTATCTCTAATGCAGGTGTCACTATGTCATACTCTATTGGCGAGAGCGTGGCCTTACAATCTAAACCAATTGACTAATAGAAAAGCAAGATCTGCCTAGTTACAAGATTAGGTAGGCTTGAAAATGAGAAATTACTACACAAAAGTGAGGAAGTATATTTTTAACTGGGACTACTTAAACAATAGTGATAAAGTATATTTTAACTGGAACTAAATCAATAGTGAGAAAGAGTAAGTATATTTTTAAACTTCGCTGTCTTTGCCAGACAAGACTAGAGCGTTTTCTAACAATTCACCCCTTTCTGTTTTTATTAAATTGTCTTTTCTTCAAACTCAGCTAACATGATTTCACTCTCATCCTTAGGCACCTCCATGATGAATAAGTTGTTATGATTGGAGGCGGGTGTTTGTTTAGTGCATGCAGTCTCTATTAATCTCTGTATCAGTCCTCTGAATACAGCATTTCATGAGGACAATAACCCCTATAACCCGTAAAACAATTATTAATGATGTTAAAGGTGAAGCCATAATTATCTTCCATTTACTGAACCATTGTTCCATTAAATTTGAAAATGAGTCATTAATCCCTGAATTTTCAGCTAGCTCCCCAGCCAGTGTAGTTAAGCCCTGTAAAGCTTTAGTGATAGTGCCATCAGGTGCAGTATTTTATTTTGAGGGCAGTGTCACTGGCCCTCATATGTGGGACCCAAACCAGGGACGCTGGCGTCCCAGGCCAGCTCTTAACCACCATGCCACTCGGCCGGCCCTCAGGTGCAGTATTATTGGGAATGAAAATACAACACTGTCCTCCTATCATAACGCATACTCCCTCTTTTTCTGCTAAAACCATGTCTAGAGCTAATCTCTTCTCCCAGATCATTTGACTGGTTGCATCTAATTGTTCAGATATCTCATGGATAGCATCTCTGGTGTAATTAACGAATCTTTGTTGATTATAGTAAATATAATTTATCCAATCTACATTTTTTGTTAATGTTTTCCCACCAGAATAATACAGATTCAAATCCTGCAGCTATTTGATTTCTAGCCTTGAATTCATTAGGGACCCCTCTTGGGACTCTTGATAGAGTCAATATAAATATGGGGGTCAAATGAGCCACCTAGGGTAGAGGCTGTCCTCTTGATCCAGAATTATCAAGTCTGAGAAGATTCATGGTGATGATATGCCATGATGAATGGGATAGCGAATTAGACCGAAGTACAGGTGCTGCCCCAGTTGGCCAGGAAGGTCTCAAAAAGTGGCCCCCCTGCAATACCACCAGACATCACCATGGGCTATTTTCTTCTTTTTTTTCCCTTTATTTATTTATTTATTTTTTTATTAGTTTCAGGTGTACAACACAGTGCAATAGTTACACATTTTACCCCTCAAAGTGACAACCCCCCACCCCCAATTCACCCCCCACACCCCCCATATCATATATATCTATTACTCTTCCTCTGACTCTCTTCCACAGTATAATCCACATCCCATGACTATCTATATATATATATTCAATTACAGTAGGTATAAAACCTCCACTTCAGTTATACAGTTAAGTGATTAAACCTCTACTGCATCCATGAAATGGTCTCCCTAACAAGACCTATGACCA
The DNA here is from genome assembly GCA_033961575.1 of Aselliscus stoliczkanus. Lineage (NCBI taxonomy): Eukaryota > Metazoa > Chordata > Mammalia > Chiroptera > Hipposideridae > Aselliscus > Aselliscus stoliczkanus. Next base: position 6,074,300 of record CM066742.1, on the reverse strand, counting down.
TTTCACATCCCACAAAATATTTACAACATTATTAATTATATTCCCCAAACTGATTTTCATATCCCAGTGGCAATATTGTAGTTGCCCATTTTTGCTGTCTAATCCCTTCCCCTTCTCCCTCATCCCCATCCCCCTCCCCATTAGCAACCCTGATTTTTCCTCTATCCCTATGAGACAGTTTCTGTTTACTTTGCTCATTCATACAGTTTTTCACATTCCACATATGAGTGAGATCATATGGTATTTGTCTTTCTCTGACTGACTTATTTCACTTAACATAATAGTCTCTAGGTCCATCCATATCATTGCAAATGGTACGATTTCATTCTTCTTTATAGCGGAGTAATACTCCATTGTATAAATATACCACAGTTTCTTAATCCAGTCATCTACCGATGGGCATTTTGGTTGTTTCCAAGTCTTTGCTACTGTAAATTGTGCTGCTATGAACATAGGGGTGCATAACTTTTTTTGAATGAATGTCTTGTTTTTTTCAGGATAAATACCTAGGAGTGGAATTGCTGGGTCAAACGGTAGATCTATTTCCAGTTCCTTGAGATACCTCCATACTGACTTCCATAGTGGCTGCGCCAATCTGCAATCCCACCAACAGTGCAGCAGGGTCCCCTTTTCCCCACAGCCCCGCCAGCACTTGTTGTTTGTTGATTTATTGATGATAGCCATTCTGACTGGAGTGAGGTGGTATCTCATGGTGGTTTTTAGTTGCATTTCCCTAATGACCAGTGAGGTTGAACATTTTTTCATATGCCTGTTGGCCATCTGCATGTCCTCTTTAGAGAAATGTCTCTTCATATCTTCTGCCCGTTTTTTACTTGGGTTGTTTGTTTTTTTGGTGTTGAGTTTCATGAGTGTTTTATAAATTTTGGATATTAACCCCTTATCAGATATATCATTGGCAAATATATTCTCCCATTCAGTAGGCTTCCTTTTTGTTTTATTAATGATTTCCTTTGTTGTGAAAAAACTTTTCAGTCTGATATAATCTCATATATTCATTTTTTATTTTAATTCCCTTGCCCATAGGGATGTATCAGTAAAAATATTGCTCCGGGTAATGTCTGCAAATGTACTCCCTATATTTTCTTTTAGGATTTTTATGGTTTCAGGTCTTACATTTAGGTCTTTAATCCATTTTGAATTTGTTCTTGTATATGGCGTAAGGAGGTGGTCCAGTTTCATTTTTTTGCATGTGTCAGTCCAATTTTCCCAGCACCATTTATTAAATAGACTATCTTTACTCCAGTGTAAATTCTTGCTTCCCTTGTCATAGATTAACTGTCCATAAATGCCTGGATTTATTTCTGGGCTCTCTGTTCAGTTCCAGTGATTGATGTGCCTGTTTTTATGCCAATACCAAACTGTCTTGATTACTGTAGCCTTGTAGTAGGTTTTGATGTCTGGTAGCATGATCCCCCCGACTTTGTTCTTATTTCTCAGACTTGCCAAGGCTATTCGGGGTCTTTTATGATTCCATATAAATTTTAGGATTATATTTTCTAGTTCTGTGAAAAATGCCCTTGGTAGTTTGATAGGAATTGCATTGAATCTATATATTATTGCTTTAGGCAGTATGGATATTTTAACTATATTAATTCTTCCTATGCATGAGCATGGTAGGTGTTTCCATTTATTTGTATCTTCTATGATTTCTTTCTTCAGTGTCTTATAATTTTCTGAGTACAGATCTTTCACTTCTTTGGTTAAATTTATTCCTAGGTATTTTATAGTTCTTGACACAATTGTAAATGGGACAGTTTTCTTAATTTCTCTTTCCATTAGTTTATTATTGGTATATGCAAATGCCACTGATTTCTGCACATTGATTTTATATCCTGCTACTATACTGAATTTGTCTATCAGTTCCAAAAGTTTTTTGATGGAGTCTTTGGGATTCTCTTTATACAGTATCATGTCATCTGTATATAATGACAATTTTACTTCTTCCTTGCCAGTTTGGATGCCTTTTATTTCTTTTTGTTGTCTGATTGCTGCTAGAACTTCCAGCACTATGTTGAATAAGAGAGGAGAAAGTGGACAGCCTTGTCTTGTTCCTGATCTTAAGGGGAATGGTTTTAGCTTTGCCCCACTGTGTATGATGTTAGCTGTAGGTTTATCATATATGGCTTTTATTATGCTGAGATATGATCCCTGTATTCCCACTTTGCTAAGGGTTTTTAACATAAATGGCTGTTGCATTTTGTCAAATGCTTTTTCTGCATCTATTGAAATGACCATGTGATCTTTATCCTTCATTTTGTTGATGTGTATCACATTATTTGATTTACAGATGTTGAACCAACCTTGTGCACTAGGGATGAATCCCACTTGATCATGATGTATGATCTTCTTAATATATTGCTGAATTCTGTTTGCTAATATTTTATTGAGAATTTTTGCATCTATATTCATCAGGGAGATTGGCCTGTAGTTTTCCTTTTTTTGTGATGTCTTTATCTGGTTTTGGAATCAGGGTGGTAGTGGCTTCATAAAAAGAGTTTGGGAGCTTTCCCTCCTTCTGGATTTTTTGGAATAATTTGAGAAGAAGAGGTGATAGTTCTTTTTTGAATGTTTGATAAAATTCACTTGTGAAGCGGTCTGGTCCAGGGCTTTTGTTTTCTGGGAGCTTGTCAATTACCGATTCAATTTCCTTGGTAGTAATAGGGTATTTAGATTTTCTGTTTCTTCCTGTGTTAGCTTTGGAAGATTGTATGCTTCTAGAAAATTATCCATTTCTTCCAGATTGTCAAATTTGTTGGCATATAGTTGCTCATAGTAATTTCTTAGAACTTTTTATATTTCTGTGATGTCTGTAGTCATTTCCCTTCTTTCATTCCTGATTTTGCTAATTTGAGTCCTCTCTCTTTTTTTTTGATGAGCCTGGCTAGAGGTTTGTCAATTTTGTTTATCTTCTCAAGAAACCAGCTCTTGGTTTCATTGATTTTTTGAATTGTTTTTTTGTTCTCTATATTGTTTATTTCCGCTCTGGTCTTTATTATCTCCTTTCTTGTACTCCCCTTGGGCCTCTTTTGCTGTTCTTTTTCCAGTTCCCTTAGTTGTAAGGATAACCTGTTGATTTGAGATTTTTCTTCCTTCTTTAGGTAGGCCTGCACTGCTATAAACTTCCCTCTTAAGACTGCTTTTGCAGCATCCCAGAGATTTTGGGTCGTGGGGTTTTCATTTTCGTTTGTCTCGAGGTATCTTTTGATTTCCTCCTTGATCTCATTTGTGACCCACTCACTATTTAATAGCATATTGTTTAGCCTCCATTTATTTGTCAGCTTCCCGGGTTTCTTCTTATAATTGATTTCTAGTTTCATAGTATTGTGGTCAGAGAATACAGTTGAAATTATTTCAATCTTCTTAAATTTATTGAGACTTTTTTGTGGCCTAACACGTGGTCTATCTTAGAAAATGTTCCATGTGCACTTGAAAAGAACGTATATTCTGTAGCTTTGGGGTGAAATGCTCTGAAAATTTGTGTTAAATCCAGCTGGTCTAATGTGTCATTTAAGGTCGCTGTTTCCGCATTGATTTTCTGTCTCGAGGATCTGTCCATTAGTGACAGCGGGGTGTTGAAGTCCCCTACTATGGTAGTGTTACTGTTGATCTCTGTCTTTATGTCTGACAATATCTGTTTTATATATTTAGGAGCTCCTATGTTAGGTGCATAGATGTTTACTAGGGTTATGTCCTCTTGTTGTATTGATCCTTTCATTACTATGAAGTGTCCTTCTTTGTCCTTTGTTATATTCTTCAATTTAAAGTCCATTTTATCTCATATAAGTATCGCTACTCCAGCTTTTTTCTCAGTACCATTTGCATGAAATATTTTACTCCATCCCTTTACTTTCAGCCTTTATGAGTCTTTGGATCTGAGGTGAGTCTCTTGTATACAGCATATGCTGGGGTATTGCTTTCTTATCCATTCAGCCACCCTTTGTCTTTTTAATTGGAGCATTTAATCCATTTACATTTAATGTGATTATTGATAGGTGTGTATTTATTGCCATTTTGTTATTTGTGTTCGTAGTCTTTCTTAGGTTGTTTTTCTCTTCTACTTAAAGGAGCCCTTTTAACATTTCCTGCAAAGCTGGCTTGGTGGTAATGAATTCCCTTAACTTACTCTTTTCTGCAAAGCTCCTTATCTCGCCTTCGATTTTAAATGATAACCTTGCTGGATACAGCAATCTCGGTTGTAGGACTTTATTTTTCATCACTTTGAAAACCTCCTGCCACTCCCTTCTGGACTGCAAAGTTTCTGTAGAAAAGTCAGCTGATAATCTTATGGGAGTACCCTTGTAAGTAACTTGCTGCCTTTCCCTTGCTGCTTTGAAGATTCTGTCTTTGTCCTTAACCCTTGCCATTTTCACTAGAATGTGTCTTGGAGTGGGGCTGTTTGGAATCATCCTAGTTGGAACTCTCTGCACTTCCTAGGCTTGTATTTCAATGTCCTTTGCCAGGTTAGGGAAGTTTTCAGACATTATTACTTCAAATATATTCTCAATCCCTTGCTCCCTCTCTTCTCCTTCTGGTACTCCAATGACCCGTGGGTTATTGCGTTTGATGTTGTCCCCCAGCTGTCTTAAACTATATTCCATGTTTTTCATTCTTTTTTCTTTTTGTTGTTCTGCATAGGTGATCTCTGCTATTTTGTCTTCTAAGTCAATGATTCGATTTTCTGCTTCATCCAATCTCCTAGTGATTCCATCAAGTTTGTTATTTAATTCAGTAATTGTGTTCTTAAGTTCTAGCTGGTTGCTTTTCATAATTTCTCTATCCTTCTTTATATTCTCATTAATTTCCTTGAACATTCTAATAATCAGTGTTTTGAACTCTGTCTCTGATAGGTTGTTTACCTCTATTTCCTCTAGTTCCACTGATTCAGGAAGTTTCTTCTGTTCTTTTATTTGTGTTATGTTTCTTTGTCTCCCCATTCTGGTTTGCTTCAATATAACAGATAGATCCCCCAGGTTTCTCAGTCTTTTCTGGGTAAACTTATATGGTGTGTGTCCTTTATATTTGAATTACTCAGTCTCCCTATTCTCCTGTGCTTGTATATGAGGTGTTCCTTGTGTCGTGTGTCCTCACTTGTTGAAGTTTTAGTTTTGATTACTTTTGGATTGTCAGTAGGTGGGATTGACTCCCAGATTGATTAGCTGTGAGGATCAGCAGCTTCTGCAGTTTATGAGCTGCTGTGAGAGGATTGACCCCTCTGATGAAACTTGGACCCTGTGGACCCTAGTACCTCTAGCAACTTCCTTTTGGGTATGACTCTTGTATGTCAAACCCAGAAATGCTCTGGTTTTATCTAAAGTTGGCCTCCAGGTATGATGATTCTTGTGTCTGTTTGTTTGGACCCACTGCTGCAGAGTGATTTTAGAGCATAACAGATCAAGAAGAACAACCTCCGCAGCCACCAAAGGAAACAAAATGCTCACACAACTAAAACAAAAAACCAACCATCAAACTACAGTCAACTTGTACAGAAATATCAAACATACTAATGAAGAAAACAAACAGAAACAAAATAACCACACACACAATAATAACAGAAGAGGAAACAAAATAAAATACAATATCCTAAAATAAAAAATAGAATAAACATGAGAAACCGAATAGCTATATCTAAAAAATAAAAAATAAAAATAAACTAAAATAATAATAATAAAAAAGTAAGAATAAAAATTTAAAAAATAAAATTTGCAGAAAAAAGGAAAAGAGGAAAAGTATAGCAGTGAGAAGAATGAATAAAATAAGGGAGAAAGTGAGGGTGGGGAAAAAAGGAAAAGAAAAGAAAGAAAAAGAAAATGAAAAAAAATATATATATAGTTGTCTACACACCCATATATATGGACATATATTCACCTATATACACCTATATATATGCCTATATTAAAAACTACAAACTGATAAGAATGAAATAGAAATAAAAACCAAAAACAACCAAGATAAGCTACCAATAAAGGGAAAACAAAACAGAATAAAACCAAATAAACCAAAAATACCCGTGCCGGTCTTGGCTAAAGTCCACCAAGCTCTCTTCAGTTTGTCCTCTGCTGTACAAAAATTCCTGTGCATCTTATGGAAACAGTAGGCCACCTGATGCCTAGCGTGATCCTGGCACTGCAGGTTTGCTGTACTTGAGTGTGGTTGTGATGTGTGATTGGTGGTTTTTACAAAGTCACTGCCTTTTTGCTTTTGCCTGTCCCAAGGCAGGCTGCACCACCAAAGGCTCAATGAGTGTCTCTGGGCACCCTTTCGGTTGACAGTGTGCCGCCGCAGCAGTAGGTGCGGGCTGCACCTCCCGCTTCTCGTCGCCTTCTTCCCCTACTCGCGCAGCCTGCCCACCTTCCGGCAGTCGTTGTGTGGAACTCTTAGTTGCTCTGTGTGATGAGTAAATGTCTCTTTGAAGCGTATTAGAAGTTCAAATTGTGGATATTTCCAGGGGAGATTTCATGGAGTCCTCCTCACAGCCACCATCTTGCCCCCCCTTCAGTAAGTATATTTTTAAACTTCACTGTCTTTGACAGACAAGACTAGGGCGTTTTCTAACAATTCCCCCTTTTTGTTTTTATTAAATTCTCTTTTCTTCAAACTCAGCTAACATGATTTCACTCTCATCCTTAGGTACATCCATGATGAATAAGTTGTTATGATTGGAGGCGGGTATTTGTTTAGTGCATGCAGTCTCTATTAATCTCTGTATCAGTCCTCTGAATACAGCATTTCATGAGGATAATAACCCCTATAACCCCTAAAACAATTATTAATGATGTTAAAGGTGAAATCACAATTATCTTCCATTTACTGAACCATTGTTCCATTAAATTTGAAAATGAGTCATTAATCCCTGAATTTTCAGCTAGCTCCCCAGCCAGTATAGTTAAGCCCTGTGAAGCTTTAGTGATAGTGCCATCAGGTGCAGTATTTTATTTTGAGGGCAGTGTCACTGGCCCTCATATGTGGGACCCAAACCAGGGACGCTGGCATCCCAGGCCAGCTCTTAACCACCATGCCACTCGGCCGGCCCTCAGGTGCAATATTATTGGGAATGAAAATACAACACTGTCCTCCTATTGTTACACATACTCCCTCTTTTTCTGCTAAAACCATGTCTAGAGCTAATCTCTTCTCCCAGATCATTTGACTGGTTGCATCTAATTGTTCAGCTATCTCATGGATAGCATCTCTGGTGTAATTAATGAATCTTTGTTGATTATAGTAAATATAATTTATCCAATCTACATTTTTTTGTTAACGTTTTCCCACCAGAATAATACAGATTCAAATCCTGCAGCTATTTGATTTCTAGCCTTGAATTCATTAGGGACCCCTCTTGGGACTCTGATACAGTCAGTATAAATATGGGGGTCAAATGAGCCACCTAGGGTAGAGGCTGTCCTCTTGATTCAGGATTGTTCAGTCTGCGAAGATTCATGGTGATGATATGCCATGATGAATGGGATAGCGAATTAGACCGAAGTACAGGTGCTGCCCCAGTTGGCCAGGAAGGTCTCAAAAAGTGGCCCCCCTACAATACCACCAGACATCACCATGGGCTATTTTCAAGGCAGATTGCTTATTTAGCTCATCAAAGGACGAGCTCTCAGTACAACATGATACGTTACCCAAAGGGACGAAATTCTCCCCCCACCTAGAGAGGCAAGGGGTAAAAATAGTCTCTGGGGATGGGGGTCGTATAGTTTCCAGGGCTCTTTACCTTGAGCCTTGTACCATTTGGAAAAATATTGATAGAGTCCCGCAGAACTGATTGCCCAAAGCCGTTGTGTCCTGGAAAAGAGGTATCATGCAATCAAAGCCTGCGGATTCTGAGGTCCATCATAAGGGAAAGGGTACTTACTACCTGAGGCTCCAGCCTACCTGCTGCACAAGCATAATAATCACTTTTATTTAGTGTGCAGACAGAATATTTTATTCATTCCAGCCTGGCATTCAATTCCCTGTATCCAGTTTCAATAGCGTAGGCTTGATGTAAGTCTTGAATTTCTACAATAATAATCTGTGAAGGAACATTAAGGGGTGCAAAGGGGGGCTCAGAATAGGGTCTGTGTTTGGAGTTCAAATGTCTTGGGTTGCGGTGGTATATAGGTATATATGTATATATATACATATATATATATATACCTATATATACATATATATATATATACCTATATATTTTTTTTGAGGGTAGTGTCACTGGCCCACATATGTGGGACACTAACCAGGGCAGCTGGCATCCTAAGCCAGTGCTTAACTACCTGCTCACCCTTAGCCATGCTCTGGCTGCCTTCCTTCCAATGTGCACTCCCATTGTTCAGCCAGAGGCCACATGCCGCCTCCAGCTACCCCTTTTCAGCTAGTGGCTGCCTGCCTTCCCGGCTCCCCCTTGCCCATCCAGTGGCTGGCTGCCTTCCCATGGACCATCTTGTTCAGCCTACCGCCACTTGCCTTCCCCTATAGTCCCTGGTCCAGCCAGTGGCTGCCTGACTTCCTCTGCACCCCCTTGTCCAGCCCAGGGCTGCGTGCTGTCCACTGCTTCCACACGTCCGGCCAAGGGCTGCCTGCCTTCCCCTGTTCCCCATTGTCAGGCCACGAATGCCAGCCTTCCTTGCTCCCACGTGTTCCTTTGTGGCCACCTGCATTCCACTGCTGCCACTTTTCCAGCATTTGGCCAACTGCCTTCCCCTGAATCCCTTGGTCAAGCCCAGGTCTGCCTGCCTTCCTCTGCTTCCCCTTGTCAGGCCGTGTCCGTATGTCTTTCCTTGCTCCCTCTTGTCCAGCCTGCTGCCCGCTGCCATCTGCCATGCCCACTTGTCCAGCTCAGGGCTGCCTGTTTTCACCGACTCCTCTATGTCCACCCTGTGGCCACGCACCTTCACTGGTGCTCCTTAGAGGCCAGGGCCATATGCCTTTTTCTGTACTCCTTGTCTACCCCATGGCTGCCTGACTTGCCGTTTCCCTTGTCCACTACAGGTCCACCTCCATTCCCCTGTTCCACTTTGTCTAGCCCGTAACGGCCTGTCTTCACCTGCTCCAGCTTGCACAGCACATCTTTGCCTGCGTTCCTCGGCTCACAAGTGTCCAAGGAATGGCAGCCTGGCTTCCCGTGCTTCCGCTCATCCACCCTACGGCTGGCTGCCTTCCCCTGGACCACTTTCCGCAGCCCGCGGCTGCATGCCTTCCCCTGCTCTCCTTGCCCTGCCTGTGGCCACCAGACTGACCTCTTGTCCACCTTATGGCTGCAAGCCATCCCCTGGACACGCTTGTACAGCAATTTGCCTCCTGCATTCCTTGTCTCCCCCAGGCCAAGCCTGTGGCCACCTGCCTTCCCTTGCTCTCACTTGTGTAGCTCGTGGCTGCCCGCCTTCTCCTGCTTCCCTTCTGTACCCAGTGGCTGCCTGCCTTTTCTTGCTCCCCTTTGTCCAGCTCAGGCCTCAAATCTTTCCCCTGCTCCCCTTCTTCAGCCAATGGACAACAGCCTTCCCCTGCGCCCCGTTGTCCAGGCCACGGCCACCTGTTTTCCCCTGAACCCCATTGTCCACCCCGTGGTGGCGTGCTTTCCCTGTTACACTTAGTCAGGGCCAGGGCCACGTGCCTTCCCCTGCTACCACTTGTCCCGCTCAGAGTCGCATACCATCCTCTACTCCCCCTTGTCAAGATATGGCTGCATGTCTTTCCTTGCATCCCCTTGTCCAGCCTGTTGCCAGCTGCCTTCTCCCACTCACACTTGTCCAGCTCAAGGCTGCTGGTCTTTGCCTGCTCCCCTTTGTCCAACCCATGGCCGCCACCCTTCCTTTGTTCTTACTTGACCAGCCCTTGGCCGCCCCTGTTCCCACCTGCCCAACTCAGGTCAGCCTCCATTCCCTGCTCACCCTCTTCGACCCCGCGGCTGCCTGCCCTCCAGTGTGCTCCATTGTCGAGCCAGAGGCCACCTGCCTCTTCGTGATACCCTTTTGTGGCTAGTGGCCACCTCCCTTTCCCTGCCCCCCCTTGTCAGGCCATGGATGCCAGCCTTCCCTTGCTCCCACTTGTCCTTTGGTGGCCACCCGCCTTCTCCTGCTCCAGCTTGTCCAGTCCAGAGCTGCCTGCATTCCAGTGCTTCCACTGGTCCAGCAAAGGGCTGCTTGCCTTGCCCTGTTTCCTCTGGTCAGGCCATGGATGCCACTCTTCCCCTGCTCCCACTTGTCAGTCCCATGTCCTCCTGCTTTCCCTTGCTCCCACTAGTACACCTTTGGCTGCCTGCCGACCCTTGTTTCCCTTTGTCCACATGTGTCAGCCTGTTTGCCCTGCTCCCCCTTGTTGTCCCCGTGGCTTCCTGCCTTGCACTGCTCCCCATCGACCACCTCCGGGCCATCTTGCTCCCACTTGTCCGTCCCAGGTACGCCTACCTTCTCCAGCTCCCCCTTGTCTATCCTGTGGCTGAGTGTCTTCCCTTCCTGTCCTTCGTCCTGTCCGTGGACCCCTGCCATCCCCTGCTCCCTCTTTTCAAGCCCATCGCCCACAGCCTTCCCCTGTTCGCACTTTTCCTGCCCTTCGGCCACTTGCCTTTCCATTAGGCCACTGGTCCAGCCAGTGATCGCTTGCTTTCACTGGCTCACCCTTTCCTAGCGCAGGGCCACCTGCCTTCCCCACTTCGCCCTTGTGTGGCACGTGGCCACTTGGATTCCTCCGTTCCCCTTGTCCAGCCCTTGGCCACCTGCCTTCCCTTTCTCCCCCATAACCAGCCCAGGGCTTCCTGCTTACCCTGCTCCAACTTCTAGAGACCCTTACTACCTGTCTTCCCCTGTTCCCCTTGTCAAGCTTCTGGCAGCCGGCCGTTGCATGCTGTCTGTTGTCTGTCCCATTCCATGGATGACTGCCTTTCCCTGCTCCCCCTTGTCCATTCCATGGACACCTGCTATCCCTGGAATGCCTTGTCCAGCCCATGGCTGCTGACTTCTCCTGTCACAGTTTGTCAATCCGTGGTCCACCTGCCTTCCCTTGTTACCACTCTCCGCCGTGTGACCACCTGCCTTCCCTTCCTCTCTTTGTCCAGCCCATTAATGTCTATCATTCCCTGCTTCCACTTGTCCAGTTTGTGGCCACATGTCATCACCTGGCCCGCCATCTCCAGCCAGTGACACCCAGCATTCCCTGATCCACCTTGTCCAGCCTGTGGCACCACCATTCTTTGGCTCTTCATGGACCAGCCCTTGGCCAGCAGCCTACCCACGATCCCACATGTCCAACGCAGATCAGCCTCAATTCCCCTGATCATGCTTATCCACCCCGTGGCTACCGGCCTGCCTTCCACTGTGCACCAACTGTCCAGCCAGAGGCTGCCTACCTCCTCAAGCAACCCTTTTTCAGCTAGTGGCCACCTGCCTTGCGCTTCTCCTCCTTGGTCTGCCCAGTGGCTGCCTGCCTTTCCCTGCTTCCACTTATCCAGCCAAGAGCTGCCTTCCTTCCTCTGTTGCCCCTCGTCAGGCCATGGACCCAGATCTTCCCTTGCTTCCACCTTCTTTAGTGGCCACCTGCTTTCCCCCTGCCTTCAGTTCTCAAACCAGGGGCACCTGCCTACTGCAGCTTCCCTTTGTCCACCCCGTGGTCGCTTGAATTCCCCTCTTTCCCATTGTCTAGCTCGTGGCCACATGGCTTCCCTGCTCCCCTTTGTCCACCCAACGTCCCCTACAGCCCCTTCCAGCCCAGGGCTGCCGGCCCTTTCCAGTTCCCCTTGTCCACCCCGTGACTGCCTGGGTTTCCCTGTCCCTTCTTGTCTAAGCCCATGGCCGCCACCCTTCCTTGACTCTTCCTTGACCAGCCCTTGGCCACCAGCCTACCCCTGTTCCCAAATGTCCAACTCAGGTCAGCCTCAATTGCCCTGCTCACCATTGTCCAACACGTGGCCCCCAGCCTTCCCATGCACACTGTTGTCCGGCCTTAGGCCCCCTGTCTATTCCCGCTACCCCTTTCTTTGGCAGACGGTGGCCACCTACTTTGCCCTGCACCCACTTGTGTAATCCCTGGTCACCTGCCTTCCCCTGCGCATTGTTGTGTAGCCGGAGGTTGCCTGCCTCCTTGTGCTATCCCTTTGTCAACCCATGAACACCTGCCTTCCTCTGCAGCCCCTTGTCCAGCCCTTTGCCGCCGGCCTTCCCCTGCTGGCCCTTGTCAAGCCTGTGGTGGTCTGCCATCCATTGCTTTCTTTCCTCTAGCCCAGGGCCACATTCCTCCCCGTGTTCTCCCATGTCCAGCCCATGCCTGCCTGCCTTCCCTTGGTACCCCTTGTGCCGACAGAGGTTTCCTGCCTTCCTCTGTTCCCTGTCATCCACCCCATGGCTGGCTGCCTTCCTCTGGACCCCTTCTCCAGCCTGTGGCCACCAACCATTTCCTGCACCGTCAGCTGCAGCACGTGGCTGCGTGCTTCGCCTGATACTCGCTCTCTGATGCAAGGCCACCCACTTGGCCCTGTTCTACTAGTCAACCCCCTGGCCAGCTTCCTCCCTCAGGATCTGCTGGTGAAGCACACTGCTGCCTACCTTCTCCTCTGCCCCATGGGTCACCAGTGGCCTCCTGCTACCCCTGCTTGCCATTGTCCGGGCGAGTGCCGCCTTCCTTCACCTGCGCCCCTTTGTTAGGCCATTGATGCATGCCTTCCATTCTCCCACATGTCGAGCCCATGTCCACCAGCCCGCCTGACCCCGTCATCCAGGCTGTGGTCACCTGATTCTCCTGTGGCTCCTTGTGCAGCTCAGTGCCATCTGCCTTCCCCTGCTCCCGCTTGTCCAACCTGTGCCTCCTGCTTTCCCCGGATTCTCGTTGATCTGCGCGTGGCAACCTGCCTCCACCTGCTTCCACATGTGAGGCTGGAACGGCCTGCATTCCCCTGCTCACCCATAGCCACGCTGTGGCTGCCTTCCTTCCAATGTGCACTCCCATTCTTCAGCCAGAGGCCACATGCCTCCTCCAGCTACCCCTACTCAGCTAGTGGCTGCCTGCCTTCCCGGCTCCCCCTTGCCCACCCAGTTACTGGCTGCCTTCCCATGAACCATCTTGTTCAGCGCACCACCACTTGCCTTCCCCTCTGGTCCCTGGTCCATCCAGTGGCTGCCTGACTTCCTCTGCACCCCCTTGTCCAGCCCAGGGCTGCGTGCCGTCCACTGCTTCCACACGTCCGGCCAAGAGCTGCCTGCCTTCCCCTGTTCCCCATTGTCAGGCCACGAATGCCAGCCTTCCTTGCTCCCACGTGTTCCTTTGTGGCCACCTGCATGCCACTGCTGCCACTTTTCCCGCCTTTGGCCACCTGCCTTCCCCTGCATCCCTTGGTCAAGCCCAGGGCTGCCTGCCTTCCACTGCTTCCACTTGTCCAGATAACGGGTGCCTGCTTGCCCCTGTTCCCCCTTGTCAGGCCATAGATGCCGGCCTTCCCCAGCACCCACTTGTCCAGCCCACAGCAACATGCCGTCCCTGCTCCCCTTTGTCCACAATGTTGCCGCCACCTTCCCCTGCTCCCCATGCCAGCCCAGGGTTGCCTGCCCTTTCCAGTTCCCCTTGTCCACACCATGGCTGTCACAGATTCCCTATTACCCCCTGTCCAGTCCAGGTCCAGCTGAGTTCCCCTGCTCCCCTTTGTCTAGACCATGGCCTCCTGCCTTCTCCAACCCAGGGCATCCTGCATTCCACTGCACTCCCTTGTGCACCACATGGTCGCCTGCATGTCCCCAGGAACCACTTGTATTTGCAATGCCAGCCTACTTCCCCTGCTCCCTTATTGTTCACCCTATGGCGGACTGCCTTCCCCTGGACCACCTTGTCCACACCGTGTCCGCCTGCATTGCCGTGGTAGTCCTTGTACAGCCTGGAGCCACCTGACTTCTGCAGGTGCCCGTTGTCCACCATATGCCTGCGTGGTGTTTCCTGGACCCCTTGTCCAGCCATTGGACCCCTGCACTCCACGTCTCCCCTGGATCTAGCGAGTGTCCAACTTCCTTCCCTGCTGTCACTTGTGAAACCCATGGCTACCTGCTTTTCCCCGCACCCCCTTGTGCAGCTCAGTCCCAAAATCCTTCCCCTGCTCGCCCTGTCCAACTAAGAGCAATTTGACTTTCCCTCTCCCAATTTGTGCTGCCCAGAGCCATCTGACTTCTCCTGCTCTCACTAGTTTAGCGCAGGGCCACCTGCCTTTCCATTTCCCCTTGTCCAGCCTCTGGCTGCCCGCCTTCCTCAGCTCCCCATTGTCCAGCCCATGGCCACCTGTCTTCTACTGCCTCTGCTGGCCCAGCCCGTGGCCACATGCCTTTCCCGGCTTCCTCCTGTCTGTCAGTGGAAGCCTGCCTTTCCTGGCTTCCCCTGGTCCCGCCCAGTCTGAAACCCTCATCCTGCTCCCCTTGTCCAGCCTAATGTTGCTTGCCTTCCCCTGCTCCCTGTTGTCCAGGAAACGTCCGCCTGCTTTATTCAGGACCCCCTTGTCCAGCCGATGGCCGCCCGTTTACCCTGCTCCAGTTTGTCAAGCTCAGGGCTGCCTGCCTTCCCCTGCTACCACATGCGCAGCACAGAGCCACCTGCCTTCCTCTGCTTCCCCTTGTCAGGCCGTGTCCGTGTGCCTTTCCTTGCTCCTTCTTGTCCAGCCTGCTGCCCACTGCCATCTGCCGTGCCCACTTGTCCAGCTCAGGGCTGCCGGTTTTCGCCTGTTCCCCTACGTTCAGCCTGTGGCCACCCACCTTCACTGGTGCCCCTTCGAGGCCAGGGCCACATGCCTTTTCCTGTTCTCCTTGGCTGCCCCATGGCTTCCTGACTTGCCCTGCTCCCTTTGTCCACTACAGGTCCACTTCCATTCCCCTGTTCCACTTTGTCTAGCCCTGGCTGCCTGCCTTCGCCTGCTGCAGCTTGCCCATCCCATCTTCACCTGCGTTCCTTGGCTCACAAGTGTCCAAGTCATGGCAGCCTGGCTTCCCGTGCTTCCGGTCATCCACCCTACGGCCGGCTGCCTTCCCCTGGACCGCTTTCCACAGCCCGCGGCTGCATGCCTTCCCCTGCTCTCCTTGCCCTGCCTGTGGCCACCTGACTGGCCCCCTTGTCCACGTTACGGCTGCAAGCCATCCCCTAGACACCCTTGTGCAGCAATTCCCGCCTGCATTCCTTGTCTCCCCCAGGCCAAGCCTATGGCCACCTGCCTTCTCTTGCTCTCACTTGTGTAGCTCATGGCTGCCCTCCTTCTCCTGCTTACCTTCTGTACCCAGTGGCTGCCTGCCTTTTCTTGCTCCCCTTTGTCCAGCTTAGGCCTCAGGTCCTTCCCCTGCACACCTTGTCCAGCCAAGAGACCTCAGCCTTCCCCTGCGCCCCGTTATCCAGGCCATGGCCAACTGTTTTCCCCTGAACCCCACTGTCCAGCCCGTGGTGGCGTGCTTGCCCTGTTACCCTTTGTCAGGCCCAGGGCCACCTGCCTTCCCCTGCTACCACTTGTCCTGCTCAGGGTCGCATGCCGTCCTCTACTTCCCCTTGTCAAGATATGGCTGCAGGTCTTTCCTTGCACCCCTTTGTTTATCCTGCTGCCAACTGCCTTCCCCAATCACACTTGTCCTGCTCAAGCCTGCTGGTCTTTGCCTGCTCCCCTTTGTCCAACCCATGGCCGACACCCTTCCTTTGTTCTTCCTTGACCATCCCTTGGCCGCCCCTGTTCCCACCTGCCCAACTCAGGTCAGCCTCCATTCCCTGCTCACCCTCCATTCCCTGCTCACCCCGCGGCTGCCTGCCCTCCACTGTGCTCCATTGTCTAGCCAGAGGCCACCTGCCTCTTCGTGATACCCTTTTGTGGCTAGTGGCCACCTCCCTTTCCCTGCCACCCCTTGTCAGGCCATGGATGCCAGCGTTCCCTTGCTCACACTTGTCCTTTGGTGGCCACCTGCCTACTCCTACTCCTGCTCCTGCTCCTGCTTGTCCAGTCCAGAGCTGCCTGCATTCCAGTGTTTCCACTGGTCCGGCAAAGGGCTGCTTGCCTTACCCTGTTTCCTCTGGTCAGGCCATGGATTCCAGCATTCCGCTGCTCCCACTTGTCAGTCCCTTGTCCTCCTGCTTTCCCTTGCTCCCACTAGTACACGTTTGGCTGCCTGCCGACCCTTGTTTCCCTTTGTCCACATGTGTCAGCCTGTTTGCCTTGCTCCCCCTTGTTGTCCCCGTGGCTTCCTGCCTTCCACTGCTCCCCATCGACCACCCCCGGGCCATCTTGCTCTCACTTTTCCATCCCAGGTCCACCTACCTTCTCCAGCTCCCCTTTGTCTATCCTGTGGCTGAGTGTCTTCCCTTCCTGCCCTTCGTCCTTTCCGTGGCCCCCTGCCATCCCCTGCTCCCTCTTTTCAAGCCCATTGCCCACAGCCTTCCCCTGTTCGCACTTTTCCTGCCCTTCGGCCACTTGCCTTTCCCTTAGGCCACTGGTCCAGCCAGTGATCGCTTGCTTTCACTGGCTCACCCTTTCCTAGCGCAGGGCCACCTGCCTTCCCCTCTTCACCCTTGTGCGGCCCGTGGCCACTTGGATTCCTCTGTTCCCCTTGTCCAGCCCTTGGCCACCTGCCTTCCCTTTCTCCCCCATAACCAGCCCAGGGCTTCCTGCTTACCCTGCTCCGACTTCTAGAGACCCTTACCACCTGTCTTCCCCTGTTCCCCTTGTCAAGCTTCTGGCAGCCTGCCGTTGCATGCTGCCTGTTGTCCCATTCCATGGATGACTGCCTTTCCCTGCTCCCCCTTGTCCATTCCATGGATGCCTGCTATCCGTGGAATGCCTTGTCCAGCCCGTGGCTTCTGACATTTCCTGTTACAGTTAGTCAATCCGTGGTCCACCTGCCTTCCCTTGTTACCACTCTCCACCCTGTGACCGTAGAATACAATTAATCTGTGTTTTCTTCTCTTTTTTTTTTTGAGGGTAGCGTCACTCGCCCTCATATATGGGACATTACCCATGGCCACGGGCTTCAAAAGCCAGCGCTTAAACACCCCACCACTCTGCCGGCCCTAGGATATAACATTATGATCCAAAAATATGAACGTCTGTTCAGCCAAGTGGCTCAGTTCTTTAGGAGTTGGCTTAGAGCACGTGCTCTGAGCAACAGGGACAACAGTTTGATTCGAATATGGGGCAGTGAATGCTGTGCCCAAGCAGAGCTATCACTGAGCTGCCAAGCAGTGGCAGGATGGCTCAGCTGGTATAACAACAAGATTGCCTGTTCAATGGTAGGCTCGGCGAACCCGCAACTAAAAATTGAAATTGGCACCTTGAGCTGAGCTGCCATCCGGATGGATCAGTGGATAAGGCATGCACGCTTTACAACAAGGCTGCTGGGTTTTGACTGCCACATAGGACGGTGGGTATGCCCACGCGCAACTAAGATTGAGCACAGCACTTTAAGCTTAGGGGACACGAGCTGCCCTTGGGAAGCCAGATGGTGACTGGCACCCTCCACAATGAAGATTGAAGAACAACAACTTGGCCGGTTCCCTCCCCCAATTTCCCAAACAAATCTTTTAAAAATGTAAAAGTAAAAAGGTGGACATCAAAAATAAAATGCTGCGTATACTTATTTTCATTTCTATTATTGATATTTAGTTTAATGCTTTAAACTTCTCTAATGGGGGAATAATGAGTGGACCCTTATATTTTTCTTTCTATTGGTCAAAGAAGCAGCCTGGGAACTGGACCTAGATAGCTTCCCCACCACGGAGGGAGGACAGCCGAACACTTCCGGCTAGGGTGGCCTCTACCTGGACGAGCCATAGCAGGTGAGCACTTGCCCCAGGTCCCCAACCTCTCCCCAGCCCGTCTGTGGCCATTATTCTCCACAGGCCTTCTCACTGCTTCTTCCTGTCTCTGTCATTCAACATCTCTGGATGGATCAGGAGAAGCCTCCACATTTCTGCTACATTCCCCATGCAGGCAGCTTTGTGGATTTTCCGGCGGTCCTTTTTTGAATTCGGTACCTCGCTCTAGATTCTATTTTCTTGCCAACACCATGGCTCTGCAAGCTGTTTGAGGAGCCCGAGGACGACACGTGCCTCTGTCTACCAAAGTCAAAAATCTCCTGCATGGCTCAGCCTAAGTGCTTGGGAATGCCCTCAGCACTCACTAGTAATTCAGTCTCCTGAGCCCGACGACAGTACACTCTAGAGTAGCTAGCTCCTCTTGCCACAATATCCCAGCAGGGCAGTGAGGCAGTTGCGAATCTTTCAGCCCACAATGGCTGTAACCAAGCAACGTTGCACGGGTCAGAGGTGATGTCACTGCCCATGTGCACAGAGGCCTTGTGGCCAAAGGCAAGGGCACCCAAGCTCAAGTGCATGGCCCAGGTGTCTGAAAGCTCAGGTTGCTTGTGGGCAGCTCTGGGTTCATTTTGCCTCATGATTTCATCCATTTATTCACTCTAGAATGCCCAGGAAAGATGTACCTTTCCATTCTTTGCCTTGCTACTGTATTCACTTGTCAATTTGTGACTAATGTAGCCGTATGATTACAGCTGATCCTTGATTTTCATACCCTGTTGTTGCCACCCACCTTCAATTGTGTCACTTAAATCCTTCAATTGTCTTTGCAAAGGTGAGTCTGGGTTAAGTTAATCAGTTCATGAATACCACACTACTATTGACAATTCATTTTTGGCAGTGTCACAACATTTGTCTGTCTGATGACTTTGCCAATATTTGAGTATTTCATCCTATTTTTGTCCTTATAAAACTGCATGGACTTTACCCACACCAAGAAGCATAGATCATATAGACATAGTACAATGATTAAACGTAGACATCATTAGAAATTCTCAGAAAAATTCATCAAGTGAAATAATTGAATGAAAGAAACCATATGAAACCTTGGGGGAACATCATGGAAGAGTATAGCTAAAACTCAAGGATCAATCTTTCATGACTCTTACAGCTTACTTAGGGTGAAACCCTTACATTATAATACGTTAAGACTACGATTTGGTATTTATACATCTAAGTTTCATATACATCTGAACCTAAAATGCTATGAAGTAGTAAATATTTCCCCTTAATAAATACGTAAGCTTGCCATCTAGTGGAGAAGAACCTACTGCCTTTCAAGCCTACCATTTCAGAAGGAAAGAATTCAGTTCTTGCTACTATGTTTTTCTGAGTTTTCAGAAATGGATTACAGCAAAGAAAGACTATTTGTGGTGCTGTAAGGGACTGTTTCAGCCCTTTTCTTACAAGCACTGAGTCCAGGCTTTGGGTAGTGTTTGTACACAATTTTAACTCCTAAGTTATACATATGGCTGCTTCCAAGTGGAGGCAGGGTTAGACCTTTGAAATTTGAAGGTTTGTTTGAATATTCACTAGCAAATCAAAGACCAATTATGGAATTCCTGATGGCCCAAATTTTAACTGATAAACATGCACGATTTACACTAGATGAGTCGGGGTTCACTGCAGAAATTATATCTATGTCTAACCATTATGCTGCACACATGCAATTTGAATGTCAACTGTACCTGAAAAAAAAATGAACTAAGAATTAAGAAAGACAACAAAGAATAGTCAATACACTGAAAACAAAGGCATGCTTCCTTTGCTTGGAAAATCCATTTCACAATGTTATTTTAAACATCCAGTTGAAAATTCATTACATTAAGATAACTTTACTGAATTAAAAACTGTTTTCATTTCTATTATGCTGTGTAGAATCAAGCATAAAGTATAACTTTGCAGTTATTTGTCACTTTTTTTTTCATTAGCAGTTTATGTCTGGAATCCAACTATTTTACATGTTATACTACAATGGAGAACTATTTTCATTGTACTTCCCCCATGCATTATCATTTAAAATTTGGGCAATGCATTTTCTTTCTTTCTTTCTTTCTTTCTTTCTTTCTTTCTTTCTTTCTTTCTTTCTTTCTTTCTTTCTTTCTTTCTTTCTTTCTTTCTTTCAATTGGGGAGTTGGTGGAGGGGTAGAGTGTTGGAAAATTGGGGGAGTGGAACAGTGTTGGGGAATGGGGCAAGGGGAACACCCAAGTTGTTGTCTTTCAATCCTAGTTGTGTAGGGTGCAACAAGCTCAGCTCCAAATTGAGTTCAGCTGCTCAGCTCAAGGTGCTGTGTTCAATTAGTTGCAGGTAGGCATAGCCACCATCTCATGTGGGAGTCAAACTGGCATCCTTGTTGTTAATTAAGAATGTGTGCTCTCTCCTTTGCCACCCGGGCAGAAGCAGCTCAACTCCAGGAGCCAAGTTCAGTATTCAGCTGCGGGTGGGCATAGCCGATACATCTCCTACAGGCAACCTTGTTGTTAGGAGCACGTGCTCTCACTAGCTGAACCACCCTGCCCTGTTGGCAGGTCAGTGGCAGCTCAGCTTGGGCGCAGGGCCACTGGCCCACATGGGCATCACACAGGCAATTCTGTTGCTCAGAGTGAGCTCCTAACCAACAGAGCCACTTGGACAGTAGTGCTCTGCCTTTTCTTAATGCTGTATTTGATGGACTAAAGTTGTTAAAATTTTCAAATCCAATTTGTCTTCTCCTCCACCTCCTCCTCCTCTTCCTCCTCCTCCTCCTCCTTCTTCTTCTGAATCATCTTCTCCTTCGCCTTCTTCTTTACTTTTTTATTATTGATTAGTGTTTTCTGTGTCCTAAGAGAATATTGCCTATTCCTAGATCACAAAACAATTAATCTATGTTTTCTTCTTGTCTTTTTTTTTAGTGTAGCGTCACTGGCCCTCATATGTGAGACATAACCCGTGGCCACTGGCTTCCCAAGCCAGTGCTTAAACACCACGCCACTCGGCCGGCCCTAGGATATAACATTATGATCTAAAAATGTGAACGTCTGTCCAGCCAAGTGGCTCAGTTGCTTAGGAGTTGGCTTAGAGCACATGATCTGAGCAACAGGGACACCAGTTTGATTCGCGTATGGGGCAGTGAATGCTGCGCCCGAGCAGAGCTATCACTGAGCTGCCAAGCAGTGGCAGGATGGCTCAGCTGGTATAACAACAAGATTGCCTGTTCAATGGTGGGCTCGGCCCACCCGCAACTAAACATTGAACTCGGCACCTTGAGCTGAGCTGACATCTGGATGGCTCAGTGGATAGGGCATGCACGCCCTACAACAAGGCTGCTGAGTTTTGACTCCCACATAGGACGGTGGCTATGCCCATGCGCAACTAAGATTGAACACAGCACTGTAAACTTAGGGGACACGAGCTGCCCATGGGAAGCCAGATGGCGACTGGCACCCTCCACAATGAAGATTGAAGAACAACATCTTGGCCGGTCCCCTCCCCCAATTTCCCAAACATATCTTTTCAAAATGTACAAGTAAAAATGTGGACATCAAAAATAAAATGCTGCGCATACTTATTTTCATTTCTATTATTGATATTTAGTTTAATGCTTTAAACTTCTCACTAAAGTTCTCTAATGGGGGAATAATGAGTGGGCCCTTAAATTTTTCTTTCTATTGCTCAAAGAAGCAGCCTGGGAACTGGACCTAGATAGCTTCCCCACCACGGAGGGAGGACAGCCCAACATTTGTGGCTGGGGTGGCCTCTACCTGGATGAGCCATGGCAGGTGAGCACTTGTCCCAGGTCCCCCGCCTCTCCCCAGCCCGTCTGTGGCCATTGTTCTCCACAGGCCCTCTCACTGCTTCTTCCTGTCTCTGTCATTCAACATCTCTGGATGGATCAGGGGAAGCCTCCACATTTCTGCTATGTTCCCCATGCAGGCAGCTTTGTGGATTTTCCAGTGGTCCTCTTTTGAATTCGGTACCTCGTTCTAGATTCAATCTTCTTGCCAACACCATGGCTCTGCAAGCTGTTTGAGGAGCCCGAGGATGACACGTGCCTCTGTCTCCCAAAGTCAAAAATCTCCTGCATGGCTCAGCCTAATTGCTTGGGAATGCCCTCAGCACTCACTAGTAATTCAGTCTCCTGAGCTCGACGACAGTAGACTCTAAAGTAGCTAACTCCTCTTGCCACAATATCCCAGCAGGGCAGTGAGGCAGTTTAGAATTTCTCAGCCCACAATGGCTGTAACCAAGCAACGGTGCACGGGTCAGAGTTGATGGCCCTGCCCATGTGCACAGAGGCCTTGTGGCCAAAGGCAAGGGCACCCAAGCTCAAGTGCATGGCACAGGTGTCTGAAAGCTCAGGTTGCTTGTGCGCAGCTCTGGGTTCATTTTGCCTCATGATTTCATCCATTTATTCACTCTAGAATGCCCAGGAAAGATGTACCTTTCCATTCTTTGCCTTGCTACTGTATTCACTTGTCAATTTGTGACTACTGTAGCGGTATGATTACAGCTGATCCTTGATTTTCATACCTTGTTGTTGCCACCCACCTTCAATTGTGTCATTTAAATCCTTCAATTGTCTTTGCAAAGGTGAGTCTGGTTTAAGATAATAAGTTCATGAACACCACACTACTATTGACAATTCATTTTTGGCAGTGTCACAACATTTGTCTGTCTGATGACTTTGCCAATATTTGAGTATTTCATCCTATTTTTGTCCTTATAAAACTGCATGGACTTTACCCACACCAAGAAGCATAGATCATATAGACATAGTACAATGATTAAACTTAGACATCATTAGAAATTCTGAGAAAAATACATCAAGTGAAATAATTGAATTAAAGAAACCATATGAAACCTTGGGGGAACATCATGGAAGAGTATAGCTAAAAATCAAGGATCAATCTTTCATGACTCTTACAGCTTACTTAGGGTGAAACCCTTACATTATAATACGTTAAGACTACGATTTGGTATTTATGCATCTAAGTTTCATACACGTCAGAATCTAAAATGCTATGAAGTAGTAAGTATTTCTCATTAATAAATACCTAAGCTTGCCATCTAGTGGAAAAGAACCTAGTGCCTTTCAAGCCTACCATTTCAGAAGGAAAGAATTCAGTTCTTGCTACTATGTTTTTCTGAATTTTCAGAAATGGATTACAGCAAAGAAAGACTATTTGTGGTGCTCTAGGAGACTGTTTCAGCCCTTTTCTTACAAGCACTGAGTCCAGGCTTTGGGTAGTGCTTCTACACAATTTTAACTCCTAAGTTATACATATGGCTGCTTCCAAGTGGAGGCAGTGTTAGACCTTTGAAATTTGAGGTTTTGTTTGAATATTCACTAGCAAATCAAAGACCAATTATGGAATTCCTGATGGCCCAAATTTTAACTGATAAACATGCACGATTTACACTAGATGAGTCGGGGTTCACTGCAGAAATTATATCTATGTCTAACCATTATGCTGCACACATGCAATTTGAATGTCAACTGTAACTGAAAAAAAATGAACTAAGAATTAAGAAAGGCAACAAAGAATTGTGAATACACTGAAAACAAAGACATGCTTCCTTTGCTTGGAAATCCCATTTCACAATGTTATTTTAAACATCCAGTTGAAAATTCATTACATTAAGATATCTTTACTGAATTAAAAACTGTTTTCATTTCTATTATGCTGTGTAGAATCAAGCATATAGTATAACTTTGCAGTTTTTTGTTGCTTTTATTTTTTCATTAGCAGTTTATGTCTGGAATCCAACTATTTTACATGTTATACTACAATGGAAAACTATTTTCATTGTACTTCCCCCATGCATTATCATTTAAAATTTGGGCAATGCATTTTCTTTCTCTTTCTTTCTTTCTTTCTTTCTTTCTTTCTTTCTTTCTTTCTTTCTTTCTTTCTTTCTTTCTTTCTTTCTTTTCTTCTTTCTGTCTTTCTTTCAATTGGGGAGTTGGTGGAGGGGTAGAGTGTTGGAGAATTGGGGGAGTGGAACAGTGTTGGGGAATGGGGCAAGGGGAACAGCCAAGTTGTTGTCTTTCAATGCTAGTTGTGAAGGGCGTAACAAGCTCAGCTCCAAATTGAGTTCAGCTGCTCAGCTCAAGGTGCTGTGTTCAATTAGTTGCAGGTAGGCATAGCCACCATCTCATGCGGGAGTCAAACTGGCATCCTTGTTGTTAAGAATGTGTGCTCTATCCTTTGCCACCCGGGCAGCAGCAGCTCAACTCAAGGAGCCAAGTTCAGTATTCAGCTGCGGGTGGGCATAGCCGAACCATCTCCAACAGGCAACCTTGTTGTTAGGAGCACGTGCTCTCACCATCTGAACCACCCTGCCCTGTTGGCAGGTCAGTGGCAGCTCAGCTTGGGTGCAGGGCTACTGGCCCACATGGGCATCAAACAGGCAATCCTGTTGCTCACAGTGAGCTCCTAGCCTACCGAGCCACTTGGACAGTAGTGCTCTGCCTTTTCTTAATGCTGTATTTGATGGACTAAAGTTGTTCAAATTTTCAACTTCAATTTGTCTTCTCCACCTCCTCCTCCTCCTCCTCCTTCTTCTTCTTCTGCATTATCTTCTCCTTCTCTTTTACTTTTTTATTATTGGTTAGTGTTTTCTGTGTCCTAAGAGAATATTGCCTATTGGTAGATTACAAAACAATTAATCTGTGTTTTCTTCTTCTCTTTTTTTTTTGAGGGTAGCGTCACTGGCCCTCATATGTGGGACATAACCCGTGGCCACTGTCTTCCCAAGCCAGCGCTTAACCACCGCGCCACTCGGCCGGCCCTAGGATATAACATCATGATCTGAAAATGTGAATATCTGTTCGGATCCCACATATGAGGGCCAGTGACATTGCCCTCTACAGCTAAGCCTGTGAACAACAGCTCCACCTAGAGCTGGGCTGTTATGAGTTCCGGGGATGGCATAGCTGCAGCCCCTGCTGTATTGGGGTGCCATAAGCTACAGTGAGTGGCCGGCAGCCGATGTGAGCTGCCAAGAGCCTCCATTAGCAGCCGTCCAAAGACCGGCAACTGATCTGCCTCACCTGGAAAGAACGCAATGATAATGGCAACTTAGGCCAGTGAAGCAACATCCTCCACAACTAGATGGAAGAACAAAAGGACAACAACTTGTCTGTTCTCCTTCCCCAATTCCCCAACACTGTTCCCTTCCCCCAATTCCTCAATAAAAATCTTAAAAAAAACAACAACTCGTATTGCTTCCCTTTTCTAATTTCTCCAGGAACCACATTTATTCTAAATAGCATGATTAAGGCAGACATTTGAACCTAGTAATTGTTTGAAATTTTTGGTTTTTATTGATTTCTCAATAAAAATTAAATTTTCAATCTTGTTCCTTTTAGTACTTACGAGGTCTGAAAATTAAGTTCGCGAACTCACCCTAGAAAAAGGGCCGAATATCACTACGGTCATCTTTAAATACTCCCCTTGGGAAGCTATGCACCCATGCCAATTGCCTAGTCCACCCCTCAAAGTAATTTTCGGAACTCTTTCTGGAATGGCCATCAGAGCTGTCATCATATTACCCTTGATGTCCTGAATGTCATCAAAATGTTTTCGATATTTCCTTTATCTTTGGGTAAAGAAAGAAGTCACTGGGGGCCAGATCAGGTGAGTAAGGAGGGTGTTCCAATACAGTTATTTGTTGACTGGCTAAAAACTCACTCACAGACAGTGCCATGTGAGCTGGTGCATTGTGATGCAAGAGCTGTGAATTGTTGGTGAAAAGTTCAGGCTGTCTTTTTCCACAGCCTATTCAGCACTTTCAAATAGTAAACTTAGTTCACAGTTTGTCCAGTTGATACAAATCATAATGAATAATCCCTCTGATATCAAAAAAAGGTTAGCAACAGTTGTGAACTTAATTAGCAGAACTTGTATGCATAAAAATTAAATTTACATTGAAGAGCTTTGTATTTCTTCATTGTCAACTTTCAGTAGTGAATTATAACAACTTTAATGTTGATTCCTATTATATTGCTTTAACAGAAATAAATAGCCATTTCAAGTTTAATTTCAGTTATTAATGAAAATAATGGTATTCAAATAACTAATACAGAATAGTTTTTCCCAATTTGTCTAGTATTTTTTCCGCTTTTGCTTTCCTGTGCATTACTTTTACTTTATTTTAAATCTTGTGTGGATTTAGAATTCTAACAAAATTTTCCTTTTAATAAGAAAGTTTCCTTTTCAATTTAAGTACTTGTAATATTTAGGAGTCCCCCAAGACCACCCACACAGTTGATATTCGATTGAAATAGAAGAGAATGAAAGCTGTTAAATTCTGATTGCATGCCATATGGTTGTAGCTTATTATAGTAGAAGAATATAGATTAATACCAGGAAGAAGAAAAGGCTTTGAGGCAGAGTCTGTGGCAGTTCAAAGCTCAAAGCTTCCATTTGTTTCCCACTGAAGTCATGGACAGCTGCTAACTTCTCCCAACAATGAGGTGTAAAAATATTCAGGGTCTATTGCCAGTCAGGGAAACACACAAGCTTTGATGCACAGAGTTTTTATTGTCTAAGTCTCGTAAAAATGATTGAGTACCTGATACTGCAAGGCCCTAGATACCACGCATGTTGTTATAATGGACTGAGACCCGAGGCCAACAGGTAAAAGATAATCTTGTCAGGCAGTACTTGAGATTGAGATAAAGTTTATATTATGACCGAGGTATTGTTTTTTCATATACTTTGTAATTAAAATACACTTTCAATTCTGTAATTGTTAGCCTTTACACTAAAAATTATTCAAGTGCCCTTGGATTCTACTTTTGGCTGTGAAATCAGTTTCCCTGTAGAATGAAAGGTTGTCGGTTTGATCCCCACATGGGCTGCGGAGCTGCATCTTTCAGCCCATTATCTCGGTTAGAGCGCAGCGCTCATAGCATCAAAGTTGTTGAATGGATCCCCACACCCTCCACAATTAGATAGAAAAAACTACTTGACTGGAGCTGATGGGTCCTGGAAAAAAACACTGTCCCTCCCGACCACCACCCGCCCCAAAAAAAAAGAAGACAAAAAAAAAGTCTTAATCAAAATGAACATCATGAAAATACTGAAAAGATTTTAAAATAAAACTTAAATCATTTTTAAAGTATAAAATCAAGTGGCTAGTCTCAGACTTTGGATTTATATACTAAAATTTTCAATGCTAAATTCTAAATTGGTCCTAGTCTAAAATAATATTGATGTTGGCAGAGTGAATCCCTCCAGTGGTGGCTCAAGTCCTGGGCAAAGAACGTTCTTGGTTTCACATAGGAAAACCCATATGGAGTTTCAAATGAAGTTGTTGCAGGAAGCTTGGCAATGCTTCCTCCCAAAGAGGAAAGATACAATTACAAGAAAGTAAAGACTGTAGAAGGCCTGAGTATCTTTCCAGTGTACACTGTGGCCTATTCTATGTCAAGGATTTTACTTATCGTCTAAAGAGTGGTTACCATGACTACCTCACAAGGCACACGCATACTTGAGTTATTGCCAAGAGACTAGCAGTGGCTGAGTTTAGGGCAAAAATCATCTAAGTATTTCTATGTGATTATAATACTTAGTAGCAAAAGGAGTCTCAAACTTTTCTTATCCTACAAAGGGCTATATATTATTGCAATAGAGGGTAACATCTGTTTCTCAGTCAAAGCTTCAGTATCTGTTGCTACACCAATGTACAAGGCAAAGTGTTAAAACAAGGCTGTTGATTAACATACCCCATGGTCAGTAAGTTGCCTCATATCGGAACTCTCATGGCCGGGAGAACTTTCACAGCAATAATCATAGGCAAGTGAGCTCAAGGACTGACGTTATAATCAGTTTCTCATAGGCTGTTGGCCTACTTGACAAGACGCCTGAGCCTCTGTTTCCAAGGGGCTTGAGTGCCCTATTTCTCAGTCCTGGGGTCCCCAATGGGGCTGTAGCGTCTTAGGTTGTTTCCGTTTTAGAAAATCTTTCCGGTCATTGAATTACACAGCCAGCTCTTATTGGGGTACCACAGGAACTTGCCATAAAAGCAGTGAAAGTACTGTCTACTATAGGATCTGATGTAGAGGAAAGGCACATGGGTTCATAGAGGCAGGAGATATTACATGACAAACTATAAGGCAGCATCCCAGACATCCAGTGCTGAGCATGGATCTTCATTTCATAGTGGCCTTGTCAGACAGTGGGATGCTGTCGGCCCCCAGCAAAGCACCAAACAGGAAAGTGAAGCAAGGGTAAGTTTGTTTAAACAAAGGATAGACAAGGGATGGGCTATTTCACAGAGCAGCCTGCTCCTGCCCATGAAAAGCCAAGGAAGAATCAGTTTATTCAAGCAGAGGAAGAGGAAAAGCAGGCTATTCCATAGAGCAAGCAGCACAGTTCATGGCAGAGGGTTAAACCTATTATTGGTATTCCCTTAATTAGAAGCTGTACATTTAAAGTTGTAGAAGGAATATTCAGGGATTTTTTTTTTTAGGAAATGGCTGATGGTTGGCATTGCCTTTCGTCTTCTACAGCCAGTCATGCTTCAGTGTACCTCAATTTTATTTAGTGAGGAACCTTTGCAATTTTGGTTGTTTAATGTATTTATTACACAGTCGTAAGAAATACGAATGTCTGAATGAGTACTACTGAGTTTGGTACAAAACCTGCTCAAGGCCTAATCATTTGGATTATAATTTTGCAATACTTTCTAGCCTATTGTACAGAATTTATATTTAATTTTTAAAAGAAACAGCTCATTCGTCTGATGAAAATATGTGCTTAAAGCTAAACATGTCCTTAACTTTTTCAGTTTTTATTTTACTGTAAAACAATAAAGGGACTATTTATATTTCACTTCTTTGCTGCTGGATGGGGTAATGGCAAACAAAAATAAAGTCCCAAGGATTGGTATTTGTGTGTAAAAGTTTTCATGTAAATGTCAGTATACATAAGTAGGTATCAGTACCAGTAAGCCTCACCAAATAATGAATTGTCTTTATAAACCATAAAAGTGTTTACTAACACAATAGAAGAAACTTCAATTTTAAAAAGTAGACTAATCAGAATAAAGTCTTAGTATATAATTCCTTAATAGTTAGTCCTTTAGTGGGGGGGATGGGAACTATTGTCTAGGTGAACTACACAAACTAGCAGAATAAAAGAAGGAAATTCAATTTATTTAATAATGAAATGCTATTTTTATAAGAAGCAGTTGGGTTTTAAAGTTTAGCTTTTAGGCCAGCCAAGTGGTGCGTTGGTTAAGACCTGGCTTGGGACACAGCAGCCCCAGTTTGCATCCTACATATGAGAGCCAGTGACAATGCCCTCTACAGCTAACAACAGCTCCACCTGCAGCTGGGCTGAGAGCCCCGGCGACAGTGTAGGCTGCAGCCCCTGCTGCAGTGGGCTGCCATGAGCTACAGTGAGTGGCTGGCAGCCAACATGAGCGGCCGGCAACCAGTGTGAGCTGCCAAGAGCCGCTGTGAGCAGCCGTCCAGAGGCCGGCGACTCATCTGCCTCACCCGGGAAAAGCACAATGACGGAACCAACATGGGCTAGTGAAGCAATGTCCTCCACAACTAGACTGAAGAACAAAAACACGAAACTTGTCTGTTTCCCTTCCCTGATTCCCTGACACTGTTGCCCTTCCCCAATTCCCCATAAAATCTTAAAAAAAGAATCAAAGAATGAAAAGCTTAGCTTTTAGATGTTAGTCCATCTTCAGTTGGGTTCAAATCCAATTTAACATATGCAGAACTTAAAAAATCATCTTTGTTTTCATTGTTACAATAATGATTTAAGCTATATTGATTAAATCAATTGGTACTTTTGATGACATTATAGCCAGTTAATCTCCACCTGAACAGATAAAGAGAATTTTTAAAACATTTATCTTTAGCACATGTTGGGAACTATATGATGTGAGGTTTAAATACACAGTATAGTTATTTGGTAGAGCTCTGATGCTTAAAGGCTGATTGTAGAGTTGGCTTTGAACTACATAAAGGAGTAACCAAGTACCTGGGAGTGTTTAAAGATAGCCAACTTCCGCCACTTCTAGAAAATTGAGTCTATAATTCTGGGCAGAGGCCCAGAAACCTGTAAGTTACACATAACTGTGAGTAGTTTAGAGAGTCAGTTCTCAAGGATATTACGTCATTCAAAAAATTGGGTTTGGAAAATTTGAGAATACTGAGAAGTACAATGTAATGACATTAAGAATGTTCTTCAGGGCTGGCTGAGTGGCGCGGTGGTTAAACGCTGGCCTGGGAAGCCAATGGCCCCGGTTTGGGTCCCACATATGAGGGCCAGCGACACTGCCCTCAAAAAAAAGAAAAAGAATGTTTTTCAAGCTACTAAATGCTGAGATCAGCAATGCTGTGAATTTCAAAGACTCCTAACTTCAATTTCAAGAACATGATTTTTTTAAATGAAATCTACTTTAGAACTAAGGCCGGCCTACCAGGCATTTCTATTAGTCCTGTTGTGGTCAACTTTCTTTCCTATAGGTGCAAATAAAAGAAAAAAAAGTTTAAAATGCTTTGTATGTTGTCATTCCTTCTTGTACAGTGCCATGTTTTACCATATTGTTAATAACAATGTGTTTGACATTCTAAGAATATGCCAGCCCAAAATGTGCCACTGTTGCAAGGTTATTTTGAGAAAAGACAGACAGGATGAGCTCTCTGCTCTTCCCCTATCTACCTGAAAACATAAATTTCCCCTGCGAGGGTGTTCTGCCACTCTCTTGATATTTACCACTGGAGACAGAAGGGCACCAAGAGTCTATGCAAATAAACCTTATTAATGATCCTCTTATCTACTGTTAATCTTCCCATATACAGATAATGGGCTTTCCCACAATTTGCCACCCCTAAACACTCAAAAATTCTTTGTCTTGTCACTAATATTTAAATATATCCTCTTTTGCCTGA
The DNA here is from genome assembly GCA_033961575.1 of Aselliscus stoliczkanus. NCBI lineage: Eukaryota > Metazoa > Chordata > Mammalia > Chiroptera > Hipposideridae > Aselliscus > Aselliscus stoliczkanus. The sequence goes on along the minus strand of CM066742.1, from coordinate 6,043,590 downwards.
ATGGTATAAAAGCCACCAAGCCTAGCTGTTTCTTTGGGGGCTTTTCTCTTTTCTCGATGAAGCATGCCCATGTAGACCTTTTAATATCAAATAAATTTGTATGCTCTTTCTCCTGTTTATATGTTAACAGTTCATTTCACAGACCCAGCCTGAGAACCTAAGATGACACAAGAAAAATTTTCTTACCTACAGCATCATGCTAAAACAGTTAAACACTAGTCCTATTTTCTGGCCCCCCTATGCTAGAATATAGAAGATAAAAGTTAGTAAATTAGTTAACAATGCTTTCTCAAGGTATTCAGTGTATAGCTTAAAATGTCATCTATTTACTTATTTGAAATGATCGTGACCTAAAATAGTAAGAATAACCACAACTTACAAGTAGCTAATAGTGAATTACTCAGAGCACAGCCATAGGAACTCTACCACTTCCTTTCTGTTAACAGCTGGCAAGTAATTTATCCCAAGTGCTTCATTTCACTTGTGTAAAATGTAGATAAGTATGTGAGAATCCAATAAAGTATTGTATCCAAGGACCTTAAATAATATTTGGTATAAGATGAATTCACATGTCTTTTTATTATTCATACTGATACATTTATTCCAAAAATAACTTGAAGACTCAGAAGTCTGTTTTATTTCTACCATAACCCCAAAAGACTTCAAAAATATATTTCATTTTTTGTGTTGTCTTGTATTGTTTTGGCAATTTTTTTTCTGCAACAAATTAGCCACTGGTAATATGTAACATAGCCACTATTAAAAATAATCATTCACAAAGATATAGCAATATTCTATGCTCCGGGCCTACTTTTTTAAAGTATCTAAACATTAGCTTTTTACTTTCCCCTAATTCCTTCTAATGCCTGAGTTTAAATTGATTATAATCAGGTTTTAAAATAATTACTAACCCAGTAAGCAACTTCTAGCTGGTGTCTTCCATTTGTCTTTGCTTGTAATACTCATCCACCCCTGGTTGTGTGCAAAAGGAAATGACTAACAATCTTTTAACCAATGAGCTAAATGTGAGGTTAACTTTTAGCTGTATGTGAACTACCTTAATATTTTAAAAATTATATCAGAAATTAAAGTATAGACATTAATGGAAGAGCCCAGCATTTGAGCCCTTTAGGAATTTTAAAATCCTGTATATTAATATCACTAATCCAGATGAAAAGAATAGATAACATTCTTTTGAGCATTTATAAATATCAATTTGCTATATGCACTTTATATATATTATTTAATTCTCAAATCATCCTCATTTTGGCACTAGTGCATGCCATTACTCCCATTTTTTAGGTAAGAAAAGTTTGATTTGAAGAGAAGAAAGATTCCACAGCCATAAGTGATAAGGTTGGATTTGAACAAAGAAAACTTGATTGCATAGTCCAAACTCTAATAGCATTCTTACTCAGAAAATAAGCTCTTCGTATCAGTTTTGGACACATATGGCAGATACATTTTGACACACATACATATTGATTGTTAATGTTTTAGCCCCCAACAATTTGACTTATCTATCTATGTATGGAAATCTAGTTATATATAAGCATTTATTTTTCCTTTTTTATTTTTAAGTCTTCCAAAAAGAGCAACTCTAGAAAGTTCACTCTGGATTTCCTTAAACATCTATGATGAAATCCTTGCTATGTATGTAGAGCAGGTGTGTTAACTCTGACTTTTATAGTTGACACTTTAGAGACTATCTAGATTTGTGATTTCCATCTGAAACAGTCACTGCAGATTAGAATTCCCCAAGAAGGAGGAAGAAAATTAAAACAAAGGGCACCTTTTAACAGACTAATATTTGATGATTGGGTTCAGGCATGTGTATGTTTTCAAAGCTTCCTGCAGCCAGTGCTAATAATGTGAACTAGGATGATGTCACAGAAATGGCAATGTGAGGCATGCTTCTTGAAATCTCTGGAAGTTACAACAAATTGAACAGCGATAATTCAACAAAAGATTCCCTGAGAATCACACAAGTACACCACACTTTGAATCATCTGAATGTGGGCAAATTGGGCAAGCAGGGGAGGAAGGAAAGAGGAAGTGCAGAGATGTAGGCTTTGGGCTGCAGGGCACAGACCACAGCTTGCTGTAGTCTGGGGAGAGGGAAGAATCTAGGCTACAGGCTCACTTACTGTGGTCCACAGTCCTGCCTGAGAGATCAGCATACAAGATGGCTGAAACCAATGTTCAGGACAGAGACCGGTCAGAATTGTAGTTTAAGCCCTCACATCCAGGCAGAAAACAGGAAACAAAGACACAGAGACTGGCCACCTCTCTCCATCCTCCAAAGCTTGTGCCATCCCCACCCTCCCAGTGTTAGAAGCAGACTCCAGAACAAATGGTAGAGTTGCATTAAAAAAAATGTCTACAACTCTGAGAACTGTATTGACAGCACTGGGCTGATTAGAGCCACAACTGTACCAGCCACCTCTCACAGCCCACCCACCCCACCACAACCCCTTTCTTAGGAGGTCCCTGCTGGGGCAATTAGAGCTGCTGAGACACACAGGCTCAGCATTGGGCTGCAGGGGCAGTATTGGGATTTTAGAAGTTCTGGCCATGGTATTTTCAGTACATTTGCAGACAGGGACAGGAACTGCACTAACTTTGTAGAAACCACTTACCACACCCTGTTGCACCCTGGAAGCCTGCCCTCCCCACCTATGGCTGCATTGCCACTGGTCACTCTGGGCACCTGCAGGATGGCTCTGCCTCTGAAAGCCATACAGGTTTTTTTTTTTTAAATAGCAGCAGACAACCCAAGTGGCCTGGGGAGATTCCTAGATGATGTTAAGCTGAGACTTGCACTGCCCCATAGACAGGTGGTGGCTGGACTTGGCATAATTTTTTTAAATTTTTCTTTCTCTGTTTTTCTTTGTTTCTTTTCCTTTTTTTCTTCTCCTTATTTTCTTTTTCTTCCTATTTCCGTTTTTGTTGTTTTGTTTTTTTCTGTTGTTTGTTTTGTGTTTTTTAGTTTTTTCTGCTTTTGTTATTTTTTTGTTGTTTTTGAATTTTCCATTTTTTGATTGCTTGTTGTTTGTGGGATTTTTGTGAGTATGAATTTTCTTTTTCTGTTAGCGATGGTTTGTTTTGTTGCAGAATGGTTGGGGCCCCAACTCCAGCCTAGGAGCCAAGACAATACTGAATTTATAGAAACAACTGACCACACCAAGAAGCCCTCTGAGACATAACCCTGCCCCCCTTCAGCTGCATTTCCAGGGGCACTCGGGGTGCCTCAGTGACCAGCTTTGCCCACAAAAACACAGAGGACATTTTTTCTAATTTAATTAGTTTCAGGTGTACAACACAGTGCAGTAGTTATACATTTTACCCCTCAAAGTGACAACCCTCCACCCCCAATTCGCCACCCCACTCCTCCCCCCCATATCATATATATCTATTACTCTTCCTCTGACTCTCTTCCACAGTATAATCCACATCCCGTGACTATCCATATATATTCAATTATAGTTGGTATACAACCTCCGCTTCAGGTATACAGTGCAGTGATCAAACCTCTACTGCATCCATGAAATGGTCTCCCCAACAAGACATGTGACCATCTGATGCCCCACAAAATATTTACACCATTATTAATTATATTCCCTGAGCTGTCTTTCATATCCCTGTGGCAATATTGTAGTTGCCAATTTTTGCTGTCTAATCCCTTCCCCTAGTCCCTCATCCCCACCCCGCTCCCAACTAGCAACCCTGTATTTCCTCTATATCTATGAGACAGTTTCTGTTTACATTGCTTATTCATTCAGTTTTTCATATTCCACATATAAGAGATAATATGGTATTTGTCTTTCACAGAAGACATTTTTTAAAGCAACAGACAATCTGCACTGCCCTGTGGAGTTTTTCATCTTGAACAGTGACCAAAAAACTGCACAACAAACACCCAGGAGCAGCTCTGAGGAATTTGTGTGCCTGAAGTGGAGACTGACTGCAGTGTCCTTGGGGCGCTGAGCAAGGTACAGGCCAGATGCATGTGTAAGATCTGAATCTGCATTAACATTGTTAAAACCATGGTTCATGGCTTATAACACACTTGGACTCGGCCCTGTTCAGCTAGTGCTGCATCGCCGAGTGCACTCTCAACATCAGGTCAAACAGCCAGGCACACTCACCTAAGGAAGATCTTTCAACAGCTGGGCTTTATGGGAAGCTGAGAGGTAGCAACAAGCCTCGGAGGCCCTGGGCCTTTTGCTAAGCTGCCTCAGGCCCACTATTGGTGGCAGCCAGCCTCAGTTCACAGTGCAGCCACCCCCACATGCCTCCAGGTCCAACACAGGCAGCAGCCAACTGCATACAGCTTTGAGGCACCTACCAGATAGTCAGGGGCTGGTAATAGTCAAGGCTGAAATCACCCTGCACAAGAGCCCCATCCAAGAGACACCAAAAACAACACACCCAGAGGCCAGGTTCAGACCAAACAAGAGCACTGCTGGATTGAACCTATAAATGTCACACCCATGGGATTCTCAACAAGCACAGAAGCCCCCAAGGGCAAAGCCTCCTCTGAGGGGTAATCCCTCACACATGAGCCCATAAACTGTGGGCATTGCCAATCATCACAGTTAGCCTGGAAGTCAATCCCATCCACTGACAAGCCAAAACCAATCAAGGCTCAACTACAACAGGAAAACACACACAACACAAAGGAAACCTCTGGAATAGAGGAGAATAGGGAGT
>CM066742.1:6009558-6038377 GCA_033961575.1 Aselliscus stoliczkanus | reverse complement strand
TTCAGTTTTCTGAGACAGAGTCCTCCCCAATGGACTTTTCTGCCAATTCAGAATGAGATTTGTTAGAAGGGAGACAAACACGGTCCCTGATGCTACCCAACATGTCTCTTCCCCAGTATCAGCAAACGCGTTCAGAATGACAACTCATTCTGTTGCCGAATGCACCGCATCCAGCCTTGCGACTGAGTTTGCAAACCCGCTTTAGAGGAAAACACATGCTTCCACATCGCTTGCTTCAGCAAACCTGTGTTTCGTAGCGCCAATCAGATCTGAACGTGAAAGCCCTGTTCCTCTTGTCGTGCAGCTTAATTTCCCCAGTAGTTTTGACGTCCGTTTGTTTCCAGTTCTCACACTTGGAAGCATTGAGCATTGCAGTGGAATTTCAGAGAGCCTTGGTCACGAACACTGAAATGCTTTGGGCAGCAGGGACACAGCGCGTTGCATTCCTTGCTATGTGAGGGTTGTGCTAAGTGAATGGTTTAGGAGGCCTACTCCTTGGTTCACTCAGTAGTGACCAGAATGCGCATAAGTTGCCAGCCAGTGGATGAAGGCTATGCCTTGATCTGACTGCACTAGTTTTTTCCACATGGCGGTACTGATTTCAGTTTTCCGAGACAGAGACCTCCCCAACTGACATTTCTGACAATTCTGAACGAGATTTGTTAGAAGGGAGACAAACACGGTCCCTGATGCCACCCAACATGTCTTCTTCCCCAGAATCAGCAAACGCGTTAGGAATGACAACTCATTCTATTGCCCACTGCACCACATGCAGCCATGAGACTGCGTTTGGAAACCTTCCGCTTTAGACGAAAGCACATGCATCCACTTCGCTTGCTTAAGCAAACCTGTGTTTCATAGTGCCAATCAGCTCTGTACGTGAAAGCACTGTTCCTCTTGTCTTGTGGCTTAATGTCGCCAATAGCTTTGACGTTCATTTGTTTCCAGTTCTCACACTTGCACGCATTGAGCATTGCAGTGGAATTTCAGAGAGCCTTGGTCGCTAACACTGGAACGCCTTGGACAGCAGCCACACTGGTACCTGCATTCCTTCCAGCGCAAGGGTTGCATTGAGGCAATGTTTCGGGAGGCCTTTTCCTGAGTTCACTCAGTTGGGTCCCGGAATGCACACCACTTAGTGTCAGCTAGAGGATGCCTTGATGTGACTGCACTAGGCTGTTCCACATGGCTGAAATGACTTCAGGTCTCCGAGGCAGGGACCTTCGGAATTGACCTTGCTGCCTCGGGCAGGACAAGATAGAGCCTTCACTCTGAAGGCAGCCCTGGGCTGGACAAGGTTGATTAGGGGTGGCCATGGGGTGGACATGGTGTGGCACAGGAAGGCAGGGGGCCCAGGGATGACAAGGTGGAACAGGGTGGCAGCCATTGTCTGGACACAGGGGAGAAGACAAAGACCAGCAGCCTTGAGCAGGACAAGTGTGAGTGGGAGAAGGCAGCTGGCAGCAGGCTGGACAAGGGGGTGCAAGGAAAGACATGCAGTCATAACTTGACAAGGGGAAGCAGAGGACAGCAAGCGACCCTGAGCGGGACAAGTGGTAGCAGGGGAAGGCAGGTGGTCCTGGGCCTGACAAAGTGTAACAGGGAAAGCAGGCGACCACGGGCTGGACAATGGAGTTCAGGGGAAAACAGGTTGCCATGGCCTGCACAACAGGGCGCAGGGGAAGGCTGGTGTCCCTTGGGTGGACAAGGGGAGCAGGGGAAGGACTTTGTGACTGAGCTGGGAGCAAGAAAAAGGGGAGCAAGGAAAAGCAGCCAGCCACTGGCTACACAAGGGAAGCAGGAGAAGGCGGGCAGCCGCACGCCGCACAAGTGACAGCAGGGGAAGGCAGGTGGCCACAGGCTTGACAAGGAGGAGACAACGAATGCAGAGGTCCAATGGCTGGACAAGGGTGTCCAGGTGAAGGCGTGCAGCCATAAGGTGGACAAGGGGGACCAGTCAGGAGGCCACAGGCAGGGCAAGGAGAGCAGGGGAAGCCAGGCTGCCATGGCTTAGACACTTGTGAGCTGAGGAACGCAGGGAAAGATGGGCTGGGCAAGCGGGAGCAGGATAAGGCAGGCAGCCACGGGGTAGACAAAGCATAGCAGGGGAATGGAGGTGGACCTATACTGGACAAGGGGAACTGGGCAGGGCAGGCAGCCACAGTGTAGGTAAGGAGAACAGGAATAGGCAGGTGGCCCTGGCCTCGAAGGGGCACCAATAAAGGTGGGTGGCCACAGGCTGGACAGAGGGGAGCAGGCAAAACCAGGCAGCCCTGAGCTGGACAAGTGGGCATGGGAGATGGCAGCGGGCAGCAGGCTGGACAAGAGCTAGCAAGGAAAGACATACAGACATGGCCTGACAAGGGGAAGCGGGGTAAGGCAGGTGGCTCTGTGCTGGACATGTGGTAGCAGGGGAAGGAAGGCAGCCCTGAGCTTGAGAAACTGGAACAGGGAATACGGGCAGCCCTGGGCTGGACACGGGGTCCAGAGTAAAGCAGGCGGGCATTTCCTGGACAACGGGGAGCAGGGGAAGGCAGGCAGCACTTGGCTGGACAAGGGAAGCAGGACGAGGGCTTCGGGACTGGGCGGGACCAGGGGACGCCAGGAAAGGCAGGCATCCACTGACAGACAAGAGGAAGCAGGGAAAGGCATGTTGTCATGGGCTGGGCGAGGTTGAGGCAGGGAAGGCAGGTTGTCATGGGCTGGACAATGGGGAGCTGAGGAAGGCGGGCTGCCGGAGGCTGCGCAAGGGGAAACAGAGAAAGGCAGGTGGCCCTGCACTAGACAAGGGAGACCAGGGGCAGTCAGATGGCCCTGGGCAGGACAAATTGGGTGAGGGAAAGTCTCGCTGCTCTTAGTTGGACAAGGCGAGCAGGGGAAGGATTTTGGGACTGAGCTGCACAAGGGGGAGCGGGGAAAGGCAGGAAGCCATGGGCTTCACAAGGGACAGCATGGAAGGAAGGTGGACACTGACTAGATCCAGGGGAGACGGAGAGTGCAGGGGTCCAATGGCCTTGACAAGGTGTCCAGGAGAAACCACACAGGCATATGGTGGACAACGGGCACCTGCAGAAGTCAGGTGGCTCCAGGCTGGGCAAGGACAGCAGGGCAATGCAGGTGGATACAGAGTGGACAAGGCAGTCCAGGGGAAGGCAGTCAGCCATAGCATGAAGAATAAGGGAGCAGGGGAAGGTAGGCCGGCGTTGCCAACACAAGTGGTACCTGGGGAAATGCAGGCGGCCATGTGCTGCACAAGGGAGTTCAGGGGAGTGCAGGATGCCCTGGGTTGGACAAGGGGGAGCACCGGAAGGCAAGCTGCTCTGGTTTGGGCACTGGTGTGCGGAGCAATACAAGAAGAGACTGGCAGGACCAGTGTGAGCAAGAGAAGGCAGGAGGCCATGGTCTAGACAAAGGGGGCCAGGGGAACTCAGCTGGACCTGGATTGGACAGGGGGGAATAGGGAATGTGTGGTGGCCACAGTGTGGACAAGGGGAACTGGAAAGGGCAGGCGACCCTGGGCTGGCACGGGGAGCAGGGGAAGGTGGGCGGCAACATTCTGGACAAAGGGGAACAGGGATGGCATGTTGCTGTGGGCTGGACAAGTGGGTGCAGGGGAAGGCCGGCATGTATGCACGACAAGGGGGATCCGGGGAATGCAGGCAGCCCTGGGCTTGACAGAGGGATGCAGGGGAAGGCAGGTGGCCAAAGGCGGTAAAAGTGGCCGCAGTGGAATGCAGGTGGCCACAAGGGAACACGTGGGAGCAAGGAAGGCTGGCATCCATGGCCTGACAATGGGGAACAGGGGAAAGCAGGAAGTTCTCGGCTGGACATGAGGAAGCAGTGGAAGGCACGCAGCCCTGGGCTGGACAAGGGGGTCAGGCAGCCACTGGATGGACCAGGTACCAGAGGGGAAGGCAAGTGGCCATGAACTGAACAAGCTGGTCCATTGGAAGGCATCCAGCCACTGGGTGGGCAAGGGGGAGCCGGGAAGGCAGGCAGCCACTAGCTGCAAAGGGGTAGCTGGAGGAGGCATGTGGCCTCTGGCTGGACAATGAGAGTGCACATTGGAAGGCAGGCAGGCACAGTGTGGCTTCGGGTGAGCAGGGAAAGGCAGGCCGTTCGGGCCTCAGATGTGGAAGCAGGTGTAGGCATGTTGCCATGGGCAGATTATCGAGAATCAGGGGAAAGCAGGAGGCACAGGTTGGACAAGAGGGGGCGGGGGAAATCAGGAGGCGATGGGTTCAACAAAGGGGTGCAGTAGAAACCTGGTGGCCGCAGGTTGGACAAAGGGGAGCAGGGGAAGGCCGATGGCCCTGAGCTGCACAAGGGGCAATAGGAGAATAAGGTGGCCACAGGTTGGGGTCAGGTGGGCTGTTGGACATGGGCTCGACATGTGGGAGAATGGAAGACATGCATCAATGGCCTGACAAGGGGGAGCAGGTGAAGGCAGGCTTCACTCGCCTGGACAATGGCAAGCAGGTGCAGCAGGTGGCCACTGGTGGCCCAGGGGAAGCAGAGAACCTGAATGCACTGTTCCTCTTCTCGTGTGAGTGAATATTTCCTGTAGCTTCGAGGTTCGTTTGTGTTCAGTACTGACACTTGCAAGCATTGGGCATTGCAGTGGAATTTCAGAAAGGCCTGTTCATGACACCGAAACGCTTTGGGCAGCAGCTACACAGCTCCTTGCATTCCTTCCTTTGCAAGGGTTGCGATAAGTTAATGTTTTAGGAGGCCTATTCCTTGGTTCACTCTGTAGTTTCCGGAGTGCTCATAACGTGCCTGCCAGCAGATGAAGGCTATGCAATGAACTGACTGCACCAGCTTTTTCTACACATGGCGGTACTGATTTCAGTTTTCCGAGACAGAGACCTCCCCAGCTGACATTTCTGCCAATTCTGAACGAGATCTGTTAGAAGGGAGACAAACACTGTCCCTGATGCTACCCAACATGTCTTCTTCCCCAGTATCAGCAAACGCATTCAGAATGACAACTCATTCTGTTGCCGAATGCACCACATCCAGCCTTGCGACTGAGTTTGCAAACCCGCTTTAGACGAAAACACATGCTTCCACATCGCTTGCTTCAGCAAACCTGTGTTTCGTAACGCCAATCAGATCTGAACGTGAAAGCACTGTTTCTCTTGTCGTGTGGCTTAATTTCCCCCAATAGTTTTGACATCCCTTTGTTTCCAGTTCTCACACTTGCAAGCATTGAGCATTGCAGTAGAATTTCAGAGAGCGTTGGTCCTGAACACTGAAACGCTTTAGGCAGTAGCTACACAGCTCCTTGCATTCCTTCCTATGCAAGGGTTGCGATACGTGAATGTTTTGGTGGGCCTATTCCTTGGTTCACTCTGCATTTCCGGAATGCTCATAACGTGCCTGCCAGCAGATGAAGGCTATGCACTGAACTCACTGCACCAGCTTTTTCCACATGGCGGTAATGATTTCAGTTTTCTGAGACAGAGTCCTCCCCAATGGACTTTTCTGCCAATTCAGAATGAGATTTGTTAGAAGGGAGACAAACACGGTCCCTGATGCTACCCAACATGTCTCTTCCCCAGTATCAGCAAACGCGTTCAGAATGACAACTCATTCTGTTGCCGAATGCACCGCATCCAGCCTTGCGACTGAGTTTGCAAACCCGCTTTAGAGGAAAACACATGCTTCCACATCGCTTGCTTCAGCAAACCTGTGTTTCGTAGCGCCAATCAGATCTGAACGTGAAAGCCCTGTTCCTCTTGTCGTGCAGCTTAATTTCCCCAGTAGTTTTGACGTCCGTTTGTTTCCAGTTCTCACACTTGGAAGCATTGAGCATTGCAGTGGAATTTCAGAGAGCCTTGGTCACGAACACTGAAATGCTTTGGGCAGCAGGGACACAGCGCGTTGCATTCCTTGCTATGTGAGGGTTGTGCTAAGTGAATGGTTTAGGAGGCCTACTCCTTGGTTCACTCAGTAGTGACCAGAATGCGCATAAGTTGCCAGCCAGTGGATGAAGGCTATGCCTTGATCTGACTGCACTAGTTTTTTCCACATGGCGGTACTGATTTCAGTTTTCCGAGACAGAGACCTCCCCAACTGACATTTCTGACAATTCTGAACGAGATTTGTTAGAAGGGAGACAAACACGGTCCCTGATGCCACCCAACATGTCTTCTTCCCCAGAATCAGCAAACGCGTTAGGAATGACAACTCATTCTATTGCCCACTGCACCACATGCAGCCATGAGACTGCGTTTGGAAACCTTCCGCTTTAGACGAAAGCACATGCATCCACTTCGCTTGCTTAAGCAAACCTGTGTTTCATAGTGCCAATCAGCTCTGTACGTGAAAGCACTGTTCCTCTTGTCTTGTGGCTTAATGTCGCCAATAGCTTTGACGTTCATTTGTTTCCAGTTCTCACACTTGCACGCATTGAGCATTGCAGTGGAATTTCAGAGAGCCTTGGTCGCTAACACTGGAACGCCTTGGACAGCAGCCACACTCGTACCTGCATTCCTTCCAGCGCAAGGGTTGCATTGAGGCAATGTTTCGGGAGGCCTTTTCCTGAGTTCACTCAGTTGGGTCCCGGAATGCACACCACTTAGTGTCAGCTAGAGGATGCCTTGATGTGACTGCACTAGGCTGTTCCACATGGCTGAAATGACTTCAGGTCTCCGAGGCAGGGACCTTCGGAATTGACCTTGCTGCCTCGGGCAGGACAAGATAGAGCCTTCACTCTGAAGGCAGCCCTGGGCTGGACAAGGTTGATTAGGGGTGGCCATGGGGTGGACATGGTGTGGCACAGGAAGGCAGGGGGCCCAGGGATGACAAGGTGGAACAGGGTGGCAGCCATTGTCTGGACACAGGGGAGAAGACAAAGACCAGCAGCCTTGAGCAGGACAAGTGTGAGTGGGAGAAGGCAGCTGGCAGCAGGCTGGACAAGGGGGTGCAAGGAAAGACATGCAGTCATAACTTGACAAGGGGAAGCAGAGGACAGCAAGCGACCCTGAGCGGGACAAGTGGTAGCAGGGGAAGGCAGGTGGTCCTGGGCCTGACAAAGTGTAACAGGGAAAGCAGGCGACCACGGGCTGGACAATGGAGTTCAGGGGAAAACAGGTTGCCATGGCCTGCACAACAGGGCGCAGGGGAAGGCTGGTGTCCCTTGGGTGGACAAGGGGAGCAGGGGAAGGACTTTGTGACTGAGCTGGGAGCAAGAAAAAGGGGAGCAAGGAAAAGCAGCCAGCCACTGGCTACACAAGGGAAGCAGGAGAAGGCGGGCAGCCGCACGCCGCACAAGTGACAGCAGGGGAAGGCAGGTGGCCACAGGCTTGACAAGGAGGAGACAACGAATGCAGAGGTCCAATGGCTGGACAAGGGTGTCCAGGGGAAGGCGTGCAGCCATAAGGTGGACAAGGGGGACCAGTCAGGAGGCCACAGGCAGGGCAAGGAGAGCAGGGGAAGCCAGGCTGCCATGGCTTAGACACTTGTGAGCTGAGGAACGCAGGGAAAGATGGGCTGGGCAAGCGGGAGCAGGATAAGGCAGGCAGCCACGGGGTAGACAAAGCATAGCAGGGGAATGGAGGTGGACCTATACTGGACAAGGGGAACTGGGCAGGGCAGGCAGCCACAGTGTAGGTAAGGAGAACAGGAATAGGCAGGTGGCCCTGGCCTCGAAGGGGCACCAATAAAGGTGGGTGGCCACAGGCTGGACAGAGGGGAGCAGGCAAAACCAGGCAGCCCTGAGCTGGACAAGTGGGCATGGGAGATGGCAGCGGGCAGCAGGCTGGACAAGAGCTAGCAAGGAAAGACATACAGACATGGCCTGACAAGGGGAAGCGGGGTAAGGCAGGTGGCTCTGTGCTGGACATGTGGTAGCAGGGGAAGGAAGGCAGCCCTGAGCTTGAGAAACTGGAACAGGGAATACGGGCAGCCCTGGGCTGGACACGGGGTCCAGAGTAAAGCAGGCGGGCATTTCCTGGACAACGGGGAGCAGGGGAAGGCAGGCAGCACTTGGCTGGACAAGGGAAGCAGGACGAGGGCTTCGGGACTGGGCGGGACCAGGGGACGCCAGGAAAGGCAGGCATCCACTGACAGACAAGAGGAAGCAGGGAAAGGCATGTTGTCATGGGCTGGGCGAGGTTGAGGCAGGGAAGGCAGGTTGTCATGGGCTGGACAATGGGGAGCTGAGGAAGGCGGGCTGCCGGAGGCTGCGCAAGGGGAAACAGAGAAAGGCAGGTGGCCCTGCACTAGACAAGGGAGACCAGGGGCAGTCAGATGGCCCTGGGCAGGACAAATTGGGGGAGGGAAAGTCTCGCTGCTCTTAGTTGGACAAGGCGAGCAGGGGAAGGATTTTGGGACTGAGCTGCACAAGGGGGAGCGGGGAAAGGCAGGAAGCCATGGGCTTCACAAGGGACAGCATGGAAGGAAGGTGGACACTGACTAGATCCAGGGGAGACGGAGAGTGCAGGGGTCCAATGGCCTTGACAAGGTGTCCAGGAGAAACCACACAGGCATATGGTGGACAACGGGCACCTGCAGAAGTCAGGTGGCTCCAGGCTGGGCAAGGACAGCAGGGCAATGCAGGTGGATACAGAGTGGACAAGGCAGTCCAGGGGAAGGCAGTCAGCCATAGCATGAAGAATAAGGGAGCAGGGGAAGGTAGGCCGGCGTTGCCAACACAAGTGGTACCTGGGGAAATGCAGGCGGCCATGTGCTGCACAAGGGAGTTCAGGGGAGTGCAGGATGCCCTGGGTTGGACAAGGGGGAGCACCGGAAGGCAAGCTGCTCTGGTTTGGGCACTGGTGTGCGGAGCAATACAAGAAGAGACTGGCAGGACCAGTGTGAGCAAGAGAAGGCAGGAGGCCATGGTCTAGACAAAGGGGGCCAGGGGAACTCAGCTGGACCTGGATTGGACAGGGGGGAATAGGGAATGTGTGGTGGCCACAGTGTGGACAAGGGGAACTGGAAAGGGCAGGCGACCCTGGGCTGGCACGGGGAGCAGGGGAAGGTGGGCGGCAACATTCTGGACAAAGGGGAACAGGGATGGCATGTTGCTGTGGGCTGGACAAGTGGGTGCAGGGGAAGGCCGGCATGTATGCACGACAAGGGGGATCCGGGGAATGCAGGCAGCCCTGGGCTTGACAGAGGGATGCAGGGGAAGGCAGGTGGCCAAAGGCGGTAAAAGTGGCCGCAGTGGAATGCAGGTGGCCACAAGGGAACACGTGGGAGCAAGGAAGGCTGGCATCCATGGCCTGACAATGGGGAACAGGGGAAAGCAGGAAGTTCTCGGCTGGACATGAGGAAGCAGTGGAAGGCACGCAGCCCTGGGCTGGACAAGGGGGTCAGGCAGCCACTGGATGGACCAGGTACCAGAGGGGAAGGCAAGTGGCCATGAACTGAACAAGCTGGTCCATTGGAAGGCATCCAGCCACTGGGTGGGCAAGGGGGAGCCGGGAAGGCAGGCAGCCACTAGCTGCAAAGGGGTAGCTGGAGGAGGCATGTGGCCTCTGGCTGGACAATGAGAGTGCACATTGGAAGGCAGGCAGGCACAGTGTGGCTTCGGGTGAGCAGGGAAAGGCAGGCCGTTCGGGCCTCAGATGTGGAAGCAGGTGTAGGCATGTTGCCATGGGCAGATTATCGAGAATCAGGGGAAAGCAGGAGGCACAGGTTGGACAAGAGGGGGCGGGGGAAATCAGGAGGCGATGGGTTCAACAAAGGGGTGCAGTAGAAACCTGGTGGCCGCAGGTTGGACAAAGGGGAGCAGGGGAAGGCCGATGGCCCTGAGCTGCACAAGGGGCAATAGGAGAATAAGGTGGCCACAGGTTGGGGTCAGGTGGGCTGTTGGACATGGGCTCGACATGTGGGAGAATGGAAGACATGCATCAATGGCCTGACAAGGGGGAGCAGGTGAAGGCAGGCTTCACTCGCCTGGACAATGGCAAGCAGGTGCAGCAGGTGGCCACTGGTGGCCCAGGGGAAGCAGAGAACCTGAATGCACTGTTCCTCTTCTCGTGTGAGTGAATATTTCCTGTAGCTTCGAGGTTCGTTTGTGTTCAGTACTGACACTTGCAAGCATTGGGCATTGCAGTGGAATTTCAGAAAGGCCTGTTCATGACACCGAAACGCTTTGGGCAGCAGCTACACAGCTCCTTGCATTCCTTCCTTTGCAAGGGTTGCGATAAGTTAATGTTTTAGGAGGCCTATTCCTTGGTTCACTCTGTAGTTTCCGGAGTGCTCATAACGTGCCTGCCAGCAGATGAAGGCTATGCAATGAACTGACTGCACCAGCTTTTTCTACACATGGCGGTACTGATTTCAGTTTTCCGAGACAGAGACCTCCCCAGCTGACATTTCTGCCAATTCTGAACGAGATCTGTTAGAAGGGAGACAAACACTGTCCCTGATGCTACCCAACATGTCTTCTTCCCCAGTATCAGCAAACGCATTCAGAATGACAACTCATTCTGTTGCCGAATGCACCACATCCAGCCTTGCGACTGAGTTTGCAAACCCGCTTTAGACGAAAACACATGCTTCCACATCGCTTGCTTCAGCAAACCTGTGTTTCGTAACGCCAATCAGATCTGAACGTGAAAGCACTGTTTCTCTTGTCGTGTGGCTTAATTTCGCCAATAGTTTTGACATCCCTTTGTTTCCAGTTCTCACACTTGCAAGCATTGAGCATTGCAGTAGAATTTCAGAGAGCGTTGGTCCTGAACACTGAAACGCTTTAGGCAGTAGCTACACAGCTCCTTGCATTCCTTCCTATGCAAGGGTTGCGATACGTGAATGTTTTGGTGGGCCTATTCCTTGGTTCACTCTGCATTTCCGGAATGCTCATAACGTGCCTGCCAGCAGATGAAGGCTATGCACTGAACTCACTGCACCAGCTTTTTCCACATGGCGGTAATGATTTCAGTTTTCTGAGACAGAGTCCTCCCCAATGGACTTTTCTGCCAATTCAGAATGAGATTTGTTAGAAGGGAGACAAACACGGTCCCTGATGCTACCCAACATGTCTCTTCCCCAGTATCAGCAAACGCGTTCAGAATGACAACTCATTCTGTTGCCGAATGCACCGCATCCAGCCTTGCGACTGAGTTTGCAAACCCGCTTTAGAGGAAAACACATGCTTCCACATCGCTTGCTTCAGCAAACCTGTGTTTCGTAGCGCCAATCAGATCTGAACGTGAAAGCCCTGTTCCTCTTGTCGTGCAGCTTAATTTCCCCAGTAGTTTTGACGTCCGTTTGTTTCCAGTTCTCACACTTGGAAGCATTGAGCATTGCAGTGGAATTTCAGAGAGCCTTGGTCACGAACACTGAAATGCTTTGGGCAGCAGGGACACGGCGCGTTGCATTCCTTGCTATGTGAGGGTTGTGCTAAGTGAATGGTTTAGGAGGCCTACTCCTTGGTTCACTCAGTAGTGACCAGAATGCGCATAAGTTGCCAGCCAGTGGATGAAGGCTATGCCTTGATCTGACTGCACTAGTTTTTTCCACATGGCGGTACTGATTTCAGTTTTCCGAGACAGAGACCTCCCCAACTGACATTTCTGACAATTCTGAACGAGATTTGTTAGAAGGGAGACAAACACGGTCCCTGATGCCACCCAACATGTCTTCTTCCCCAGAATCAGCAAACGCGTTAGGAATGACAACTCATTCTATTGCCCACTGCACCACATGCAGCCATGAGACTGCGTTTGGAAACCTTCCGCTTTAGACGAAAGCACATGCATCCACTTCGCTTGCTTAAGCAAACCTGTGTTTCATAGTGCCAATCAGCTCTGTACGTGAAAGCACTGTTCCTCTTGTCTTGTGGCTTAATGTCGCCAATAGCTTTGACGTTCATTTGTTTCCAGTTCTCACACTTGCACGCATTGAGCATTGCAGTGGAATTTCAGAGAGCCTTGGTCGCTAACACTGGAACGCCTTGGACAGCAGCCACACTGGTACCTGCATTCCTTCCAGCGCAAGGGTTGCATTGAGGCAATGTTTCGGGAGGCCTTTTCCTGAGTTCACTCAGTTGGGTCCCGGAATGCACACCACTTAGTGTCAGCTAGAGGATGCCTTGATGTGACTGCACTAGGCTGTTCCACATGGCTGAAATGACTTCAGGTCTCCGAGGCAGGGACCTTCGGAATTGACCTTGCTGCCTCGGGCAGGACAAGATAGAGCCTTCACTCTGAAGGCAGCCCTGGGCTGGACAAGGTTGATTAGGGGTGGCCATGGGGTGGACATGGTGTGGCACAGGAAGGCAGGGGGCCCAGGGATGACAAGGTGGAACAGGGTGGCAGCCATTGTCTGGACACAGGGGAGAAGACAAAGACCAGCAGCCTTGAGCAGGACAAGTGTGAGTGGGAGAAGGCAGCTGGCAGCAGGCTGGACAAGGGGGTGCAAGGAAAGACATGCAGTCATAACTTGACAAGGGGAAGCAGAGGACAGCAAGCGACCCTGAGCGGGACAAGTGGTAGCAGGGGAAGGCAGGTGGTCCTGGGCCTGACAAAGTGTAACAGGGAAAGCAGGCGACCACGGGCTGGACAATGGAGTTCAGGGGAAAACAGGTTGCCATGGCCTGCACAACAGGGCGCAGGGGAAGGCTGGTGTCCCTTGGGTGGACAAGGGGAGCAGGGGAAGGACTTTGTGACTGAGCTGGGAGCAAGAAAAAGGGGAGCAAGGAAAAGCAGCCAGCCACTGGCTACACAAGGGAAGCAGGAGAAGGCGGGCAGCCGCACGCCGCACAAGTGACAGCAGGGGAAGGCAGGTGGCCACAGGCTTGACAAGGAGGAGACAACGAATGCAGAGGTCCAATGGCTGGACAAGGGTGTCCAGGGGAAGGCGTGCAGCCATAAGGTGGACAAGGGGGACCAGTCAGGAGGCCACAGGCAGGGCAAGGAGAGCAGGGGAAGCCAGGCTGCCATGGCTTAGACACTTGTGAGCTGAGGAACGCAGGGAAAGATGGGCTGGGCAAGCGGGAGCAGGATAAGGCAGGCAGCCACGGGGTAGACAAAGCATAGCAGGGGAATGGAGGTGGACCTATACTGGACAAGGGGAACTGGGCAGGGCAGGCAGCCACAGTGTAGGTAAGGAGAACAGGAATAGGCAGGTGGCCCTGGCCTCGAAGGGGCACCAATAAAGGTGGGTGGCCACAGGCTGGACAGAGGGGAGCAGGCAAAACCAGGCAGCCCTGAGCTGGACAAGTGGGCATGGGAGATGGCAGCGGGCAGCAGGCTGGACAAGAGCTAGCAAGGAAAGACATACAGACATGGCCTGACAAGGGGAAGCGGGGTAAGGCAGGTGGCTCTGTGCTGGACATGTGGTAGCAGGGGAAGGAAGGCAGCCCTGAGCTTGAGAAACTGGAACAGGGAATACGGGCAGCCCTGGGCTGGACACGGGGTCCAGAGTAAAGCAGGCGGGCATTTCCTGGACAACGGGGAGCAGGGGAAGGCAGGCAGCACTTGGCTGGACAAGGGAAGCAGGACGAGGGCTTCGGGACTGGGCGGGACCAGGGGACGCCAGGAAAGGCAGGCATCCACTGACAGACAAGAGGAAGCAGGGAAAGGCATGTTGTCATGGGCTGGGCGAGGTTGAGGCAGGGAAGGCAGGTTGTCATGGGCTGGACAATGGGGAGCTGAGGAAGGCGGGCTGCCGGAGGCTGCGCAAGGGGAAACAGAGAAAGGCAGGTGGCCCTGCACTAGACAAGGGAGACCAGGGGCAGTCAGATGGCCCTGGGCAGGACAAATTGGGGGAGGGAAAGTCTCGCTGCTCTTAGTTGGACAAGGCGAGCAGGGGAAGGATTTTGGGACTGAGCTGCACAAGGGGGAGCGGGGAAAGGCAGGAAGCCATGGGCTTCACAAGGGACAGCATGGAAGGAAGGTGGACACTGACTAGATCCAGGGGAGACGGAGAGTGCAGGGGTCCAATGGCCTTGACAAGGTGTCCAGGAGAAACCACACAGGCATATGGTGGACAACGGGCACCTGCAGAAGTCAGGTGGCTCCAGGCTGGGCAAGGACAGCAGGGCAATGCAGGTGGATACAGAGTGGACAAGGCAGTCCAGGGGAAGGCAGTCAGCCATAGCATGAAGAATAAGGGAGCAGGGGAAGGTAGGCTGGCGTTGCCAACACAAGTGGTACCTGGGGAAATGCAGGCGGCCATGTGCTGCACAAGGGAGTTCAGGGGAGTGCAGGATGCCCTGGGTTGGACAAGGGGGAGCACCGGAAGGCAAGCTGCTCTGGTTTGGGCACTGGTGTGCGGAGCAATACAAGAAGAGACTGGCAGGACCAGTGTGAGCAAGAGAAGGCAGGAGGCCATGGTCTAGACAAAGGGGGCCAGGGGAACTCAGCTGGACCTGGATTGGACAGGGGGGAATAGGGAATGTGTGGTGGCCACAGTGTGGACAAGGGGAACTGGAAAGGGCAGGCGACCCTGGGCTGGCACGGGGAGCAGGGGAAGGTGGGCGGCAACATTCTGGACAAAGGGGAACAGGGATGGCATGTTGCTGTGGGCTGGACAAGTGGGTGCAGGGGAAGGCCGGCATGTATGCACGACAAGGGGGATCCGGGGAATGCAGGCAGCCCTGGGCTTGACAGAGGGATGCAGGGGAAGGCAGGTGGCCAAAGGCGGTAAAAGTGGCCGCAGTGGAATGCAGGTGGCCACAAGGGAACACGTGGGAGCAAGGAAGGCTGGCATCCATGGCCTGACAATGGGGAACAGGGGAAAGCAGGAAGTTCTCGGCTGGACATGAGGAAGCAGTGGAAGGCACGCAGCCCTGGGCTGGACAAGGGGGTCAGGCAGCCACTGGATGGACCAGGTACCAGAGGGGAAGGCAAGTGGCCATGAACTGAACAAGCTGGTCCATTGGAAGGCATCCAGCCACTGGGTGGGCAAGGGGGAGCCGGGAAGGCAGGCAGCCACTAGCTGCAAAGGGGTAGCTGGAGGAGGCATGTGGCCTCTGGCTGGACAATGAGAGTGCACATTGGAAGGCAGGCAGGCACAGTGTGGCTTCGGGTGAGCAGGGAAAGGCAGGCCGTTCGGGCCTCAGATGTGGAAGCAGGTGTAGGCATGTTGCCATGGGCAGATTATCGAGAATCAGGGGAAAGCAGGAGGCACAGGTTGGACAAGAGGGGCGGGGGAAATCAGGAGGCGATGGGTTCAACAAAGGGGTGCAGTAGAAACCTGGTGGCCGCAGGTTGGACAAAGGGGAGCAGGGGAAGGCCGATGGCCCTGAGCTGCACAAGGGGCAATAGGAGAATAAGGTGGCCACAGGTTGGGGTCAGGTGGGCTGTTGGACATGGGCTCGACATGTGGGAGAATGGAAGACATGCATCAATGGCCTGACAAGGGGGAGCAGGTGAAGGCAGGCTTCACTCGCCTGGACAATGGCAAGCAGGTGCAGCAGGTGGCCACTGGTGGCCCAGGGGAAGCAGAGAACCTGAATGCACTGTTCCTCTTCTCGTGTGAGTGAATATTTCCTGTAGCTTCGAGGTTCGTTTGTGTTCAGTACTGACACTTGCAAGCATTGGGCATTGCAGTGGAATTTCAGAAAGGCCTGTTCATGACACCGAAACGCTTTGGGCAGCAGCTACACAGCTCCTTGCATTCCTTCCTTTGCAAGGGTTGCGATAAGTTAATGTTTTAGGAGGCCTATTCCTTGGTTCACTCTGTAGTTTCCGGAGTGCTCATAACGTGCCTGCCAGCAGATGAAGGCTATGCAATGAACTGACTGCACCAGCTTTTTCTACACATGGCGGTACTGATTTCAGTTTTCCGAGACAGAGACCTCCCCAGCTGACATTTCTGCCAATTCTGAACGAGATCTGTTAGAAGGGAGACAAACACTGTCCCTGATGCTACCCAACATGTCTTCTTCCCCAGTATCAGCAAACGCATTCAGAATGACAACTCATTCTGTTGCCGAATGCACCACATCCAGCCTTGCGACTGAGTTTGCAAACCCGCTTTAGACGAAAACACATGCTTCCACATCGCTTGCTTCAGCAAACCTGTGTTTCGTAACGCCAATCAGATCTGAACGTGAAAGCACTGTTTCTCTTGTCGTGTGGCTTAATTTCCCCAATAGTTTTGACATCCCTTTGTTTCCAGTTCTCACACTTGCAAGCATTGAGCATTGCAGTAGAATTTCAGAGAGCGTTGGTCCTGAACACTGAAACGCTTTAGGCAGTAGCTACACAGCTCCTTGCATTCCTTCCTATGCAAGGGTTGCGATACGTGAATGTTTTGGTGGGCCTATTCCTTGGTTCACTCTGCATTTCCGGAATGCTCATAACGTGCCTGCCAGCAGATGAAGGCTATGCACTGAACTCACTGCACCAGCTTTTTCCACATGGCGGTAATGATTTCAGTTTTCTGAGACAGAGTCCTCCCCAATGGACTTTTCTGCCAATTCAGAATGAGATTTGTTAGAAGGGAGACAAACACGGTCCCTGATGCTACCCAACATGTCTCTTCCCCAGTATCAGCAAACGCGTTCAGAATGACAACTCATTCTGTTGCCGAATGCACCGCATCCAGCCTTGCGACTGAGTTTGCAAACCCGCTTTAGAGGAAAACACATGCTTCCACATCGCTTGCTTCAGCAAACCTGTGTTTCGTAGCGCCAATCAGATCTGAACGTGAAAGCCCTGTTCCTCTTGTCGTGCAGCTTAATTTCCCCAGTAGTTTTGACGTCCGTTTGTTTCCAGTTCTCACACTTGGAAGCATTGAGCATTGCAGTGGAATTTCAGAGAGCCTTGGTCACGAACACTGAAATGCTTTGGGCAGCAGGGACACAGCGCGTTGCATTCCTTGCTATGTGAGGGTTGTGCTAAGTGAATGGTTTAGGAGGCCTACTCCTTGGTTCACTCAGTAGTGACCAGAATGCGCATAAGTTGCCAGCCAGTGGATGAAGGCTATGCCTTGATCTGACTGCACTAGTTTTTTCCACATGGCGGTACTGATTTCAGTTTTCCGAGACAGAGACCTCCCCAACTGACATTTCTGACAATTCTGAACGAGATTTGTTAGAAGGGAGACAAACACGGTCCCTGATGCCACCCAACATGTCTTCTTCCCCAGAATCAGCAAACGCGTTAGGAATGACAACTCATTCTATTGCCCACTGCACCACATGCAGCCATGAGACTGCGTTTGGAAACCTTCCGCTTTAGACGAAAGCACATGCATCCACTTCGCTTGCTTAAGCAAACCTGTGTTTCATAGTGCCAATCAGCTCTGTACGTGAAAGCACTGTTCCTCTTGTCTTGTGGCTTAATGTCGCCAATAGCTTTGACGTTCATTTGTTTCCAGTTCTCACACTTGCACGCATTGAGCATTGCAGTGGAATTTCAGAGAGCCTTGGTCGCTAACACTGGAACGCCTTGGACAGCAGCCACACTGGTACCTGCATTCCTTCCAGCGCAAGGGTTGCATTGAGGCAATGTTTCGGGAGGCCTTTTCCTGAGTTCACTCAGTTGGGTCCCGGAATGCACACCACTTAGTGTCAGCTAGAGGATGCCTTGATGTGACTGCACTAGGCTGTTCCACATGGCTGAAATGACTTCAGGTCTCCGAGGCAGGGACCTTCGGAATTGACCTTGCTGCCTCGGGCAGGACAAGATAGAGCCTTCACTCTGAAGGCAGCCCTGGGCTGGACAAGGTTGATTAGGGGTGGCCATGGGGTGGACATGGTGTGGCACAGGAAGGCAGGGGGCCCAGGGATGACAAGGTGGAACAGGGTGGCAGCCATTGTCTGGACACAGGGGAGAAGACAAAGACCAGCAGCCTTGAGCAGGACAAGTGTGAGTGGGAGAAGGCAGCTGGCAGCAGGCTGGACAAGGGGGTGCAAGGAAAGACATGCAGTCATAACTTGACAAGGGGAAGCAGAGGACAGCAAGCGACCCTGAGCGGGACAAGTGGTAGCAGGGGAAGGCAGGTGGTCCTGGGCCTGACAAAGTGTAACAGGGAAAGCAGGCGACCACGGGCTGGACAATGGAGTTCAGGGGAAAACAGGTTGCCATGGCCTGCACAACAGGGCGCAGGGGAAGGCTGGTGTCCCTTGGGTGGACAAGGGGAGCAGGGGAAGGACTTTGTGACTGAGCTGGGAGCAAGAAAAAGGGGAGCAAGGAAAAGCAGCCAGCCACTGGCTACACAAGGGAAGCAGGAGAAGGCGGGCAGCCGCACGCCGCACAAGTGACAGCAGGGGAAGGCAGGTGGCCACAGGCTTGACAAGGAGGAGACAACGAATGCAGAGGTCCAATGGCTGGACAAGGGTGTCCAGGGGAAGGCGTGCAGCCATAAGGTGGACAAGGGGGACCAGTCAGGAGGCCACAGGCAGGGCAAGGAGAGCAGGGGAAGCCAGGCTGCCATGGCTTAGACACTTGTGAGCTGAGGAACGCAGGGAAAGATGGGCTGGGCAAGCGGGAGCAGGATAAGGCAGGCAGCCACGGGGTAGACAAAGCATAGCAGGGGAATGGAGGTGGACCTATACTGGACAAGGGGAACTGGGCAGGGCAGGCAGCCACAGTGTAGGTAAGGAGAACAGGAATAGGCAGGTGGCCCTGGCCTCGAAGGGGCACCAATAAAGGTGGGTGGCCACAGGCTGGACAGAGGGGAGCAGGCAAAACCAGGCAGCCCTGAGCTGGACAAGTGGGCATGGGAGATGGCAGCGGGCAGCAGGCTGGACAAGAGCTAGCAAGGAAAGACATACAGACATGGCCTGACAAGGGGAAGCGGGGTAAGGCAGGTGGCTCTGTGCTGGACATGTGGTAGCAGGGGAAGGAAGGCAGCCCTGAGCTTGAGAAACTGGAACAGGGAATACGGGCAGCCCTGGGCTGGACACGGGGTCCAGAGTAAAGCAGGCGGGCATTTCCTGGACAACGGGGAGCAGGGGAAGGCAGGCAGCACTTGGCTGGACAAGGGAAGCAGGACGAGGGCTTCGGGACTGGGCGGGACCAGGGGACGCCAGGAAAGGCAGGCATCCACTGACAGACAAGAGGAAGCAGGGAAAGGCATGTTGTCATGGGCTGGGCGAGGTTGAGGCAGGGAAGGCAGGTTGTCATGGGCTGGACAATGGGGAGCTGAGGAAGGCGGGCTGCCGGAGGCTGCGCAAGGGGAAACAGAGAAAGGCAGGTGGCCCTGCACTAGACAAGGGAGACCAGGGGCAGTCAGATGGCCCTGGGCAGGACAAATTGGGGGAGGGAAAGTCTCGCTGCTCTTAGTTGGACAAGGCGAGCAGGGGAAGGATTTTGGGACTGAGCTGCACAAGGGGGAGCGGGGAAAGGCAGGAAGCCATGGGCTTCACAAGGGACAGCATGGAAGGAAGGTGGACACTGACTAGATCCAGGGGAGACGGAGAGTGCAGGGGTCCAATGGCCTTGACAAGGTGTCCAGGAGAAACCACACAGGCATATGGTGGACAACGGGCACCTGCAGAAGTCAGGTGGCTCCAGGCTGGGCAAGGACAGCAGGGCAATGCAGGTGGATACAGAGTGGACAAGGCAGTCCAGGGGAAGGCAGTCAGCCATAGCATGAAGAATAAGGGAGCAGGGGAAGGTAGGCTGGCGTTGCCAACACAAGTGGTACCTGGGGAAATGCAGGCGGCCATGTGCTGCACAAGGGAGTTCAGGGGAGTGCAGGATGCCCTGGGTTGGACAAGGGGGAGCACCGGAAGGCAAGCTGCTCTGGTTTGGGCACTGGTGTGCGGAGCAATACAAGAAGAGACTGGCAGGACCAGTGTGAGCAAGAGAAGGCAGGAGGCCATGGTCTAGACAAAGGGGGCCAGGGGAACTCAGCTGGACCTGGATTGGACAGGGGGGAATAGGGAATGTGTGGTGGCCACAGTGTGGACAAGGGGAACTGGAAAGGGCAGGCGACCCTGGGCTGGCACGGGGAGCAGGGGAAGGTGGGCGGCAACATTCTGGACAAAGGGGAACAGGGATGGCATGTTGCTGTGGGCTGGACAAGTGGGTGCAGGGGAAGGCCGGCATGTATGCACGACAAGGGGGATCCGGGGAATGCAGGCAGCCCTGGGCTTGACAGAGGGATGCAGGGGAAGGCAGGTGGCCAAAGGCGGTAAAAGTGGCCGCAGTGGAATGCAGGTGGCCACAAGGGAACACGTGGGAGCAAGGAAGGCTGGCATCCATGGCCTGACAATGGGGAACAGGGGAAAGCAGGAAGTTCTCGGCTGGACATGAGGAAGCAGTGGAAGGCACGCAGCCCTGGGCTGGACAAGGGGGTCAGGCAGCCACTGGATGGACCAGGTACCAGAGGGGAAGGCAAGTGGCCATGAACTGAACAAGCTGGTCCATTGGAAGGCATCCAGCCACTGGGTGGGCAAGGGGGAGCCGGGAAGGCAGGCAGCCACTAGCTGCAAAGGGGTAGCTGGAGGAGGCATGTGGCCTCTGGCTGGACAATGAGAGTGCACATTGGAAGGCAGGCAGGCACAGTGTGGCTTCGGGTGAGCAGGGAAAGGCAGGCCGTTCGGGCCTCAGATGTGGAAGCAGGTGTAGGCATGTTGCCATGGGCAGATTATCGAGAATCAGGGGAAAGCAGGAGGCACAGGTTGGACAAGAGGGGCGGGGGAAATCAGGAGGCGATGGGTTCAACAAAGGGGTGCAGTAGAAACCTGGTGGCCGCAGGTTGGACAAAGGGGAGCAGGGGAAGGCCGATGGCCCTGAGCTGCACAAGGGGCAATAGGAGAATAAGGTGGCCACAGGTTGGGGTCAGGTGGGCTGTTGGACATGGGCTCGACATGTGGGAGAATGGAAGACATGCATCAATGGCCTGACAAGGGGGAGCAGGTGAAGGCAGGCTTCACTCGCCTGGACAATGGCAAGCAGGTGCAGCAGGTGGCCACTGGTGGCCCAGGGGAAGCAGAGAACCTGAATGCACTGTTCCTCTTCTCGTGTGAGTGAATATTTCCTGTAGCTTCGAGGTTCGTTTGTGTTCAGTACTGACACTTGCAAGCATTGGGCATTGCAGTGGAATTTCAGAAAGGCCTGTTCATGACACCGAAACGCTTTGGGCAGCAGCTACACAGCTCCTTGCATTCCTTCCTTTGCAAGGGTTGCGATAAGTTAATGTTTTAGGAGGCCTATTCCTTGGTTCACTCTGTAGTTTCCGGAGTGCTCATAACGTGCCTGCCAGCAGATGAAGGCTATGCACTGAACTCACTGCACCAGCTTTTTCCACATGGCGGTAATGATTTCAGTTTTCTGAGACAGAGTCCTCCCCAATGGACTTTTCTGCCAATTCAGAATGAGATTTGTTAGAAGGGAGACAAACACGGTCCCTGATGCTACCCAACATGTCTCTTCCCCAGTATCAGCAAACGCGTTCAGAATGACAACTCATTCTGTTGCCGAATGCACCGCATCCAGCCTTGCGACTGAGTTTGCAAACCCGCTTTAGAGGAAAACACATGCTTCCACATCGCTTGCTTCAGCAAACCTGTGTTTCGTAGCGCCAATCAGATCTGAACGTGAAAGCCCTGTTCCTCTTGTCGTGCAGCTTAATTTCCCCAGTAGTTTTGACGTCCGTTTGTTTCCAGTTCTCACACTTGGAAGCATTGAGCATTGCAGTGGAATTTCAGAGAGCCTTGGTCACGAACACTGAAATGCTTTGGGCAGCAGGGACACAGCGCGTTGCATTCCTTGCTATGTGAGGGTTGTGCTAAGTGAATGGTTTAGGAGGCCTACTCCTTGGTTCACTCAGTAGTGACCAGAATGCGCATAAGTTGCCAGCCAGTGGATGAAGGCTATGCCTTGATCTGACTGCACTAGTTTTGTCCACATGGCGGTACTGATTTCAGTTTTCCGAGACAGAGACCTCCCCAACTGACATTTCTGACAATTCTGAACGAGATTTGTTAGAAGGGAGACAAACACGGTCCCTGATGCCACCCAACATGTCTTCTTCCCCAGAATCAGCAAACGCGTTAGGAATGACAACTCATTCTATTGCCCACTGCACCACATGCAGCCATGAGACTGCGTTTGGAAACCTTCCGCTTTAGACGAAAGCACATGCATCCACTTCGCTTGCTTAAGCAAACCTGTGTTTCATAGTGCCAATCAGCTCTGTACGTGAAAGCACTGTTCCTCTTGTCTTGTGGCTTAATGTCGCCAATAGCTTTGACGTTCATTTGTTTCCAGTTCTCACACTTGCACGCATTGAGCATTGCAGTGGAATTTCAGAGAGCCTTGGTCGCTAACACTGGAACGCCTTGGACAGCAGCCACACTGGTACCTGCATTCCTTCCAGCGCAAGGGTTGCATTGAGGCAATGTTTCGGGAGGCCTTTTCCTGAGTTCACTCAGTTGGGTCCCGGAATGCACACCACTTAGTGTCAGCTAGAGGATGCCTTGATGTGACTGCACTAGGCTGTTCCACATGGCTGAAATGACTTCAGGTCTCCGAGGCAGGGACCTTCGGAATTGACCTTGCTGCCTCGGGCAGGACAAGATAGAGCCTTCACTCTGAAGGCAGCCCTGGGCTGGACAAGGTTGATTAGGGGTGGCCATGGGGTGGACATGGTGTGGCACAGGAAGGCAGGGGGCCCAGGGATGACAAGGTGGAACAGGGTGGCAGCCATTGTCTGGACACAGGGGAGAAGACAAAGACCAGCAGCCTTGAGCAGGACAAGTGTGAGTGGGAGAAGGCAGCTGGCAGCAGGCTGGACAAGGGGGTGCAAGGAAAGACATGCAGTCATAACTTGACAAGGGGAAGCAGAGGACAGCAAGCGACCCTGAGCGGGACAAGTGGTAGCAGGGGAAGGCAGGTGGTCCTGGGCCTGACAAAGTGTAACAGGGAAAGCAGGCGACCACGGGCTGGACAATGGAGTTCAGGGGAAAACAGGTTGCCATGGCCTGCACAACAGGGCGCAGGGGAAGGCTGGTGTCCCTTGGGTGGACAAGGGGAGCAGGGGAAGGACTTTGTGACTGAGCTGGGAGCAAGAAAAAGGGGAGCAAGGAAAAGCAGCCAGCCACTGGCTACACAAGGGAAGCAGGAGAAGGCGGGCAGCCGCACGCCGCACAAGTGACAGCAGGGGAAGGCAGGTGGCCACAGGCTTGACAAGGA
Organism: Aselliscus stoliczkanus; assembly: GCA_033961575.1. Classification (NCBI taxonomy): domain Eukaryota; kingdom Metazoa; phylum Chordata; class Mammalia; order Chiroptera; family Hipposideridae; genus Aselliscus; species Aselliscus stoliczkanus. The sequence goes on along the minus strand of CM066742.1, from coordinate 6,015,320 downwards.
GGAGACAACGAATGCAGAGGTCCAATGGCTGGACAAGGGTGTCCAGGGGAAGGCGTGCAGCCATAAGGTGGACAAGGGGGACCAGTCAGGAGGCCACAGGCAGGGCAAGGAGAGCAGGGGAAGCCAGGCTGCCATGGCTTAGACACTTGTGAGCTGAGGAACGCAGGGAAAGATGGGCTGGGCAAGCGGGAGCAGGATAAGGCAGGCAGCCACGGGGTAGACAAAGCATAGCAGGGGAATGGAGGTGGACCTATACTGGACAAGGGGAACTGGGCAGGGCAGGCAGCCACAGTGTAGGTAAGGAGAACAGGAATAGGCAGGTGGCCCTGGCCTCGAAGGGGCACCAATAAAGGTGGGTGGCCACAGGCTGGACAGAGGGGAGCAGGCAAAACCAGGCAGCCCTGAGCTGGACAAGTGGGCATGGGAGATGGCAGCGGGCAGCAGGCTGGACAAGAGCTAGCAAGGAAAGACATACAGACATGGCCTGACAAGGGGAAGCGGGGTAAGGCAGGTGGCTCTGTGCTGGACATGTGGTAGCAGGGGAAGGAAGGCAGCCCTGAGCTTGAGAAACTGGAACAGGGAATACGGGCAGCCCTGGGCTGGACACGGGGGTCCAGAGTAAAGCAGGCGGGCATTTCCTGGACAACGGGGAGCAGGGGAAGGCAGGCAGCACTTGGCTGGACAAGGGAAGCAGGACGAGGGCTTCGGGACTGGGCGGGACCAGGGGACGCCAGGAAAGGCAGGCATCCACTGACAGACAAGAGGAAGCAGGGAAAGGCATGTTGTCATGGGCTGGGCGAGGTTGAGGCAGGGAAGGCAGGTTGTCATGGGCTGGACAATGGGGAGCTGAGGAAGGCGGGCTGCCGGAGGCTGCGCAAGGGGAAACAGAGAAAGGCAGGTGGCCCTGCACTAGACAAGGGAGACCAGGGGCAGTCAGATGGCCCTGGGCAGGACAAATTGGGGGAGGGAAAGTCTCGCTGCTCTTAGTTGGACAAGGCGAGCAGGGGAAGGATTTTGGGACTGAGCTGCACAAGGGGGAGCGGGAAAGGCAGGAAGCCATGGGCTTCACAAGGGACAGCATGGAAGGAAGGTGGACACTGACTAGATCCAGGGGAGACGGAGAGTGCAGGGGTCCAATGGCCTTGACAAGGTGTCCAGGAGAAACCACACAGGCATATGGTGGACAACGGGCACCTGCAGAAGTCAGGTGGCTCCAGGCTGGGCAAGGACAGCAGGGCAATGCAGGTGGATACAGAGTGGACAAGGCAGTCCAGGGGAAGGCAGTCAGCCATAGCATGAAGAATAAGGGAGCAGGGGAAGGTAGGCTGGCGTTGCCAACACAAGTGGTACCTGGGGAAATGCAGGCGGCCATGTGCTGCACAAGGGAGTTCAGGGGAGTGCAGGATGCCCTGGGTTGGACAAGGGGGAGCACCGGAAGGCAAGCTGCTCTGGTTTGGGCACTGGTGTGCGGAGCAATACAAGAAGAGACTGGCAGGACCAGTGTGAGCAAGAGAAGGCAGGAGGCCATGGTCTAGACAAAGGGGGCCAGGGGAACTCAGCTGGACCTGGATTGGACAGGGGGGAATAGGGAATGTGTGGTGGCCACAGTGTGGACAAGGGGAACTGGAAAGGGCAGGCGACCCTGGGCTGGCACGGGGAGCAGGGGAAGGTGGGCGGCAACATTCTGGACAAAGGGGAACAGGGATGGCATGTTGCTGTGGGCTGGACAAGTGGGTGCAGGGGAAGGCCGGCATGTATGCACGACAAGGGGGATCCGGGGAATGCAGGCAGCCCTGGGCTTGACAGAGGGATGCAGGGGAAGGCAGGTGGCCAAAGGCGGTAAAAGTGGCCGCAGTGGAATGCAGGTGGCCACAAGGGAACACGTGGGAGCAAGGAAGGCTGGCATCCATGGCCTGACAATGGGGAACAGGGGAAAGCAGGAAGTTCTCGGCTGGACATGAGGAAGCAGTGGAAGGCACGCAGCCCTGGGCTGGACAAGGGGGTCAGGCAGCCACTGGATGGACCAGGTACCAGAGGGGAAGGCAAGTGGCCATGAACTGAACAAGCTGGTCCATTGGAAGGCATCCAGCCACTGGGTGGGCAAGGGGGAGCCGGGAAGGCAGGCAGCCACTAGCTGCAAAGGGGTAGCTGGAGGAGGCATGTGGCCTCTGGCTGGACAATGAGAGTGCACATTGGAAGGCAGGCAGGCACAGTGTGGCTTCGGGTGAGCAGGGAAAGGCAGGCCGTTCGGGCCTCAGATGTGGAAGCAGGTGTAGGCATGTTGCCATGGGCAGATTATCGAGAATCAGGGGAAAGCAGGAGGCACAGGTTGGACAAGAGGGGGCGGGGGAAATCAGGAGGCGATGGGTTCAACAAAGGGGTGCAGTAGAAACCTGGTGGCCGCAGGTTGGACAAAGGGGAGCAGGGGAAGGCCGATGGCCCTGAGCTGCACAAGGGGCAATAGGAGAATCAGGTGGCCACAGGTTGGGGTCAGGTGGGCTGTTGGACATGGGCTCGACATGTGGGAGAATGGAAGACATGCATCAATGGCCTGACAAGGGGGAGCAGGTGAAGGCAGGCTTCACTCGCCTGGACAATGGCAAGCAGGTGCAGCAGGTGGCCACTGGTGGCCCAGGGGAAGCAGAGAACCTGAATGCACTGTTCCTCTTCTCGTGTGAGTGAATATTTCCTGTAGCTTCGAGGTTCGTTTGTGTTCAGTACTGACACTTGCAAGCATTGGGCATTGCAGTGGAATTTCAGAAAGGCCTGTTCATGACACCGAAACGCTTTGGGCAGCAGCTACACAGCTCCTTGCATTCCTTCCTTTGCAAGGGTTGCGATAAGTTAATGTTTTAGGAGGCCTATTCCTTGGTTCACTCTGTAGTTTCCGGAGTGCTCATAACGTGCCTGCCAGCAGATGAAGGCTATGCACTGAACTCACTGCACCAGCTTTTTCCACATGGCGGTAATGATTTCAGTTTTCTGAGACAGAGTCCTCCCCAATGGACTTTTCTGCCAATTCAGAATGAGATTTGTTAGAAGGGAGACAAACACGGTCCCTGATGCTACCCAACATGTCTCTTCCCCAGTATCAGCAAACGCGTTCAGAATGACAACTCATTCTGTTGCCGAATGCACCGCATCCAGCCTTGCGACTGAGTTTGCAAACCCGCTTTAGAGGAAAACACATGCTTCCACATCGCTTGCTTCAGCAAACCTGTGTTTCGTAGCGCCAATCAGATCTGAACGTGAAAGCCCTGTTCCTCTTGTCGTGCAGCTTAATTTCCCCAGTAGTTTTGACGTCCGTTTGTTTCCAGTTCTCACACTTGGAAGCATTGAGCATTGCAGTGGAATTTCAGAGAGCCTTGGTCACGAACACTGAAATGCTTTGGGCAGCAGGGACACAGCGCGTTGCATTCCTTGCTATGTGAGGGTTGTGCTAAGTGAATGGTTTAGGAGGCCTACTCCTTGGTTCACTCAGTAGTGACCAGAATGCGCATAAGTTGCCAGCCAGTGGATGAAGGCTATGCCTTGATCTGACTGCACTAGTTTTTTCCACATGGCGGTACTGATTTCAGTTTTCCGAGACAGAGACCTCCCCAACTGACATTTCTGACAATTCTGAACGAGATTTGTTAGAAGGGAGACAAACACGGTCCCTGATGCCACCCAACATGTCTTCTTCCCCAGAATCAGCAAACGCGTTAGGAATGACAACTCATTCTATTGCCCACTGCACCACATGCAGCCATGAGACTGCGTTTGGAAACCTTCCGCTTTAGACGAAAGCACATGCATCCACTTCGCTTGCTTAAGCAAACCTGTGTTTCATAGTGCCAATCAGCTCTGTACGTGAAAGCACTGTTCCTCTTGTCTTGTGGCTTAATGTCGCCAATAGCTTTGACGTTCATTTGTTTCCAGTTCTCACACTTGCACGCATTGAGCATTGCAGTGGAATTTCAGAGAGCCTTGGTCGCTAACACTGGAACGCCTTGGACAGCAGCCACACTGGTACCTGCATTCCTTCCAGCGCAAGGGTTGCATTGAGGCAATGTTTCGGGAGGCCTTTTCCTGAGTTCACTCAGTTGGGTCCCGGAATGCACACAACTTAGTGTCAGCTAGAGGATGCCTTGATGTGACTGCACTAGGCTGTTCCACATGGCTGAAATGACTTCAGGTCTCCGAGGCAGGGACCTTCGGAATTGACCTTGCTGCCTCGGGCAGGACAAGATAGAGCCTTCACTCTGAAGGCAGCCCTGGGCTGGACAAGGTTGATTAGGGGTGGCCATGGGGTGGACATGGTGTGGCACAGGAAGGCAGGGGGCCCAGGGATGACAAGGTGGAACAGGGTGGCAGCCATTGTCTGGACACAGGGGAGAAGACAAAGACCAGCAGCCTTGAGCAGGACAAGTGTGAGTGGGAGAAGGCAGCTGGCAGCAGGCTGGACAAGGGGGTGCAAGGAAAGACATGCAGTCATAACTTGACAAGGGGAAGCAGAGGACAGCAAGCGACCCTGAGCGGGACAAGTGGTAGCAGGGGAAGGCAGGTGGTCCTGGGCCTGACAAAGTGTAACAGGGAAAGCAGGCGACCACGGGCTGGACAATGGAGTTCAGGGGAAAACAGGTTGCCATGGCCTGCACAACAGGGCGCAGGGGAAGGCTGGTGTCCCTTGGGTGGACAAGGGGAGCAGGGGAAGGACTTTGTGACTGAGCTGGGAGCAAGAAAAAGGGGAGCAAGAAAAAGCAGCCAGCCACTGGCTACACAAGGGAAGCAGGAGAAGGCGGGCAGCCGCACGCCGCACAAGTGACAGCAGGGGAAGGCAGGTGGCCACAGGCTTGACAAGGAGGAGACAACGAATGCAGAGGTCCAATGGCTGGACAAGGGTGTCCAGGGAAGGCGTGCAGCCATAAGGTGGACAAGGGGGACCAGTCAGGAGGCCACAGGCAGGGCAAGGAGAGCAGGGGAAGCCAGGCTGCCATGGCTTAGACACTTGTGAGCTGAGGAACGCAGGGAAAGATGGGCTGGGCAAGCGGGAGCAGGATAAGGCAGGCAGCCACGGGGTAGACAAAGCATAGCAGGGGAATGGAGGTGGACCTATACTGGACAAGGGGAACTGGGCAGGGCAGGCAGCCACAGTGTAGGTAAGGAGAACAGGAATAGGCAGGTGGCCCTGGCCTCGAAGGGGCACCAATAAAGGTGGGTGGCCACAGGCTGGACAGAGGGGAGCAGGCAAAACCAGGCAGCCCTGAGCTGGACAAGTGGGCATGGGAGATGGCAGCGGGCAGCAGGCTGGACAAGAGCTAGCAAGGAAAGACATACAGACATGGCCTGACAAGGGGAAGCGGGGTAAGGCAGGTGGCTCTGTGCTGGACATGTGGTAGCAGGAGGTGGGCTTCGGGACTGGGCGGGACCAGGGGACGCCAGGAAAGGCAGGCATCCACTGACAGACAAGAGGAAGCAGGGAAAGGCATGTTGTCATGGGCTGGGCGAGGTTGAGGCAGGGAAGGCAGGTTGTCATGGGCTGGACAATGGGGAGCTGAGGAAGGCGGGCTGCCGGAGGCTGCGCAAGGGGAAACAGAGAAAGGCAGGTGGCCCTGCACTAGACAAGGGAGACCAGGGGCAGTCAGATGGCCCTGGGCAGGACAAATTGGGGGAGGGACAGTCTCGCTGCTCTTAGTTGGACAAGGCGAGCAGGGGAAGGATTTTGGGACTGAGCTGCACAAGGGGAGCGGGGAAAGGCAGGAAGCCATGGGCTTCACAAG